>JAQQZR010000036.1:599871-617378 GCA_030068235.1 Notoglanidium macrostoma | reverse complement strand
GTGTGTGTGTGTGTGTGTGTGTGTGTGTGTGTGTGTGTGTGTGTGTGTGTGTGTGTGTGTGTGTGTGTGTGAATTAAATGTAAAGCAGTTGGTGCAGTCCTTCCCCTCATACACACACCCATCAAATTTCTCTATACATCACTGCAGCTGAATAAAGGCTGCATTCAACTAAATCTCATAACTCGGAATTTCTCACTGCCGACTAGGAAAATGCCCCCTCAGCTCGGAAAGTCAGGAAGTCAGGAATCCTCAGCTCGGAATCGACATGACTGCACTGTAAATAAACAGCAAATAAAAATCACTTCACTGTGATTAAATGGGTTTATAGTCACATTTACTTTAGATCAGTCATCACAGGCACATCAGTGGGTTAAACCTATAACACTGATCTACAGTTCTGATCTAAGTTAATACATTATAAACTCATTATCACTAATGTTGTCTGGCTAGCTTCTTGTTACATACACATCCCTGTTTTTCCAACTTTGAGTTTACTACAGCAAAGGTTTTTCTCAAAAAAAAAAAATTGGAAAAACAGATGTGGGGGACATGGTGAATCTTAAAATAGCTTATAGTCGGGGGAAAAAAGCATATTTTTTGCCCATTTGTCTGACCTTAAAACCTTTTTTCTTTTAACAGGATGTATTTGTAGGTCAGCTTCAGGGAAAATCAAACAACACAGACTTCTGGGTAATCACCTTTACTGAGTCACTGAGAAAATGTTCATCTTGTAGTAAGTTTATTACTTGTGGTTGGACACACTGTGCTGTAGGAATAATGTGTAGAAGTAACAGGAGGACCTGTGTTCTTCTCTGGGATTCTTGTGTTCCTTTAAACTTTAGAGTCTAAGCAGTGAGCTGAGGGGTTTTTACTGGTGACTCTGCAATGGCCTGAGAATAATAACAGAAAACATGCAGGTCAGTTTTCTATACACTGTGTTCAAGCTTGTGATATGGAGGTTCAATCACGGAACATTGTGTTCAAGTGTGTTTCCAACCTTTCACACACTGAGTAGCGTCCTGGTGCGGTGAGGAACGTACAGACTTCACAACACAGCAGGTCCCTCAGGTCAGGACTCAGCTGTAGGCCTGAGAATCCATGAAGAACCCAAGTACCATGAAGGTAAATGTTAAACTCATGACAGGTTCTAGGTATTACAGGGAAAAAAAGAGAAATAATTTGGAGTTTGTATTCACACACTTACCAACAAGAAAAAAATGGGTTCTTCAAGAGATAATTAAAGGTTCTGAAAATTAAGCCTTTCTGGAACCCTTTCTTTCAGGAAAAGACAGTTGTCTCTAGGAGAACCCCTAAAGGATCTATATAGTGTAAAAGAATTTCCTAGCAAAAAGTATTTAAAAAGCTAAGAGCCCTTAATCATTTAATCAATCCTTAACGAACCCCTGAAGAACCTGTTTTTTTCTAGGAGTGTGTGCGTTAACTGAGCACATGTCAGGCACAAACTCCAAATTACTGCTCATAATTTTCGGTCCATTTAACTTATTGGTACACTCAGAAAAAAGGTAATTAAGGGTTCTACTCTTTGCTGATAGAAAACATTTTGTTCTAGAGTTCTACACAGAACCTTTAAGAATTCCCCTACAGGGGACGACCAAAGAACCTGAAGGCCGCTAATTTCAGAAGAACGAGTTCTGGACAGGAAAAAAAAAGTTTTGGAAGAGGAATAAACCTTCTCTGACCAGGTGGGGGGTCTGAAACAACACCATGCTTGCATATTTAATATAAATTTAATATGTTAGCAAATTAGTTTTTTTGATAATAGACAATTATTTGTCATATGTTCTGCTTTTAGCTATCTAGTTGACACTGACAGTTTTGTTTTTGTGTTTTAATAGTAACACGTAACTAACATGTCTTCAGTTTCATGAAATTAGAAAGTAAACAAAATATTGAACATTGATGCTTAAGGGTTCAAAATGAATATTAATAATATTAAATAATATAAAACAATTAAAAAAAACATCTCATAGGATTTTAGACACCAGTATGAGTTAACGTAGGTGTGAGCAGAAATAATGTAATGCCACATATGGTCACGTGTAACCACTTGTGTGTTCATATAGATATTTGATAGAGGATATGCATAATGACACCAGAGGTAATGATATTTTAATGTTATCCTTGTCAGGTGAATAATAAATGGTGGCTATAAAGTATGAATTGAAAATAACACATATAGTAATTTCATTTTAATGGTGGTTGCACCAGATGTCTGAATATAATGGAGGAGTTCAGATGACCGCGGCGCTGATGTAATGTGTGCATACTGTTGTAAATTTGTCAGACTGTTACTAAACTTAAGAATAAAGCAGTGATTCAGAACATCCTGTAGACCTTCTCGGCTTCCATTATTGCAATAAAAGCCTATTTTTCTGCACTCCTTGGGTTCTTGGGGCTTTTTCATTTTTCCTAGCTAAAAGACAAAGTTTCCATGACAGTAGTTATGCTCAAATTAACAAAATGAGTTGGCCATTCAGGGTCATTTTGGTTTCTTCTGTAACATGATTGTTGCATCCAGTCTGGTGGTCTGTAATGGATATTTAATGGAATTTATTGTTCAAAATGGTTCCTTAAAGATCACCTAATTTTAATGTAATGCTTTACATCTACTCCTACTGGGTGCTAATGTTTGGGTTTTATTTCTTTAAAGGAACCATAAAATTCTAAATAAAGACTTACAAGAATGTGCTGGAAACCAGATGGTACACCATGTAAATGTTTAAGAAAGTTTTACTAAGAAAATTTAACAAAGCACTAATTTACATTTTTTATTTTGAAAAAGGCTAGTTTTCTCACATGAGAGTATTTCATGTAAATTTAGGTAGGTTATGAGTTTTTAGGGCATGTAAGGGTTCTACAGCTGGCCCTATGTAGAACCCTACAACAGAGAGTTCCTTTATCAGAAAAGGTTCAAAAAGTTGAAGCTTTTTTGAAAGTTAAGAATGTTTATATATCCAGTAAACCCTTAAAGAACCCTTGTTTTTAAGTGTGTGTGTGTGTGTGTGTGTTATGTGCGGTACAAATGCACACATTAATTATCCTTCATCATCTTATTCTTAACACCTAGGACCGACACGCTGTTGTAGGTTCTACATAGAAACTCCCCAAAATGGACAACTGAAGATCCTAAAGGGTTCTAATTTAACAGGAGTTAGCTTGCTAGCCACATATTTACAACACATTAGCAGAAGTATAGCTATGTTTGAGTTACTTATTTTATAATAAATGACTGGACTTTGTGTTCTGCATGTGTGTACTGCTACGGCATGATGGGAAAACAGGTTCCATGTCTGTGGTGGTGCGTCCATCTCTGGTGATGACCTGGTTTTGTTTTGTTTTGTTATGTTTTTCCATGTAACGTTACCATCAGAATATAAACACAGATTAACAGAGACAAACAGAAAACAACTAATTAATGCTAATTACAAAAATAAATTAAGAAATAAAACCTAGATTTGCAAACTAGCTAACCTAAGCTTCAGGTGACAGCACTTGACAAATCTTGAGTTCGTTATGAAAAGTTTTCTCAGTTGAAATGATCTTCTAGCAATTACAAACATTAGATGAAGATACAACAAGCCTCAGAAACGCTGGTCACAAAAAGGCTTTATAATTTTTATATTCCAACTTTATTTATTTATTATTAGCCCCACATAGTGTTCTGCTTGGGATTTTGAGCCCGATCTAATTTGCCATGCAAAGCAGAACCGATACTTTCAGGGTTCTTTTTGTGGTTCTTTTGTTGGTTCAGAGTTTATAAATATTTGTCTCGTCATAATGGGAAAATTCAGTCTTTCTAAATGGGACACATGTTCAACATGACTTCCTTCCAGTATTGAGAAACAGAACTGGCACACACACACACACACGCACACACACACACTCACACACACCCCTCATTATTTCATGGACTAAGATGAGCTGAGTGGGAGGAGATAAGAGAAGTGAGTAGCAGAACACTGAGAGACGAGTTAATCTGAAGGTGAAGGGACAGATAAACACTCCCAGCTCCAGAGACCCAGAGGAGAAGGTAAGAGTTTATCACTCATTCTTCAGATTCTTGTTTAATGATCTGTTTTGTTCCATTTTGTAAAGCTAAAGCATGTCAATACAGTGTCAATATTCAGTTACACACATGCTATATCACAGGTTCTAGGTGTTAAAAAGAATACAATAAGCAATTATTTGTATGGGTTTTTACCACACTCCTACCCAGATAATACTCATATTCTTAAAAAAAGGGGGGTTCTTGAAGGTTCTTTTATAAAGATTTCTACATCTTTTAATGGTTCTTCAGCTGTCCCTCTACAGGAATTCTTGAACAGGTTACACAGAACATAACAACAGAGTGTTTTCCTACCAGATAAGGCTTCCTTATTTCAACTAAGAACCCTTAATTACTCTGTAAAGCACTTTTTTTTATGAATTAACTGCGTTTGTATTAACAATCTCAAGGCATTTAACATTTAGCCATCTTTATACTTGGGTTCTTCAAGGATTCTTTGGACATGTAAGGGTTCTTAGATTCTTGATTATCCAATTATCTCCTTAAAGAACAAAAGTATCAACAGCTAAATGTTAAACTCCTGACAGGTTCTAGATACTGCGAAGAAAATATTGAGCAATAATTTAGAGTTTGTACAGGACGCTTACTCAGTTAATACACACGCGCTTAGAACAAAGGGGTTCTTCGCAGGTTCCTTGAATAACTAAGAGTTCTTAGCTTCTTGATATTGGAAAGGCTTCTTATTTTTATTTACTTTATAATAATATCACAGATAGCTTGTATTTTGTGTCTACATATAAAATATAATGTCTGTTTCATTATAAAGATGTTCAGTTTTTAAAGTAAATACAGGATTATACCGCATACAGCAGAACGACAAAATTCCAGTTATATCCGCTTCAGTTTTAGAGCCTGCAGCTGCTTTGGAGATAAATATATTGTACCGAGAAGCAGTTTCAGTGCCATATAAAGAGGAAAAGAAGGTAAATATTTGAGAGTGAGTCACAGCACAGAGTGTTTGAGTCACAGCAGGGTTTCTTAGGAGCAACAAGATGCATGTACTAAAGCAATCCCATTATTCTTATACTAAAATTCCGAAATTCCAACATAAGTTTTATGTCTCCAGTGGAGGAGTAGTGATTCGTGCGTAAGGGATACATGTATTCTAGAAAATAAGAACTCCAAGACACCATCAGTTTGTCCTGATTTACTATTCTCTCTCATAACTATACTCTTAGGTATGGAGCCCCCTAAGGGTCATGGTGGGGATTCTACTTGTGCTTCTTTTGCATTCCCATTGGAATATATTAGTGTTAACCCTAAACCTAACCTTAACCCTAAACCTAACCCTTATTGTGAGGTCATGCAAATGCATTTTGAAGAAACACAAAATTAGCTCCAAAGAAATCCCCACCATGGTCCTTAGGGGGCGCCGTACTTAGTAAATTTTGAACCATTAATGGTTCTTCAGTTGTCTCTTTGATGGAACGCTACGACAGAAATCAGAAATGATTCTAGGTGAAATCCTTTAAGTCTTGAAAAATACTTTTTTCTAAGTGTACATAACTTCTGTTTTAGTTTTCCTGTAGCTACTAATTAAATCATAACTTGTAAATAATTCTAAAATCAGTAAAAGGGATAGTTACATAAAATAAAATAAAAAACAGTTCTTTCCTGAATTAAAAATAATTTTTTTTTTTTATACAGCATTTTTTTTGTTTATTTTTATTTGATTATGATAAATTATTATTTATTCATTAAAACACTCTTAACTAGACTGCAAATACTTAAGTTTTATGGAATTGAATTAAACCTAAGATAAAGTCTACCATTAATCTTTCTCCTGTTTTATCCATCAAGATGTCGTTAAACACCACAGATCTCTATGGCAATGATTCATTCTCCTGCGCCTCCCCTTCAGTGGAAGGTTACCGCTACTTCGGTGTGTTCTGGGGTTCCGTCGTGACTGTGGTGGGAACTCTGGGGAACGTCCTGACCGTTCTAGCCTTTGCCACTGATGTACGTCTGCGCACTCGCTTCAACGTCCTCATCGTGAACCTGGCGCTGGCCGACATCCTGTACTGCACCATCCTACAGCCAGTAAGCGTTGACTCCTACCTGCACCTGCACTGGAGGGGCGGGGCTACCTGGTGTCAAATGTTTGGGCTGCTCCTTTTCCTGTCAAACAGCGTGTCAATTATTACTTTGTGCCTCATTGCTCTGAGTCGATACCTGGTGGTTGCTCATCGGACTTCACGTGCCGCTCGGCTGCTGTTGTCTCATCAGGGTGTTGCTGTGCTCCTAGTAAGTTCCTGGGCGCTTGGCCTTGCCAGCTTTGCCCCTTTGTGGCCTGTCTACGTCTTTGCACCTCAGGTCTGCACCTGCAGCTTCCACCGCATCAAAGGTCGTCCTTACACCACCATTCTCCTTTTTATGTACTTCTTCCTTGGCTTGGGTTTTGTTGGACTTTTCTACTTTCTGATCTACCGCAAGGTGCGTGTTGCTGCAAAGGCGCTGATCAAGTACAGGCCAAGTAGACGTTCTTCAAGACGCAAACAGCCTAAGCCTGAAGGCACGGATGGGGACGACAGTGGGATTGGGATAGGGACTGCAGCGACTCAGAGCAGTGAAGTCAGTGATCAAGCCGTCGAGGTACACCACAGCAAGTCCAGCATCAACGAGCCTCAAACCATTTCCAGCACCACCAACGTTGGCAATGTGGTGTCAAATGGAAAACAAGATTCACCCAACGTGGCAGCTCCAACTCCAACTGCAACACCAGCCCAAACAACATCCTCAGGAGAAGACAATGAGTTTAAACGTGTAACCCGGATGTGCTTCACTGTCTTCCTGTGCTTTGTAGGATGCTTTGCACCTTTTTTGCTCCTCAACATTGCAGATAAAAAAAACCAAGCTCCACAGGTGGTCCACATGTTCTGTGCAAACCTCACTTGGCTTAACAGCTGCATCAACCCATTGCTGTATGCAGCCATGAACCGTCAGTTTAATCAGGCCTATCAGGACCTGCTGGCCAAAGCAGCATGGCCAATAATGAAATTATGGAAAAAGCGCTGAAGGACCTGTAGCTAAAGCTGCATCAACCAAGATAGTCTTTGCTGCAGAACCAAAAGCCAGGGGGTGGAGCCAGATCTGATTCAACTCCTCCTATAACCTCTAACCCTCAAGACACTTTACAACATGGAACAATAAACATACTTATCAGGCCTGAGACTCGGAGAGTTCTCTTCAGCCTCTGGTTCAACTCGGTCAAAGCACCAGGAGCTGGATCAGGTCCGACTCCACCCCCTGGACTTTTGTTTCAACTCTGCCTGGGTACAAGGGGCTGGATCAGGTCCACTGAGGGCTACTTGCATCAACCTGCAGAGACCATTACTAACCCTAACTAATACTGATCAATGCTAATGGCGCACAAAGCAAAACTGCTAACTTGAACTTGACAGAAAAACTGCAACAGACTGAAAATAAACAACAGCAGCTACTTCCATAATGTCTTATTTACTATTATTTACTAACAGAGAACATAAGAGAAAGATTAAGTGCAAAGTAAAACCCCTATATCTAAGTTTTATTGAAGTATTTTTGTATCTTTACTGTGTGAATTTGAAGCATGTATATTTTTAATAAATTATAAAAAGCCTGTTTCTGCCTCAGACTGTCCACGAGTAATTAATATTCACAAATCAGACCCTCAATGCTACAACCAAATCAGATCACCTTAGTGAGAAACCACAAAGTGTAAACTCCACTGTCCTGACGATGTCGGAAAACTGACAACGTTAAAGCTGTACTGTTATAAAGCACTGACATGGAGGACTCTATACAGAAAACTGCACCATGTCAGCGATGACACACAGGTTTTAATTAGTCCCTGATGATGAGCTGTTACTATAGAAACGATTGTTTGTGTCTAATGGCAAAGCGGTAATGGTAACACTTTTTATGAAGGTAATATTCATAAACTATTATATGCATGATTATAACTGTAAGAATTAAAAAAAAAAAAAACTTTTTTAAACATATAATAATTCCTAATAAAGTACAAGAAGCTACAAATAATTTGATATTTGAAATCAAGTTGATCATTTGGAGCCTACATTACTTATTTTATAAATATGTTAACAACTATAACACCCCCGTAAGTACTTAGGCAGTGTCGGAGATCATTCCATTTTCATTTTTGGAAGTTTTACAATAATTTTTTTTAAGGTGCCTTAATGTTTATTTTCACATTAAAATGTCCAAATGTCAAACATTTCTCCATACGAGTTTTATAATTAATCTGGAATAAATTTGTTCCATATTACACGATAAAAATAAGGAAATAATCATTAGTGCCTTACAAACGACTTATAATGTGGAATAGCACGATGCACTCACTGATATCTTAAAATGTTATCAACATTCAAAATAATGTTTTTGTTAATAAATATCAGTCACTTTAGAGTTATTCACAGGTCATAACTATTATTTATTACCGATTAGCTTTATGAAGCATTATTAAAGTTTATAAAAATGTTTATTACTAGCATAAAGATGTACAGAATGAGCAGAGTTATAATGATTTATGGATGAAAGTGTTATGGAATTTACACAACATTGAACTTCTTGTGGTTTACGTTTTGTTATTTAGATGATGAGGGAGCGTCTGTCTGAAACACGACACGTCTTGGTTGCTTTCCTCATTTTGTCCTGAGGGTACGCAAACGTATGTTCTGCACATGACAATACACGCACACACTCACAGGAAGATTGCGACACGAATTCCTGCTCTTTAACAAGCTGGGCCTTGTACTGATACTCTCTCTCACACGCTCACGTTTCCTCTGCAAGTGTCGAGTATGAGGACATCACGGCTCTTCCGCACTGCGTGTTATTTCTTCCAAAGGTTAAGGGTTTACTGACGGCCGACCTTTATACCGATTTCTCCCCTTAATCTCAAAGAAAAAAAACAGCCGGTTGTGTACCAGGTTGGAGAAATTCATTTAAACATTACATGGCATTGAAAAAACTTACAATAATTTAAAAAAAGAACCATAAAAGCATGTGTACATCTCAGCATCTCCGACCCGGGCTAATAGGAACGGGAAAAAACCACATCAGACACAAAATAATCAGCAGCAGCATTAGTGCATTACATAAAAACATCTTGTTCAATAGGATGTAAAATTGTTCAAAAAAGCTTTTTTATTTCTGCATTTACAGGTCAGAGTGGAGAAAACATTTACAGGAAGTATGACATCAAATCACACCAGATTCCAGTTATTAATTCAAATTATCTTTAAAAATATGTGAGAGTTGAGATAATTATAATCATTTAATCACAAGTGATTTATATTTATTTATACAGTGCTTTTCATTTTAAATATAAATTTTATAAAGTGCTTTGTTGGTCATTATAATGACATTTCAAAATGAAATGAAAGTCGCATCAATCACGTCACTTCCAATTTCACAAGCATCACTTTAAGATGATTAATTATTGCCAATTAATCAAGCTGAAGTCACTTCAGGGTCAAACGGTCACCCAAGAGGAGAACATCAGAAGAAGAGCTTCAAAAATAAGGGTTCATTTTGTTGTGTTATTAAAAAGACTGGTCTGGGTTTTACACTGCAGGATATGGATATGAAAACCAAACATTTTTCCTTAATGTGAAAATCAGACAATTAAAACGGCGATAAAACTAGACTTGTGTTTCCATACGGAAATACTATACACAGAAAAGACAAGAAAAGAGAAAAAATTCAAAAAGGAAGTAGAAAAAATTTAATAGAAAAGGAGAAACACAGACCGATAGAGAGAGGGAGAGATAAAGAAGAATAATTGGCAAAGTAAAAAAAAAACTTTTTAAAAACAAAATGTAGAAAAAAGAAGAGGGAAAAAAAAAAAAAAAAAGCAAAAAACAAAAAATTTAAAAACAAAAAGATGACAGACTGAAAAAAAAAAAAAAAACCTGAAATGTTAGCGATTATCAAATAAAGGGAAAAAAAATAAGAAAGGGAGGCTGAAAATAACAGCAAGGAACGTAACAAAAACAAGTAAGAGAAACTGAAAAATCAAAGAAGGTGAATGAGACCGAGAGAGAAAACAAAAAGAGTAAAAGGGAAAAAACTGAAGAAACTGAAAATGTGAGAAACAGACAAATGTGAGTGAGAGGGCTATGAGAGAAAAGAGACAGCATGTACATTAGCGAAGACAAAGAGAGAGAGAGAGAGAGAGAGAGAGAGAGAGAGAGAGAGAGAGATACCAGGACAATGATGCATCCACAAAAGTGGGTCACTTTTTGCATTTCAGCCAATCACAGAAAGGAAAAATGACATCATGATGTTTAAGAAGCGACTCAGGGACACGCTACAGCCACACGGCAGCGTTTCCTCATCATCAGATTTATACTGTTTTCCCACCAGGCAGTGCAGTACGGTTACTATGGTTACAATGTGGTTGCTATAAATACGGTATGGTTACTACAGTTCCTGTATGAGGTTCTAAGGTTCTATACTGTTCTTAAGCAACCAGGAGGCCAAAGGAGACGCTCGTCATGATGCTACCACCTTCATGCTGTGCCGTGGGGGTGTGAGGGTTTTATAGTAGTGAGCATGCAGTATATAGTGCACTACGCAGTGTGCACCCACAGCGCCTCCTGCATGGGGCGGTGATGCAGAGCTCCACCAATATCAGCTGTTCAACAAATATTACTCTTCATAAAGTCCTGATTCACAGCTTCACATATTTTAAAATCTGCTGAAATACTCATCACGTCTTGGTGCAGTGGTCAGCACTGTGAGCTCTGCGTGACGGACTGGCGATCTGCCCAGGTGGAACCCGCCTCCCACCTGAAGTCAGCGGGGATTGGCTCCAGCTTCATCACGACCCATACTGGGTAAGAGGTATAAATAATGGATGGATGAATGCATACTAATCACCTCTTTAGAGTAACTAAAGATTTTAAAAATTGTTCGATGGATGAAAGCCGATGTTCCGTTGATTTACTCTTGTTAAGGTAGCGAGCTCTGCCTCACATAGCTTTAATACAATTATTATTACACCCAGTGGGCCAATAGACTTCTCTAGTTTTAGCTCCGCCCACGTATCCCTGTCCATTACATGAGCACAGGTACTTTCTTCAGTTCTCAAGAAATAATGAGTAAACACATTACCGTGATCTGAGCTGCACTGTCCAGTGGAAAAACATACATTAATACTTCATAAGAGATGTTTAATTCCCCCCCCACACACATATTTAGCCCCAGCAGCTGATATGTAGCACAGCATCCCAGTACCACAGGACAGCGTTAGAAAGTAATAAGTACTAAAAAGTACACAGACCCTTCTTTTTTTTTTAGAGATTGACATGATCAAATGATCAAGATTAAATGTTCACACCGGCCAGCAGGTTTGGGTCGTTAAGAAACTCCTGCAGCATCGTCATACTGTTGTCAGGAGAAAAGGCCTCAGAAAGCATGTCTAGGAGAGGTCCGCCACCACGGGAGCCCTTCAGAGGAACATCTGCCAAAGGATCTGTGATCAAGTCCAGAGGTTCCAGGAAATCTCCTGGAATGCTGTTGAGAGTATCTTCAGGAATGCTGTGTGGCGGAGTGGGACTGTCGCAGTAGCCAGAGAGCATCGGGGAATTCTCCGGCCCTCGCAGCATGAGGTCACTGTTCTCATCAGGAGGCGAAGGAGAGTCTTAAAGAGAGACAGAAATGTTGATACAGAGATTTTAGTGAATATTAAGACAAGATTACAAAGGTGTGAATTCAGGGCTGACCGATTTGAGAGTCACTAAAAAATATAACATCAGCAGACGCCATTTTACCACTTAAAAATTAAACCAGAAGTGAACAATAGGAGTGTGCTTGGTGTTCATGCAAGTGTTCCTTTGTTCTCACTGTATTAAATATTAATATGTTACTCCTTTAACAAATGAAACCAACATCAGTTTAAAAGTTTGCATCTCCCTTTCAACATTCTGTAAATTTTATATACATGTTACATTTCCCACCTCATTTGTGTCCTATTTTCCAGAGTCAAGTAACAAGGGATGCAAACATTTGCATCTAACTGAACTATCACATGCAAACGCTGCACGATTAGCGCCCCCTGGTGTCAAGAAGTGATAAATTGCCGCAATAAATATCCGAAAGTTTATCACCCAGTTTTATGGGCTAAATGATACATCAGCCAGGTCCTGGTGTGAAGTATGTTTATGAAATTATTAGTGTGAAGAAACATAAGGATGTACACCTGCAGACAGCATCAGCGTAACAGTAGGGTTAGTAAAAGCAATTCATTAATAAACTTCCCAGGCTGACTCCATTAACGTGAAGTGAACAAGAGTCGACCAGATCCCGCTAAACATTCAGCCACAGCGTGCGATTATCAGCCAAAAGCTGACAGCAAGGAGACGAATGATCTGACTGGTTGTTGGGGTGGCGGGGAGGCGGGACTCACCGTCGTGCTCAGCACACAGATCAGGCGCTGGGCCTTCAGGCGCACTCGTACACCCATTCCTGTTACAACCAAGCACACAGTAACACAGTTACTATGGCAACCACCCTTACCAACCAATGGCAACATTACAGCCATCTCAGTGACCAATAAGAACCGTTGCAGCTTGATTCTCTTTTGCGGTAACGCCTCTCTTTGGAAGGTTGCTAATGCGCTGGTGCTCACGTGAATTCACAATCTTTACTGCGATAAATACTTTATTGTTAAACAATATACACTCTCTCAAAAGGTCACTATTAGTTGTTTTTTTTAATTGTGTATTTTAAAGTTTAATAATATATGTGATTAATCAGTTCACATTTTAGGTACATTATTTAGAGGTTTAAATGTGTAGAACTTATTTTAAAGATTTAAAAAGCCTTTGCATACATATTTATATCATGCACGTGTATGATTATATATATATATATATATATATATGTTACAAACAAACTATAAAAATGTAGTCATATTATTTATGTTTTAAATATCCTGGCTGTGGTTGGAGGTAGAGGTTTCTTTGAAGTTTTCATACATAGAATGGATTTTTATCCAAAACTTCCACGTGACGTTATATACACGTACAATTATTTGATAATGGAGGGTTTTAAATTAAAATTAGTTTTTAATTTTATCAAAGGGATTAACATGACAACTCATGTTAATCCCTTTGATAAAATTAAAAACTAATTTTGAGAACCATAGCCTCTACGCCATACTGAACAACTGGAGAGCTATAATCAGGATTTAGGACACCGTTTACGACAGCATCCATGACGGCGGTGTAAACACTGACGAGAAGCTGGCGTGAAACTAGCGTAACACCAACAGGTCAGGAATGTTTGGGCTCCGGTCTGCCCCCTAGTGGACAAAGGAGTTTTTTTTGGTCATAGGTTTATGTATAGCTTCTGGAAATTAACAAAGAGGTGAAATCTTATTAGGGTAGTTTTCAAAACACAGATATTCTGTTTAGTTTGCTGAAAACTACTAACTTTATCTGAAATTATTTAAAGCAAACATGTAATTCTGATGTGTCAGTATAACCTCAGATTCCATAACTCCAGAATCCTCTATAACAGCAGCTCTGACATTAGTGCAGATTTAGATTGTGCTGTTGGAAGGACTGTTTATAACTGTCAATGTACATGAGAACAGGAAAAAACTCGCTTAAATGTAACTATAAATGGATAAAACATGTGGGTTAATAAACAAAACAGATTGCAGGGGTATAAAAGGAACAAAACACTTGGGTACATGCTGTTGTCAGAAGATAAACTTCAGGGAGGTAAGAGTAACTCATTATTTGGCTGTAACAGCACCACACACAGTGTTTTATTCCTTATATAATTAGTGTATAAGCATGTCTCCACTAAGGGCTGCAGAGCAAATACTTACTCTTTTGAAACGAAGACCAGCTTGGTTTTAATGTATTTAATGTAAGGACTTTCCTCTGAAAAACACACACACACACGCACACACACACACAAAAGTTCAAAGGTTATCAGTAAAATATTGTCATACAAGTCATAAAACTCATGTCTCCTATCTGAGGTCATGAAAATCTTGTAGAGTCAGTGTCTTACTTATGCTTGCATCATGAATTTATTAACTGTAAAAGAAAGACGCATGCTGTTCTTTTGAATTCTCTGCTTTCCTGGCTGACGCTGGTTAGGAGTGGGCGGGGCTATACTAGAACTAGGTGATGTCAGCGAACCACATATACCAGTCAGAAAGAATATATCAGTTAGCTGCTTTTTAACTTTACCACAAAAGATCCAAGATGGCGCCGCGGCTGTCAGCCTCGGTACCGCGCTCCCTAGTGCTTTCTCTGTTTTTGTTTGTTTGTTCAGTGAACAGCTGTCCCCCCTGATCACATACAGCAGAGAGGAACTCTTATTCATCGGTCAATCCACGGGGATTTCGAACCGCACTCCCTTCAATACACCTGGAGAACGTCCACTCTTTGGCTAACAAGATGGACGAACTCCTGCTACTCAACAGAACAAACTCGGACTTTTCCAGATCTGCCGCCCCGTGCTTCACCGAAACCTGGCTTGGTCAGCAAATCCCGGATTTATATTATATCCTATATTCTGTATTTAGTCCAGCATCTTGTACTCTGCACAATTGCACTATGGTTTTTTTGCATTTCCTACATACATGTAGATCTGTATATATATATATATATATATATATATATTTCTGTCCTGTACATGCACAAATGTTGCTTTGTAAAAGCTGTATACATACATATATCCTTTTTAAGCACACAGAGAGCAAGGTAAAACCGGAGTCCAATTCCTTGTATGTGTACATATACTTGGCCAATAAAGCTGATTCTGAAAAATTAAAGTGGCTTCATTCACACACAGCGTTATTTAGCAATCTTTCAGTAAATTGTTTGTAAATGACTTCGATTTCCGCTATTCTACATTATTGCGCCCTCTGCTGTCTAAATAACAACAATCACCAGCAACATTACCATGCACTAGGCATGTAACGATACATCGTGCATTGATAAATCATGGTACAACTTTATGATGATTCGAATTGATGGAAATTTTTAAAGATTAACTGCAATTAATCTCTTAGTTTTTCTGAATTTGTGACAGCAGAGGGCGCAATAACGTAGAATAGCAGGAATACATGCGACATCACCATAGGCGGAACAAACACAGCTCTAATGCCACAAAATAGATATATAAGGGGAAAGAGCTTTTGTGCGATGGACTTTCAAAACAGATTCAATGAGAAATCTTTTTACACACTGCCGAAAGCTAAACAAAAGAGAAGCAAATGGAAGGAGTTGCTTTATATTTAAAAATTTTAAGAAAAAAGTTTTTTTCATTTTCATTAAAAAGTAGTAATTTAGTTAATAGGCTATTATATTTTATTCCAATCTTTACAAATGTTTGTAAATAATTGTTGTTGGTTATTAAGAAAATGAAACAGAAGTATATTTTTAATTTAACAAAAGTAATATTTAAGTTGATAAAAAACAGGAAAATATATGTTGCTTTTTTATGATAAAATTCTTTTAAATTAGTTTCTTTTTTTATATATATATATATATATATATATATATATATATCGTAGCAAAAATGTAATTGTGAACCCAATATTGTGAATCGAAACATGAATTGGGTGAACTGTTACATGCCTAACATGCACTGATTTACAATTAGCTATGCTGACAAAACTCCATAAAAGCCAATTCAATTAAAATTTATTTATACAGCGCTTTTAAAAATAGACCAGAAGCAGCTTCACAGAAATTTCAACCATCAATCCAAAAACTGATTTCATTCCTTGTTACACATTACAGTGAATAACAATCTGACGACACTTCAGAAAGCGTATTAAGCCAGGTATCACATTATCGTGATCACATCATTGCGTCAGCCAGACTTCACCTCGACACAAGACACACTGAGCTGCTCACCTCCGGTCTTCTCGTTGTAGTACTTGCCGAACGCCTGGTCTTTAGGGGTGTTGGGGTAGAGGTACTGCAGCGGGTACACGGGCGCGTTCTCCGCCTCCATGATCTGAAAGTTGCGCAGGATCTCAGGGAAAGGAATCTGCTTGAGGTCCACGCTGGTGAAGGGCTGCACCGTCCTCACGTTGGGTATACCTGCAACCACACCGCGTATACCTGGGTTAGGACTGAGGCAGAGATGTAGCAGGGGGAGTGGATCTGATTTTATAACATGTTGTTTTACCCCACAATGCTAGCATCGTAATTTAATTTGCAAAAACATACACTTATGAGAACTCTAACCTTGAACTGAAATAAATGTAGGGAAAAAATATTTATTGGCCCCCCTGGAAAGTCTTGGGAACATATGGGGCATGTTGGCATACTGAACTTATCTTTTAGATAGTGTGTGTGTGCGTGTTTATACCTTTATTACAGTACTCCACCCAGCTAAATGTGATTCCTCCATCTCTGATGCTTTCACTAAAGCGCAGGAGGAATGTTCCACCCTTCTTCTTCTTCAACAGAACCTTCTCCATCCCTTTACTCACAAAACCCATGATGGACCTACACACACACACACACACACACACACACACACACACACACACACACACAGACAGACACACACAGACACACACAGACCTTCTATTATTTTTTTTAGTTTTCAGTTTCTATTTTTATTCATTAACAGCCTTGAAGCTTCACGCTGCTTCTGATGCCATGAATCCAGGGGTTCCTCAGGGTTCAGTACTCGGTCCACTTCTCCCCCCTCCATAGTCTATATGCTTCCTCTCTGGATCTTTGTCATCTGATATACAGCAGTGCTTCCATCTTAATACTTAATATAGATAAAGCAGACTTTCCTCGGGCCTAACATCATCTTTGGCTCGTCATTCGGCGTTTTAACTCCGTATCGATTCTCTGACCAGGACGCAACATTCCCCGACTCAAACACTTTACAACATCCTGCTCTGACTACTGCAATAGTCTATTTACTTGTCTTTATGGAGTAATCTTACAATAAAATCAACATTTTTACATAGATTTTAAAAGAATTTAAAGGACTGAATTTAAACCAGCTCATGCTGGTGGTCAAAACGTAGCCCAGGTCTACAGGAACTCCCATCACCTGAAAATGGGCAGAAACAGAGCTGTTATAGGAAATTAATCAATGATGGACTGAGGTGATGAAGCGTGATGAGGTGAAGAGTTACTCCTTCCAGCCCAAACTTGATTACGGTCCTATAACAGCGCACCCTCAAGTGTCTTATTCCTCTTATACTACAGCTATCTACCAACAATAACATTTTAATGTCAAAAATCCTAAAGTTAAAGCTTTACAGACTACTGAATACTGACACTGGAGACTCTTCCATAAATGTTTAAATACATCTCTTCACACACAGTGCATCCGGAAAGTATTCACAGCGCATTATTTTTTCCACATGTTGTTATGTTACAGCCTTATTCCAAAATGGATTAAATTCATTTTTTCC
>JAQQZR010000036.1:556635-567915 GCA_030068235.1 Notoglanidium macrostoma | reverse complement strand
CACCCCAAGATGCTGGGATTGGCTCCAGCTTCCCCGCCACCCAGACGGATAAAGCGCTATAGATAATGGATGGATGTTATGTTGTATAACATGCACACCAAGATTCAAGAACTGTAATGTCATATGTCACACACTCTTCAGGATGATGAAGAAAATATAGAAAAACACCTTGCATATGCAAGAGAAATATATATTTTAAAACTGTACTACAAAAAGATAGAATATACTGTATGAGACTTCAGGAGCTGGAACACATGATGTGCGGGGTGTGGGTCTTTTTGGTCTTTGATTTGCAGGCCCTATACCGCCACAGATCATAGATGGTCCGCATGGAGAGGAGATCCCATTACAGAGTCCATGGTTAAGTGGTTTATGCATCAGGTTTGTCAGTCAGTGGCAGGACGGCGTGGCTCCACTGTAACTTATGAGCTGTTAATTTTTCATTCATGCCAAGTAGTAATAACTGTATAGGCTATTTACATAACAAAATACTTTGGCAGGATTCTGCTCCTATGACAGTAAAGCTCTCTGGTAGACTATCTGGGCTTGCAACATACTAAAAAGGTCCACATAATGGAAGAAAGACTCAACCCATCCCTTCCACCCATCTGGCTAGGCATATTATAAATGGCAACACTCCAGTAATGGATCATAATATTATAATATGGTCAATTATCCATACAGAACATGTCAAACTCAATATAACATCTGTTAACTCACGATGATGTAGTGCGATACTGCAGTATCTCATTAATTTTATCTGAGAAAGGGCATGGCAAGAAATAACAGCTGCAGGTTTTAGAATTCTATACAGTATTTCATTAATTTTGTTTTTTAAAAGCAGTTCAAGTTGAAGTAAAAAAACAAGAGAGAAGGAATAAACAGTTGTCAAAAATAAAACAGATTGGTGTTATTGAGAAAGGAACATGATCGAGATGGGCGGGTCTAAGAGTGGGGGTTTCAGGGAGGTCTTGAACTAGGCTTATTTTATTATTCAGCTGTTAACATCTCTCTGAAAACAAACAAAAACTGCAGGTTACTCATTTTAGTATCAGTATCAGTAGCCATTTCAGTATTGTGAGTGCTGTATTCGTACTCGGTCTGAAAAAAAAGCACTGATGCAGCCCTACTGCAGTGTGTGACTGAGTGTGCAATGGAATTAACAGCTAACATAATTTAATTAATCAGTAACAACATTATCCACAAAAACAGCCTTTTCATTACAATTTCATTGAACTGTCAGACCACATGAAGGAAGAAACACTGCCTGCTATGACGTGACACATGTAACCAGGGCAGTGATAGCATGAATGATATGATGCACTATCCTCTGAGACTAGCATGTAGGTCTGCCTTTGAGCTGCAGCTACAAAATGAGTCCAGATTTTGGATAATTTTATCCAAAAAAAGGCTAGAATTATCATGTGCACAAGACAGGAAGCAACACAAAGGAAAGGATCACCACAGTTGTGTGCATCAATAATGTTTAGTTATTTTGGGTTGGGTTTGTGTTTGGGGTTGGGTTGAATTTGTGATGTGTTGGGTTCTTGGTTGGGGTTGGGTTGAATTTGTGATGTGTTGGGTTCTTGGTTGGGGTTGGGTTGTTGTTGTGTTTTGACTTTGTGTCTTTTGCAGTCTTGATCTGGTGCTGCTTTGTATGTCTTTATGTTAATAAATCCCATGCATTTTGTTATTTTAAAGGTGTTTCTGTGGTTGATTTGGGTCAATGGAGTTGTGTTGTATAAATGAGACATTTAAAAGTCGCTCTGGATAAGGGTGTCTGCCAAATGATGTAAAAAAATCTAAAAATAAAATGGCGTTATCTCTGGGGCGTAACAACTGTAAGATTTTCCAAGATAGGTAGCTTTCAGAATTCAGACTGAAGCCAGTTTCTTAAATTTTTATTGATTTTTTGTCTGCCTGTGTTTACAGGCCTGTGAGTGTACATGGTGCACAAGTTCTTGTGAATGAGTTGCAGCAAGGCCGGCCCTGACAGCATCCCCTGTGGGCCAGATAACATTTTAGACACCTCACCTAACCCACCCACTGACCTATAAAGCACTGAATGGTCTCGCACCTCAGTACCTGAGTGAACTTCTGGTCCTTTATGACCCCCCACACCTACTTACATCAAAAGGTGCAGGATATTTGTTAGTACCTCGAATAGTGAAGGCTACAGCAGGGGGAAGAGCTTTCTCTTACAAAGCCCCTCAATTATGGAACAGCCTTCCAATTAATGTTCGGGACTAAGACACAGTCTCAATGGTTAAATCTAGGCTGAAAATTATTTGTTTAGCCAAGCTTTTTGTTAATAACCTTTTATTAGGTAAAGGAGCAGATCTGGGGGGTCCTCAGGCATTGAGTGTTTTGGTAAACTGGGATGTTTGGTGTGTTGACCACACAGGTGTGTTGACGGTGGAGTGGCTGACTGCTTTATGTCCCAGGGCACACTCATGTCTGTATTACCTTCTGGCTCTCACTTTTAGTTATGCTGTCATAGCTAGCCTTGCTGGAGTTCCTGTTTGCACTCAGCCCACAATATACACTGTTAATTAACAGTTACGTAACAATGAGCTTACATAACAATCTGCTTCCTCTCTTTTTTCTTCTCTTCTCTCTCTCTCTCTCTCTCTCTCTCTCTCTCTCTCTCTCTCTGTCTGTTAAACTGCACATGCTACTCCTGAGGCTCCAGTGATCCTGACCCCTTCTGCTTTCTGGACCTTCCTGATCCGCCCTGATGTCCTACTCCTGGTTGGAGTCATCACTTGGAAACCACTTGCTCCTGTTGAGGACGGTACCATATGAACTGCCTCAAAACACACTTAGAACTGTGAAGATGGCGTTGGATTGCTGTTGACATGAGCGGTTCTGCTACAATGTCATAGGACTTGACCCTATTACTAAAGTGTTTTAGTTGTAATCGCACTATCCAGTGGCTCCCAGATGAGGATGGGTTCCCTTTTGAGTCTGGTTCCTCTCAAGGTTCCTTCCTCTTGTCATCTCAGGGAGTTTTTCCTCACCACCGTCGCCACCGGCTCCAGGTAATGAGAGGGGCGGGGTTGGCTAACCCGGCACGGCTGGAAGGAAATCGCCAGCCAGCAGCAGAGGGACATAAAAGAGAGGAGGTGACAGAAGGGAAGCAGAGTGAGGTAAGAAGCATACCCTTAATCCCTGTCTTCTCTCTCTCTCTCCCTGTCCATTTTTCGTAGACTCCCCGTGAGGTGACAGCCGAGGACGTACCACGACCGCTGCACTATTGAGGATTCCCCGATGCTGTTCAACACTCCCGTGAATACACCGCACGGCCACACGCTCACCGGTTTCCTGGCCACGGATCTATTTAACCATTTTTGTTGAACTGAGTATCACTAAGTTTTAACTTGTTGGGTTTTAGGTATTTTTGTTCTGATGGTTTTTTTTTGTTGGACAGAGAAAAAATAAACATGCGTGAACTCTCACCCTGCGCCTCCTGGCTCTGTTTTGTCCATCGCTTGCTGTGCTCACTTACAATATTCAGAATTTATATACTTCTGTGAAGCTGCTTTGTGACAATGTCTGTTGTTAAAAGCACTATACAAATAAAATTGAATTGAATTATTGAGTGTATCTCAGTAGGATAAACTCTCCAGTTAATAAAACAAGGGGTTAAAGAATTTTAAAATATGAAATATGTATCTAAAGTAACATATATACTGAATCATTATTTAGCCAGCTAATGTCAGCAGATGGAAGACTTGATTGAGAGTGTGTGTCTGGTTGGAGCCTGGCAGTTTAATTCCAATATACGCCTACTGCTTACATTGGTTTTGTAAGCAGCTTTCCATCCACCTCATCTCAGGCAGAGGAAAATGAAAAGACACACACCTACAGTCCAAAATTAAAGGGTACTGCACTGACAACTAGCAAACAAGGCAAAATCTTTTAGTGCATACAGCAAAGGCAGCCATTACAAAAAGTAATCATGGAAAAAGTATTTTTAAAGGCATGAAATGTGAAGCTCTATAGGCTACATGAACTGTGAACAAGATAGCTAGTGGCTAGCTAGCTAACTGGAAGAACAAAGGCTATAATTATATAGCTAGCTCAAAGAATAGTACAATCACGTTATCAAAGGAGGTGTATGTTGTTCTGATTTTACATTAGAAACCAGTGTAAGCAGCTGAGAGTGGCATTAAACTGTCTGGCTCTTACCAGATGCAAACTCTCTTATTAGCTATCTGTAATTAATATGTTATTTATTATATATTGTACTTTACTTTTAATGTACTTATTGATATTGTTTTGCAGTTTAAATATTCAGTTAGTAAATGAAGTGGTGTTTTCCTGCCCAGGGTTGGGCACACAGGGGTGGTTGGTTTGGGGGAGCTAATCTAACATCTGACTCCTGCAAGTCAATTCTGGGATTTTTTTTTTTCTTTTTAAGTGTTGCAACTTGTTCTGAGTGCTATCACAGACGGAACATCTGTGTGTGTGTGTCTGTGTGTGTCTGTGTGTGTCAGGCCCTTCATCCCTTCATCCCATTCAATCATTAAGATGGTGGGTGTAACATATTTTTAACCCCATAAGGATGAAGGGCTTCCGGTTTAAAAAGTCCCTTACAACAAACTGGCAACCCTGTGTATGTGTGTGTGTGTGTGAGTGTGAGTGTGTGTGTGTGTGTGTGTGTGTGTGTGTGTGTGTGTGTGTGTGTGTGTGTGTGTGTGTATCATGTTTATATAACATTGTGGGTACCAAATATCCCCACAATGTGATAAAAACGGTTACTTTAACTTGTGGGGATGTTTTCCGATCCCCAGAAGGGAAAACTCAATTTTACAAAAATCGGTGAATACAATCAAAAACTAAAATAACCAAAATCTTATATTTTGTTTGCTTCCTTGTGGTTAAGGTTCGGGCTGGGTCAGAGTTAGGGTTATCAGAGTTAGGGTTAGGGTTATGCCCATAGAAAATAATGGGAGGTCTCCACAAAGACCTGAAAACAAGTCCCCGCCCTGTGTGCGCCCCCTATTGGCCTCAGTGTGGAACTGCGAGGATCTCCGCGGTTCTTCCTCCTGCGCTGCGGTCAACTCTCGCTCCTCCATCAGAATGATTCTACGCCAGAGGAGCGACTTTTCTCCTCCTGCATCCACCTCTCTCTCTCCTCCATCCTCCGCCCATCATCCCTCCCCGGCTGGGTGTCATGCCGCCGGATCTGGCTGCTGTTTCCTCTGCAGGCTCTGATTTAGGAATCATAACAGGAGCCGATTTAAAAGACGTTTAAAGGTAAGCTCTATTTATGGCATGCTGATTTTTTTTCATGGGCTCACGCATGATGATGATGATGGTGGTGGTGATAGATGTATGCGATGCTAAAGCTTCATGATTTCCGGCCCTCTTTTGCACATTATCACTGTACACACAGTAACAGATTTATGCAACATGCGCAAATGATGCACATGAGAAATGAAAAGGACCTCTGTGTTTATTTTAATAGCTAACAATAACAAGTAATTCATTACTGATGATTCATTTGCATCCAGGATGTTTATAATATCTCTTACTGACCCTGTAGTGCTGTGTTTGTGAGTTTGTTCATCTCGCGGCCCGGTAGTGTGTGTGTGTGTGTGTGTGTGTGTGTGTGTGTGTGTGTGTGTGCGTGTGTGTGTGTGTTGTCTATCGGGTTTAACGGGAATCACCTCATGTGATCAAATTTAGGTCGACTGTTTTGCAGAATTCGTGTGTGTGTGTGCGTGTGTGTGTAATGCACATTCAAACGCGCGTGCAAATATTAAAATAAATAAATAAAATGCATCGTTCCTCATAATGCATTTCAGACTTCCATGAGCGCATTCCCAGTTTTTCCAGGCTGTGTGTGTTCGGGTTTCTAACCCTGACGTGTCCTCGTGCACTGCACGGTTCGATCATGTGCACGCGCCAAAGGGGGAGCACATCCAGGGCAAACATTTATTTATTACTGTCTGTCTGTCGCTCTGTTTGTCTCTCTGTATGTCTGTCTGTCGTTCTGTCCGTCTGTCTGTCTTTTGCTGTCTGTCTATCTGTCTGTCTGTCGCTGTTCCTCTGACTGTCTGTCTATCTGGCTGTCACTGTCTGTCTGTCTTTTGCTGTCTGTCTGTCTGTCTGTACACCTACACTCTTTAAAGCAGGAGTCTTCAGTTTTCTGTGACACATATTGGGAAAGTGACAGGAAGTTCAGAGAGACGCAAAACCAGAATCAGAACATCAAATTCTCAATGCTGACAGTAATTTTGGGAATGTGACACTAAATTTGGAATCATGACAGTAAATAAGATAACAACCGATTCCGTAACACATTGGCAAAAATTCGAAAACCTGAGAGATATTTCAGATCTCCCTGTAATAACATAAGTAACATGGCATCAAATCGTTTTTCTACTCAAGCTAGATTACAGACTGTAAAAGTGCATTTTTTGCTTATGATGGTCATGTGATGTGCTGTGTCCAATCAGCAAGCGCAGGAGCGTGTGATGTTCTATAAGGCCCCGCCTTTTCCATTTCACCTGAAAGTTGATTCTCTGGTTTCTGATGTGCTGTTGTGTTGTGCTGTATGTTGGTGAGTTTTTGTTTTGTTGAGTTTCGCACTCACAGGCTACTTTAGAAAACACTATATAGAACCTTCAAAGCCTCGGCTCTCCCTTCCCAGAATGCAGTGCATTGTTTTTGTTTTTAAAGCATGTGAGCGCTACCTGCTCACTCTCTGTGCAACAAAACCTCCACATATTCACTGTTAGTGATCTCTTCCAACCCCATCTCCAACTTTTTCTTCATTCATGTGTCATACTTGAAGCTTTAAACAGAATGTACCTCATCTTTCCTCCGTGATTGTCTCTGAGACGACCGAGGCCGGTTCTGGTCCATTACATACAGAATAAATGTACAAAAACGTAATTGATCGGTCAAAAGAATTTACAATATATATACCTTGATAAAATATCTTTAATTTCATGTTACAATAAGATCTATGGATGAGGATGCCATCAGATTGCACATTGATTTTGGAATATTGATACCATTAAAAATGGTGATGTTACTTGGTGTAGAGGATCCTGGGAAGGGTGAGCCGTCCCCTTTAACGGTTCCTCCAGAGAGGGAAAAGCTGATTTAGGAGATTCTGTTTCTGGATTTAAGTGTCTAGTGTTTATTTGTAAGAGTGAACACATAGAATAAAAATGGTGATGATTCTTTTCATAGGTCAGGGTTCTTATCTTGCTGAACAGTTCATAGCTCAGAATAATTTCCAATAAGGAATTCTACACAGAACCTCTAAGGGTTCTCCTGGAGTTCCTGGACTCGAGGATGTTAAATTTCAAGTGTTCTTTGTTTTGGAAAGGGGTTCTACTTGGAACCTGGTAGGAAATTTGCTACAATGAGCATTTAAGGGCGCTCTCAGAGAGGGAAAAGCTGAAAATCAGACACACAGATGCTCTTTCCGAGTCGATCATGAGGACGAGTCGCCGTCCACAGCGCCATCATCGACACCTGAGGAGACGGAGATGCTAATGCAGGAGGACGAGACAGTCTCGAGACATGTCCTAGGTTTATTCTGGATTTTGTATATGGCTCTATTAGGATTGTACATAGCTTAATTATGATAGATACTTATACAAAATCGGTTGTTCAGTGAGGGAAGTGAATGAAGGTTACTAAGCCGTAGCACATAGTCCGGTGGAAATGTGTTAATAATACACAATAACGTGATTAAGTGAAACCCTCCTGTCTCTCACAAACCATCTAAAGTAGATGTAGTAACGACTAATTGCACTTTAGTGTAGCTTAACGAATGACAAAGGGGTTAGTTTTATTCGAGTTAATCTCAGAAGATTTCTGCAAACATTACGCACTACTTTCCGCTCTCTCCTGGAGGTTTTATGCTCACTCCTGCGAGAGCGGATGGCTGTGTCTGCACTCCTGACCCTGTGCATTAAACTATTCTCTATCAACCCACTCTGACATCGTCCACATTTAGAGCCATATTTCTGCTCCTTCTCCTCGTGCGGTTTCGTGACTCGTGCCCAGGATCACTTCAGAGCCACGTGGTCACTTCATCACTGCGCGGCGCTGGCTGATAAACAGCACACTAATGCACTAATGTTAAATTTCATTATTTATATCTGTGATACGTTACTGATCAGGATGTGATGCGCTGTGAGAGCCGGTGCTGAGCTGAAAAGGGTGTCTGAGATTTACATTACAGCCAAACTCCAAATTAATTTTGTCTCCTAAAGCAGTTGCAGTAAAAATGATTAATCTGATTGAATGTTCTATAACTTTAATTTCTGTGCTTTTATTCCTCTGTTTAAAGGAAGAAATGAAGCTCCAAAGTGCAACCTGTCCTTCCTCTTTATCACTGTGACAACTCTAATATCAGAGACACAAGAAAGTGTGAACGTTTTATTAGCAAAAAAAAGATAATTTTACAAATATTTTAGTATGTTTTAAAATATATCTTGAACAAAATTTTGATCCGAGGTGATATTTCTCTTGTTAGAACAAATCAGTCTGTGTGAAAGTTTCTGGCCTGCAGGGATCCGGGGACCGAACACACAGAGCCACACACACGGGAATGTAGGTGCATCGATCTAAAGTTTACTGTCCCAGAGAATGTCCCAGTTTATGTGCAGCAGCGTCGGGGTGTGTACATCTGTGTGGGTGTGTCTACGTGTGTGTGTGTGTGTGTGTGAATCTAAAGAACAAAGAACAGGCAAATGGTGTCCAGCAGCTGGCAGGGTGTGACAGGGTCTGGTGAATATTCCTCACATGAGATGTTAATGTGGCGAGCAGGTCAGACTGCGGCTTCAGTCATCACGCAAGGGCATGAGTTCACAGCTTCTGCATAGAGGAATGCTCAGATTAGTACAGAACAGTAATTTTATCTAACATATTTTTCAATAATTGAATATTTGTCTTCATTTAGGTTTTTTCTTTTAACCATGCCATGACTTCGCATTGCATCAGGTGAGCTGCGGATGTAAAAGCAGGGAAACAGCAATGTCAAAGTCCAAGCATAGATCAAAAAAGCAGGTAATTAAGAGCCTGAAACAATGGCTAGGCGATAACTGGACATGCGTTACGCTTCACTGTCTAAAGAAACAAAGGAACACTGAAACCAACTGAACTCAAAACAGGTGCAAACAATGAATAATCAGGGGTCTGTGAGCGGCGATCACGTGACACACTGCTGTTAATAATGAATTTTATTCCATTATTTTCCACAATAGCAGTACCGCTTATCTTGTTTGTCATATTTTATTATTTTTTCCTTTAACTCTGCAAGAGTTACTCATTTTTCTTATTTATTTATTTTATTTTATTAGGTTTTTAAAATGCAGTACAAATGATCTTGTTTTTTATTTGTTTTATTTTCCAGTGTCAGAGAGAATCTCCACACTGTTTTATAACTATTTTATTTCTCCATTTTATCTGTCTTTGTTAATTTGTTTATTTTATTTATTTATTTCATTTCCAATGACAGCAAATCTTTTTCGTTTGTTAAATTTTAATTGCAAGTCAAAAATCCTCATAGTCCTGTTTACTTTAAAACGCATTTAAAGCGTTTTCAGGACGTTGAACTGTGGCCTAAAAACTCAGCTGCTGTTGAAGGTTTAATCAGGATACGACCTCGAGGGAGACGGAGGAGTCTGAGCACTTCATTACCAATCAGCACAAATGTGTCTACACACACACACGTACACACACACACACACACACACACACACACACACACACACGCACACACTGAATGATGTGTCTATTTTAAAGAGCACCATTTTATGATAAACATGTCCATTCTGAATCAACAGTCTCAGTTTCAAAATACTGAAATAAACAGAATTCTAAAGTTCAGTTTGAACCAGGAGACAAACAGCACAAATAAAACCTGCACGTGTTGCGTTCTGTGTTTTGCATATCAGAAACGCAGCTCAGAGATAATGCTGATGTAAGCACGTTCCTCCACAAACCCTCAGGAAACAATATTTAAATATTCGCTGTACAACGGTCTGGACTTCATGTTTACAAAACTGCAAAACTTCTTTTATTACTTATCTTGAAGATAATGTACATGTTTCTTTACCTGAAAACATTCCAGTCTCTGAGCGTGCGCATGACTAGCGCTGCACAATTTGCTAATGAATTTCACAGAAGAAACATATCCTGAAAATAACTGTGATATTATTATTATTATTATTATTATTATTATTAGACTGATATTGATCATTACCTATAATTTGTTTACAGTCTTTCCGGAATTGATGCTCATCTTACCTTCCCTTAGTAAAACAAAAAAGCAAAACAGGCTAACTTAGCTAAATGTAACTAATATAAATGTTAGCATTTTAGCTCAGTGTGCTTTTTCATGTAGATAATGTTTATGTCTATGGAGGAGACGCCTCATTTTATATGAGTGTTTGTTTATTCCAGCGTACTGAACTGGCTGTGTTAGTGGATGGATTATGTTGGTCTGGTGGATTCTCCCTGTTCACACTGAGTGATGAGTTAGGATGCTAAATGATCAGACACTATACGGAGATGTTTAAACCAGGGCTCTCAAGTGTCACTGTGAGACACACACATCTCAGCCAGTTCACACACTCACACCACAGCTTGTATTTCTCACGCTGAGATGTAAGGGATCACGCCCACCAAGGTGTCATTATAGAGAGTTAATTGGACGAGGCGCAGGCAGACGGAGTGGAGTTTCCACCGAGTTCATAGCTGTCCCGAATTATACAGAGTTAATAGCCTCCTACCAGCCAATCAGAAAATAGCATTTGTTGTTTCTGGGTAAATTGCAAAATATGTTACGCGTGATACCACTGTAAGCATTACATTCACATGTAATTATGTATTTGTAATTGCATGTTATTACATGGATGCACACAAACACACACACGGAGTGCAGACAAGAGTAAGAGCTGATGAATGCGGTGGGTAACCCCTTCATTTTTCATCATTTTGATTTCCTGATTCCTGAAGAACATCACTTGGCTGTAATGAAATAATGAGAGCTGATGCTGGGGAATAGGCTATAGGCAAATTTGTACTAAATTATTGTTATGATGCAGTCAAAAACTCTCCAACTGCTTTGCAACCAAACCGAGGAGACAGTGGATGAGAAAGTAGAGGAGACAGTGGACGAGACAGTGGACGAGACAGTGGAAGAGACAGTGGACGAGACAGTGGAAGAGACAGTGGCTGAGACAGTAGAGGGGACAGTGGACGAGACAGTGGACGAGACAGTGGAAGAGACAGTAGAGGGGACAG
>JAQQZR010000036.1:513697-527649 GCA_030068235.1 Notoglanidium macrostoma | reverse complement strand
TCACCCCAAGATGCTGGGATTGGCTCCAGCTTCCCCGCCACCCAGACGCATAAAGCGCTATAGATAATGGATGGATAGGTGGGGGATGTTTCCCAGATTTTCTTCCTAATTTGGATAAATTCAATTCTTCCCCATCATACAGCACCAGGAAGGGAGCACCCCTTCATTCGGCACCGCTTCTATACATCCATGATGGCTCGTGAGTGACTGGGAGAAAGAGTACACCACCCCTCCCTCAGAGCACAGGCCAGCTCTGCTCGCTGAGCTCCCGGCCATCGACGGCTACAGCATCACGGAACATACAGAGTTCGTTTCAATGTCAGTAAATGGCACAAATCCCTTTACATACTGGACATTTTCTTGTTGACTAAGCCCTCAGGGACACTGAACATCCGGTGTTGTGGTTAACACACTTTCACCAGGGGGATATTACAGGCTTTAAGGAAGCTGATGTGCAGCAATCTCCTCTAACGCTTTTATCATCTCACACTTTCAACCACTTCAGCAGGCAAAATGACTCTCCACTCAGTCGCAGGTGAATATCCAGGCTTTCATTGTCCAGTCTAATGTTTATTACTATTAATGTTAAAAAAAATTATAAGCATTAAAAATAATAATGAGTGCATGTATACAGTTCATTGTAAAAAGTGCTATAGAAATAAATCTGAATTGAATACATACAATATGTTGCAGTTTATAGTTTGTGCTCCAGAAAAGAATAAAAATATTTAAGCCTGAGTGTTTAGTCACGTGTGTGAATGTTTGGTCGTTGTCTCGCTTCTCAGTGCTGTGCTCCGTGGGGTGTTTGGCTGCGATTGCGCTTCAGCTGGCCGAGTCTCAGGGTGAGTCTAGAAACACTTCACAAGTGCTCCTATGTGTAAGGGGTTTATATTATAACAGCTGAGTTCGTATACAATCTGACTCTGGAAGGAACGGTTTTATTCTCAACTTCACTGATTTGTCACTGTTTCTTTTTTTGGTCAAGAATATAAATTTTTTTTTATTAATGGTTAGATTTATACTGAAAAATACTGCATTGTAGCTACAGTGATGTAAATCATAATCCACTATAAGTATTAAAGTTTTATAATATTTACCAAAGATTACAAATTTAAAGTATTTTAATTAAATTATTTATTGTAAAAAATATGTACAATTACAGTTACAAAACTAAACTGTTTAATTCTGGATTCTGATTGGTCACACAGCTCATTTGAATATTCGATTCTGATTGGACAATTGCAGCATTCCAAGTCTTTATTTCTGTAAATGTATATATTGATCACATCATTAGTTCAAGCAATAAAATAATTTTTACTTCAATATTCTGAGACAAATTACTGATTTATTTGGTAATTAGCCATGTAATAAGCAGGAAAAGTAGAGCGAGCACGTCATTACGCAAAATAACCCACTTTGTGCACCACCATCGGGGGCTCTGTATCACGCTGTCAGGGTTTATTTCACAATAATGACTGGCTTACTGTACATTATCCCTCAAATAACAGCAGCTCTGACAGCTAACTGCAGACATGCCAGTGATAAACAGATTAAAAAAGACATGTAATCCTTGACTTGCTGTAAGGAGAAAAGTGTTTCTACAGAAGGAGTCTCCAGTGTCAGCACTGTGTAACTGTCCCAGGTACCGCTGGAGCTGTAAGCTTTCCCACATCTTCAGGACAGAGGAGTTTACACGTCTTTGTGGTTTCTTGGTAACATGACATTTTTTTTTTTCTTAGTAAGTTCTAGAGAGAGAAAAAAGAGACTCTGGTGAGGGAAGGAGTGTTAATAGCTACAAGTGTTTATATCAAGAAAAGGAACTAACTTTTTTCCTGAACATTAAATGTAACTTAAAATGGATAAAAAATATGAAGTGTCATTCTTTAATAATAAATAAAGATAATAATGGTTGGAAAATTGCTGTGAGGTTAGAGGAAAATAATTTCTCCATCAACAATAACTCTGCTTCGAAAAGGAACAAAAAATATACAAAACACTCTTGACCTTCACACTGAGAAAGGAAGCAGGAAACAAGATCTTCCTGCAGTGTGGTTTGGAGTTCTGTCTCAGTCTCGTGACTCACTGCGTTTCCTCTTTAACCAAGCACATGAAGGTCCCTCTACTATACTGCAAGTTCACAGATGTGGTCATGTAAAATCTTGGCTAACTGTATGGTGAAGCGTCTTCACATGACCAGCAGCTCTACTTATCTGAGAGCATCCAGGTACAGAGACGCTCACGGAATCAGCAGAAAGGGAACAAGCAGGATTTAAGTGGAAGAGAAAATCTAATAATTACACAATACAGATAAATAAAGTGGGGAAAATAACATACAACATGGAATGGTGTACACACACACACACACACACACAGTGTATACACACACACACACACACACACACACACACAGTATATATACACACACACACACACACACACACACACACACACAGTGTACACTGACACACACACTCAGTGTATACACACACACACACACACACGGTGTACACGGAGACACACACACACACACACACACACACACATGGTGTACACGGACACACACACACATGGTGTACACGGACACACACACTCAGTGTATACACACACACACGGTGTACAAGGACACGTATCTGCTAAATACATGAACAAATATTAGTTAGAGTACCAGCAGCATGTCCATCTCTGCTACAGATGGACAGACAGAGGGGAAGGTGCAATATTTACTGGAAAAGCCTGATAAATTAGTGTAAAAATAAAGTTCAATCAATACAAATCCTATATTTTCTAACCAAACTGCATTTTATATATAAGGAAAGGCAGCAAATAAAAAATCACATTTTTAGAAGTTTTCTCTTTATCCTTTTAAAACTTTACACACATATGGGAAGTAAATGACCTGTGCACTGGCAGCAGTGTAAAACGACCTGACCAGTGATTTTACCAACACAGCAAACAGCTGAACACAGAGCTGCTGCTCATCACAAACATGACTAACTCAGTGTTTATAGGCTTCAGTTTAAGCTCCAGCTGTGGCGGAGGGAGGGACGGAGGAAGCAACATCATGGGTGAGGTGTTTCTCTCTCACTCTCTCATTCTGGGGTTAAAACTTCTCAAGACATTTGTTTATTTGTTTTATATGAGAGAGAATTAACTTGTTGGCAGCTTAGCTGTAGCGCTGCGTATTAACTAACCCCGCAGTACGGAGGTTGTACTTAAGCCTGTCTAACACATGCTGTGAGTTACAAAACATTGCTACGCTGTAGGCAAGAAGATGGTGGTTAAAGTAATATAAGGTTGCAGTCTGTAATTTACACACACAGCTCGGTAACCAAAAGAAACCTCTGATGAGAAAATTGAAAATACTTTTTGACAGATTTCTCGAGAACAAGGCAAAGCGTTCGGAAACTGGTCATGTGACCAGAAGTGCACACTGCTTGGCTTTATATAAAGTTCATGTTAAATTTGGTCCCGGTCGTCGTTCCCTGCTCTCCCCTGCCATTCTGATGATATGATATGAACAAATGATAATATATAAGATATCAGTGTTCTTTTCATCTCTCTCTGTTTTCTCTTCCAGATCTTCTCCCAGCTCCGACTCTTGAGTTTAATTATGATGTGAACCAGAGTGCCATTAGGCTGTACTCGTCCGTGGTCATCGTGTGCACGATTCCAGATAACGCAAAGAAGCCTGCAGAGGTGCACCTAGCTAAAGCTAAAGCCACAAACGATTCATCTCCCCTGGTCTCCTATACACTTTGGAGCCCAAATCCGGTGATCTTCACACTCAACGCCATCCCTGATTTTGAGACGGCTTTCGTCTGCTGGTACAGCAATACGCAGAGCAACACGCAATCTCAGTTCAGCAATCCCATCAGCATAGTCATATGTAAGTAATGAGGGTGATATGGGAAACGGCTACACGAGTGACTCAGAGGGGGCTTGAAATAAATCTTGGCAGAGAAGTTAGAAAATTATTTATTTATTGTTTAGTCAAGAAAATGTCATACATGCCAGTAACAACAAGTAATCCTGGCTCAGCAACAGAGCAGAGGTTCCAGAGGTGGTGGAATCTCTGGTTCCAGTAGTGGCCACTAGGGGCACTAAAATATTCTCTCTTTAATAAGGAACAAACCTGAACAGTCAACATATCAATATACTGGTCATGTGTCACACATATATACACATACATAAACATGCAGCAGCAGCCAAAACACACTTACTTAATACAAAGGTACCTTGTATTAATCTCATGATGTCTCAGTAAATTTAGTATTAAAATATTTATCCAAATTTTCTTTTCCTGAAGTGTGTATACATTTTTTGGCTGACTGTGTGTGTGTGTGTGTGTGAGAGTGTGTATATTTGTCACTAGGTCTGTTGATTATTTATTTAACAAATATACAGAAAGACAACATTAAGATAAAAAAAAAAGGCTATATGGACCCATATAAATACATGCACAACTTGGGGTTTTTATTTGGATAGTAGATGTGCTCTTAGCATTACATATTTTAAAATACCCTACATCTCTTTAAAATTATACATCTTTATTTAAATTAGAGCCATTATATTATATCATATTATATTATATTATATTATATTATTTTATTAGCAAGAAGGTACCGGGTTCGAACCCTGGATCACCCAGAGTGCCTTTCTGTGTGGAGGTTGCATGTTCTCCTCGTGCTCCTCCGGGTTACTCCGGTTTCCTCCTACAGTCCAAAAACATGTGAATTAGGTTAATTGGCCACTCTAAATTGGCCATAGCTGTGAGTATGAATGGTCCCAGCCATTAGGGAGCACAGTGTTTCGTGGTGCCGGTCCCAAGCCTGGATGAATTGGGAAGGTTGCGGCAGGAAGAGCATCCCGAGGAAAAACCTCAGCCAAATCGAAGAAGCGGATGACAGACGATGCGCTGTGGCGACCCCGAGCAGGGAATAAGCCGATAGAAGAAGATATTATATTATTATGCATAAGCTTGCATACTTAATCAAAACGTCTAGTCTTTATAAGTTTATGATACACGAGGTCCTCGGGTTATGTACATCTTGACATACGATGTTTCGGTTTTACGACACTCACGCGCGCGGCGGAAGAATACGCAGTACTGCGGCATATGAGCGAGGGAGTTCAGCGACGAACATTATATTAAACGTATATTTATGTCCTTTTCCTTTTTATGTGGCTTAGTTGTGTTTTTATGTTCTAGATTATGATTTTACAGCTGTGTTAGGATAGGTAAGTGACTTAGGCTAGGGTGTGTTTGGACTTGCACCAAATTTCAGGTTACATCACTGTCGTAGGAACGGAACTGTGTCGTAAAATGAGGACCCCCTGTATTTATTTCACCGGGACACTAAAGAGAACAGTTTTACACAAAATATTGCTGGATAATCATTTATTTCATTTATGTCTTCTAGCTGCTCTCTCCAACCCCATTGCGGTTCTCCTGCCACACGTGTTTCCTGTGGGGGCGAAGTACACCGTGCAGTGTGAGACACCGCAGACTGGCTACACAAACACCACAATGAAGGTGTATGACCGTCTCCTTCCGATCCAGCCCGGCAAAGAGACCTTCAATTTGATCGGATCACGAACTCTCGCTCCAGGAGAGCTGGGAGGCGCAATCACACAAATAAGTAGTGGAGAAACATATGAGTTTAAATGTGAAATGGAAGTGTTCTTCAATGGGAGAACCTTGCTTTCCAGATCCAATACCATTACAGCCATGCCAGGTATCAATGAATCTCCAAATCAAACAGCGAGTCAGTGTACTTCATTAATGTAAGTCTAATTTGAGTGCTCTTTAATTCCAGAGGAACTCCCGGTTCGTCTGGATCCCAAAGATTCTGGTTCGAGTAGCTGCTATGGAGAAGCGTTGCTCAGAGTGAGAGATCACTGGAAACCGCTTTGTTTTGTGTCCAAGGACTATGGGGGTATTACTGTGGCTAACATCATATGCAGAGAGCTAGGTTGTGGATCTGCGATAGACTACGAAAGGCTTAATTTTAAATCTCAAGACGCTGTAGGAACACCAAATTGCACAGGAAAGGAGAAGAAGATTGCAGAGTGTCCTCTAAGTTCAGCATCTTTTTGTGACCAAGGAACACTCAAGATCATCTGCTCAGGTTAGACACACAGCAGGACATGCTGAGAATCTGGCATCAACAGGCAATATTACATATCTCTAACAGATGTTGTAAACATCACACCTTCAACACCAGTGCTAGTAATATAGTGTTCGTAATAAATGGTTCCACAATGCTAGTTTTTTCTCAAAGCGTCACAACCGTGTAGATGGAATCTGTTGGATTTCGTATGAATTGATTTGTCAGAAATTGTGACCATCATGACTTGAATTGAGTTGTGAACTATTTCTTTTACAAAACCACAATGAATGAAATTTTAGTTTTGTGTCAGAAAGATATTTCCGTACTCCTAGCTGTTGTCCCAAAATTTTACAACCAGATCAAGTGGAACATCAGCTGTGGTTGGAATCTGATTTCTTACAAATTTCTTACAATTTCTTTTGTCAGAACATGTATGAATATTAACCCTACACTCAGCAATAACCTTAAACTCAATCTTCATAACTTTCCATGCAAATTGTTACAACAGAATGTTTACAGAACAGTTTTTACAATACTGGGGTCTTTTTGAAATGGTTCCTGTCATTTTAACAGAATTGTTATACATATTTACACTTTGCTGCAACATTTTTAGCTTTATTAACTTTGCCAAAAACATTTCTATAGTGCTACTTAAATTAAGTTGTAAGAAAAGGGATAGAAGTTAACCTGAGGCCTAACCCCAATCTTATACTTAGACTATCTGTTTCTGTAAATAACATTTTACAAATAAGCAAAAATGTTCATTTTACATCAGGCACAGTTTCCTAAATGGTGTAGCTGCATGACTTTTGTCCTAGAATGCTCAATCTGGCGACTTTCTTTGCTGTTCTTTAGATGTGTCTTTTATAAACATTCCTCGGCATTACTCACTGTTATTTACCATCAATTGTTGCTGAATTTTTGCTCCTGTTGTCTGTCAGTGGCTCTTCCTCCTCCGAAGCTTTCTCTATCAGAACGTGATACTGCTTCATGGGTGTACATCAGGACCGAAGAGTCTGTGACCCTCACTTGCACTTTTCAGTCATCCATACAGGTAAGAAAGTCAGTTTTCCTAACAACATTTGATGTGGTCTCAGTATCATCATAGTATAATATAAACCGATTCCTTTCCCAGGTTTACGTCACCTTCACACACAACGGCTATGACATTTCCACTGACACAGCCTTATATGGAAACAGCGTGACAAGGACATTAAGTGCACCAGTGCCTGAAGGAGAGTACGCCTGTTATGTTCATACACGAGCATCCAATGTGTACAGGACAGAAAACAGCAATGTGATAGGCATCTACAGTATGTACCATCTCCACACTGTTCCCCATTATTAGACCCACCTTATGTTTACCTGAGTTTAATACAGCAGGTGTGTTTGCCAGATTTCAGCCTAATTTCCAATCCAATAACAAGACAGAAGACCTGAAACTAGCCCAAAACTTCAGTTACTGTAAAGAAAGCCTCAGGCTGTGCGTGGGAAACGGGGTCACTGCAGTGTACTGTTGTAGAAATGTATTCGATTTCAATCAATTTCTTTATTTGCTAGAAAACAAGAGTGGAGTATTTTTAAACCAAGCCAAGGTGGTGTATAAAACTTTGATTCTGGCAACGCTGTCAATGATTCCTGCCCCAATGGGCCTCTATTTATTAGCACTAGTTGCAGTTCCCATTTCTGACCACTAGGTGTAATAATCACCCTATATGAGCATGCTGCACCACAAGCTAGAAAGCTGAACAAATCAATGCTTATATCTGTCCAAAAGCACAAGTTTTAAAATTGTTAGTTACACAAATGAGGTAGTTTTTTTTTTTAATGGAATTTAAAATGCATGGAGTTGTGCATGTGGACTTTATGTGGACATTAAATAGGTAAACACCAAGAAACTACAGCTGAAATACTAAGAAAAATCTCCAGTATAAACCTAACGCTAACCTTAAACCATTAGGGTACTGTAAAAAGAAGGGTTACCCTTATTTACCTGGTACATTTATTATGCAACTATAGCATATTACTGGCTAATTACTCCAGGTAATAAGTAGGAAAATACAGAGAAACTACAGCTGAAATACTAAGAAAAAAATCCACTAGTATTTCAGCTGTAGTTTCTTTGTATTTTGTAGTTGCCCAATAATATGCTATAGTTTACCATAAATTTACCAGCTAAATACATTATTATTTAGTAGTTAATGGACTGTTACATTAATATTTGTTGAACAGTTCTGCCCCACCTGCCCCTGTGGACAAGCCGACTCTACAAATGAGCAAATCAGAACATTAACCAGGTCTTCAGTTATATTTCTGTGGAAAGAGAAACATCTTCTCTCACATACTGATAAAGATCACAGTTACACACAAAGTTAAGATTTTACATGCTGATATTAGATCACCACAGCACAAAAATCACCATGAGATGGTCAACTGAGCATTACATTGAGCTTTAGCTCTCTTTGCTAGAGCCATATAACTAAAATATAATATAATATAATATAATATAACATCCATCCCGCTTTATCCGTCTGGGAAGCTGGAGCCAATCCCAGCATCTTGGGGTGAGAGGCGGGGTACACCCTGGGCAGGTCGCCAGTCCACCACAGGGCCAACACAGACAAACAGCCACACATGCTCACATTCACACCTATGGGCAATTTAGAGTAGCCAGTTGATGTCTTTGGACTGTGGGAGGAAACCGGAGCACCCGGAGGAGAACATGCAAACTCCATACAGAAAGGCACCCGGGTGACCCGGGGATCGAACCCAGGACCTTCTTGCTGTGAGGCGACGGTGCTAACCACTGTACCACCGTGCCGCCCGTAATGTAAAAATACTTTTTAAAAAAGTTTAGAATATATACTACTACTACTAGTAATAATAATAATAATAATAATAATAATCAAACCTAACTGATGTAGAAAATTACACACTGGTTCTAATTTGTCTTTCGATGAATCTGCAGTAAAAATATAACTCTGGGCTTAAACTCAGATGCTGCTAGTTTCCTGAGAAGAGAAGTCAAGCAAATGTTTGTTATGTAATGTTATAAATGTTATAAACATGGTAATGCTCTTCCCTTTGTTCTTCTCTTATTTCTGCAGTTTATAATCCTCCTCCTGCCGGAGCAGTCGCGGCTGGACTGGTCACCACAATCATAGGTGTAATAATCCTTGTGCTCCTCTGTATTTATGGTGTCAGTAAGTAAGATGTGCAGGACACTGAGCCGGGATCGTCACTGAGCACCGGCACCACATGGGGCGCTGGAGAGCACGGGGGCAAATATCCTGCAAGGGTAGTGTAGTGCACTATGATTATCAACATCTCACAGATATTACGTTTATAAATCTGTATGTGAAGGTTAAATGACATATTAAACAGAGAGGTGATGTTTTCTTTACAACAACTTTTCAGACAAATAATTTAAGACATTCATTAAACCTTTTTTGCCCATGCACACCCAAACTAACTACAAACTGTGTGTTTCTGCAAATATTTTCTATAAAATATGTTGATGTCCTTCACAGATTATGAAAAATGAGCATTATTTAGCTTCAGGTTACCTGAACACATTCACCCCAAATTCCAATCTTGGAAGTTCGATCACAAGTTTCCAGAAGATCAGTCATTTCATTTTATGATATTGTGATATTGACTGACATGATTACTTTGAACATTACCCAAATTATAGATAAATAATAAATAATTATTTTAAAATAATCCTAAAACCAATAACAACAACTATTATTATTATTATTATTATTATTATTATTATTATTATTATTAGTATCAAATATCAAGTCTATAACAGGATGTTCTTAATGATATTAGCATTAATGCTTAATTCTACTTATGCTGTTATTTGCTTAACTCATTTTCTGAATGGTAGCTTTAAATATTGCAGTAAAACAAACTTAATAAACTTAAAAATGTCTCATAAAAATTATATTAAACTATCATGACTTTTCGGCATTAATCCTGTACAGAACCGACTACATCTAGCTGATATATTTTAACATTAAATCAGATGATAATTTTCCTGATTGTAAGAGATTTGATTTGTTTTGAAGTACTTTACATTTCAAATCAAGAATATTTTTGTGGAATGTCTTGAATGTGTTAAACGATGCATGAATGTTGTAAAGTTCGTCTCAGTGTTAACTTTGTGCCAGGATTGCATTTTAGTTGCTTAAAAGATTTGCTAAATAAAATGTATTTCAAGTTTTATTTGTAAGCTTGTTTTTATTATTTAAATTTTTATCTTCTTTATTTCAAATCACTTTAAATTAAGAGAATGTACCAAAAGATGGATTTGTATCACCGTTACTTTTATACATGGATTGAATTTTAGTTTAGTCTATTAAATGTAAAAATATTTCACTTGTATTTCCAATGTACACTTTCACTTGTATTTTGTTTATTTTCTTGTTTGTATTTAAAAAGGTAACATGTAGTGCGTTAATCAGAGGAATCACAAGCCACACACAGTGATTATAGTTCTCAGATTTATTGCATTCAGGTGTTGATGATGTCACAATGTCAATTCACAAACAATAAATCCTATCGTCTGCATTTTGTTAGCATTTTTTGCCTGAGAAAAAAAGATGAAAACAGATCTGTGACAGCCTGAGAACGAGGGATTGCAATCCTTGATTGTACTCTAGAAGCAAAGCTGAGCCTATGAGGAGGACAAAAGCTTGTTGAGGTGGTCAGTAATGCAAGCTAGCAAACAGCTGCCGAATTAGCAAGTGAAAAGGCAGATGGTGTGGAGAGGATCAGCGTCAGGAACCCACAGGTGAAGCAGTTTACACCAAAACAGATCTGCTCACGGTGTAAACTTACGCATCCATCATTAAAAAATACAGTGATTTTGTTTATCACTGGAAGCAGATTTGTTGTGACTGAAAACTTCTATCACAATGAGACAAATTTTGAAAATCTCTCACCTACTGCTGCATTAACACTCGCCTTCTTGTTGTACGTTTGGCTTCAGTGGCTTCAGTTTGAACATACAGCTTCGTCTTTTTAATCTTTATACCTATCTACTTTTCCTTTTCCCCAGAACATATCAGTGCAGAAAATAAAGAACGTTCAGCAGGGTTAAAGAGAATCGAGCATTTCCCTTTACATTCTTCCTGGTTTCCTTTTGGTCTGCGTGTAGTTAAAAATTCAGAGGAAGCGTTGTCGATTAACATCTACTCCTTAAAGTATCTTCCTAATCGTTTCATCTAGTGAAAAAAAAAAAACATAAACAGTATTCAGAAAGTGGTTGAATGGTTCAGGTTGGGCTTTTTGCTAACATTTTAGCACCATTGATGTGTTGTTGATAAAGGTGCAGGGAAATGAAGTTGGGAAGCTTCTGCTTAGAAGCGCCTGGCGCTAACACTTGACATGGAGCTTCTGCTGATGCTTGTGCCACCGCCCATGCCGCCACCACCACCAAAGCTGCCACCCATTCCACCTCCCATTCCACCACCCATTCCGCCTCCATAGCCACCGCCGAATCCTCCTCCCATTCCACCTGACGATCCGCCTGCATAGCCATATCCAGAGCTGGAGGAGTATCCTGTATAAGAAAGTTCCAGATGTTACATCAACAGATGAATAAGCAAATAAATATAAGTATGTTCTCTTTTTTTGAAGGTGAATTCACTTACCACCACCACCACCACCACCACCACCACCTCCAGAGGACTGCAAGTGGACAGTGACAGCTGGTCCATGATCAGTGAGTCTGAGAAGAAACATGATCAAGATTAGCTCATTTTGAAACCTTCTGAACATTGCATAAAACACAAAAGACGAAAAGCTGCTTACCTTTGCTCCTCTCCCTCCAGAAGTTTCCTGTAGGTGGCGATCTCGATGTCCAGAGCCAGCTTAACGTTCATGAGCTCCTGGTACTCACGCACCTGCCTGGCCATGTCCTGCTTAGCTCTCTGGAGAGCCTCCTCCAGTTCCTTGATGCGGAGTTTAGCGTCCTTCACAGCCAGCTCACCACGCTCTTCTGCCTCAGCAATCTGGGCTTCCAGGTTGGCACGCTGTGAATGAAAAGAATGAGAGCTAAAATCAGCATCGTTGATAAAAACTAGTGTAACTTTAAGACAAAAACATTTTCCTTCACAGCTACCTGTCCCTTCACGGCCTCAATCTCGTTCTGCAGGCGGGCAATCATTCTATTCAGCTCAGCGATCTCAGCCTTGGTAGAGCGCAGGTCGTCACCACAACTACCAGCTGAGGTCTGCAACTCCTCAAACTGAAACAGAGGTTAAGGAACATCAGATTTCCAAATCCAGGATTCTGGGAGTCACAAGCAACTATGAAACACTTCTTCGCAAATCACCCACCTTCTGTTTGTACCAGCCCTCGGCCTCGGCACGGCTGCGGTTGGCGATGTCCTCGTACTGAGCACGAACTTCGCTCACGATGGAATCCATGTCCAGGTTCCTGCTGTTGTCCATCTCCACAATGACTGAAGTGTCCTTGATCTGGGACTGCAACTCACGCAGCTCCTGCAAAGATCATTCTGGTCAGGTTTTTCGACAGACAACAACACTAAAGTGAAAAAAGTTTAAAGAAGAAAAGTTACTTACAGCCTCATAGACTGCCCTGAGGAAGTTGATTTCATCCTGAAGAGCATCAACCTTGGCCTCGAGTTCAATCTTGTTCATGTAGGCTGCATCGACATCCTGAGAAGATCAGCAGAGATGAGTATTCACTTTCATGAAAGTGAAATTAACATCTTAATTGCTTAACAGCTGATTCACATCTGAAAATGTTCAATAAAAATTCAGTATGATTTCAGTACCTTCTTCAGGAGGACAAACTCGTTTTCAGCACTGGCACGCTTGTTGATCTCGTCCTCATACCTGCAAAGAAAGAAGAAGAATGTAAATGTGGATAACTTTTGGAATATTCACACTGTTATCATGAACGTTATCCTGGTGTCTTCTTACTTCTTCTTGAAGTCCTCAACGAGACCCTGCATGTTCTTCAGTTCTCCTTCCAGCTTGTGCTTCTCATTACCCAGACCATCGAGCTGTCTGCGCAGGTTGGCGATGTAGGCCTCAAACATGGCGTCAATGTTGGAGCGGCTGGTGGTCTGTTCCTGCAGGAGGCTCCACTTGGTCTCCAACATTTTGTTCTGCTGTTCCAGGAAGCGCACCTATGAAGGAATGAGGAGGGGGGAAAAACAAGTTTTAATTCTTTCATTCTTAAAACTTTCACTAAAGCTGAGAATGTTGGGAAAGTATGTGAAGGAAATTTGTAATTGTGTTGGCTTGTATTGCTCTTTTGTATTTCTGCCTCTTTTATGTTTCCTCCTGGATTATTGTGAGGAACCATAAATGGCCCATGAGTCATCCCAACCATGAATTTTTCCACAGGGTGGGGTGAAGGAGGGAGAGGAAGGGAGTGAAAAAGAGTAGACTAACAGGGTGTGTCCATGAGACATGAACCATGATCTCCTGAAAGGAGGGAGAGTAAAAAAAAGCCCTCATCGCCTGGGGCCACGCCTAGACCTGCATCGCTGCACAGATGGAACCATATAACACAGATCAGGCAGGCAGGTTTACCGACCACACCCTCACGCAGGCGGATGATGGGTCATGCAGTAATGTGAAACACACCCTGTCCATGTCGCTGGACTTTTTACAAGGACATTGTGAGCTGCTAACAGAAACCTGTGTTAAATAAATATTATGTGCTTTAAAATTCCATGTAGACTTCACTTGCATGTGTAAAAACTCTGCATGTAAAGCATTAGAGACTCTGTGTGTGTGTGTGTGTGTGTGTGTGTGTGTGTGTGTGTGTGTGTGTGTGTGTGTGTGTGTGTGTGTGTGT
>JAQQZR010000036.1:490069-505594 GCA_030068235.1 Notoglanidium macrostoma | reverse complement strand
TGTGTGTGTGTGTGTGTGTGTGTGTGTGTGTGTGTGTGTGTGTGTGTGTGTGTGTGTGTGTGTGTGTGTGTTCTTGTGAGCAGAGAAGCAGAGTACACCAGACTCGTTCGACTGGATGGCAATCACATGCCTGCACACAACCTGCTCTGTACTCCAGGGTGTGGTCAAATTCATCGAACTGTAACTCAGCTGTCTCACCTGAATACATGATACTATTACTACAGGATCAAATGCAGGTATAACAATCACTCAGAGTAGTCCATTAAATAATGGCACCCCATCTGCCTCATGCGTTAATGGATATTTGAACTGCACCACCACAGGAGTGCCACTGAGCAGATGTGATTTTTGTGCATGTGCAAACTTGAAGATAAAGGAATTTGAAATGCTGTGCATGGAGAAATTTAATAACATCCCTCACAGGTCTTAATGCTGTTATTGTCTCCAAGGACATAAAATTCATGTATTCTCTGATCTTCGCTCATTTTCATAAAATGGTCGTGTAATTTTGGAGTTGATGCCAAACACACTCTCATTTTGATAAAAATTATTCTGTGACCTGCAGAATGAAGAAAATGGAGCATCAGAAAATGCTGTGTCTTGATTTGCACACTTCCATCAGTATTCCTCCGTGTAGTGCACGTTGCATACAATGTACTTAATTGGACAGTGCTTGAATTTCGACAGGGTAGTGTTGTCTTAATTCGAACACGGCAAATTGTGATCTTACTGGAAACGACGATCACAACATTTGACTGCAATTGCTGTGTAATCCAACAATAATTGTCTGCCTGCTTTTCTTTGCTCACCTCTTTAAAAAACGTGTTTTTAATTTTCCTCGCTTGTGTGCATAGATATTTCACACGGCACAGAAATTGTCACCATCGGCAGTGACGACATACCCTCCTCCAACTGGCTGAAAAGAGGTTGGTGGTCCCTCACCTTCTGTTATGTAGCCAAGATGGCGACCATTGAGGGTGAGAAGTGTGCAATGTTGCAAACTCAATATTTTGACCATTTTGAGTACATCATCCGGGTACTCTTAGTGTACTGCACGTAGACATATTTCTCAGTACGAACACACTTATGCACTCAAAATAGCAAGTGTAACTATGCAAGTACAAGAACTGAGACACAGCGAGAAAATCTCATTCATCCCTAAAGAAGTCAATTCTGGCTAAAATATGATCATGCTTTTGGTTTATAGCATGTTGCTACATATTGTGAGCAGCAATGTAATTGTATGGATCAGTCCCAAGTTGAGGTAATCTCAGTGGAACATATTAATGATTAATGGGATCCTCCAAGTCATGTCAGGTGCCTGGAGAAGGTCCAAAAGCATGTTCTAAAGCAGGTGTTATGCAAAAACAGCAGTCAGTTCTCCAAATCTGGCATGCATCAAGATCCAGAAAAGGACAATTGGATGGTGGCATTCAGGAGACAACAGGTGCTAAATTTTAATATTGTCATGTCCGGGCTGAATTCAGCATCTGACTTCATCTGATTTCATTTCCCAGAATGCATCTCCAAATATAAACATGGCTACGATGATCTCCAACCACACAAATCCCATAATGCGATCGGTGAGGTCATGATGATGCCATCTTGGATAGTCGAATTCTCAGCTGACAGATAAGCGAATGGGAATGTCTGTGAATGAAATTCCTTTAACACCTCAAAGCAGATGCAAATGTGGATTAAGTAGTTTATTTAGGAAAACCAGGCAGACAAAACCAAACCATGATTCCGAAAATGTGGCCAAGAAACAGACAAAGTCCGGCAATTGGCAAACAGCAATATTTGCGCAAAAATCCAAAGTCGTGAAAGCAGGAAAAGCCAAGTGTTAAACAACAGAATACTACAAGCAATAAACAACAGTGGGCAACATCGAGCCACACTGAGGATGTGCAGTCAGGTCCATAAATATTTGGGCAGTAACATGATGAGCAATGAGGATAAGGATCTCTATAAACTAATTTATATTTATAAGGAAAAAAAGGAAATTTCTCTATCAGAAAGACTTTACGATAAAACACATGATAGTCTGACTGGTCATAATATACAGTTCCATTTAGTTGAGTGGTAGCAGTTAGGGCCTTCAGGGCAGCGGTTGCTCAGTGGTTCTGATGTCATCGAACACGGCAAATTGCACACTTACCAGAAACGACGGTCACAACATTTGACGTTACACGTTTGTCACATAATCCACAACCTTTTTTCTCACCTCTTTGAAAATAAACGTGTTTTTAAGTTTCCCCACTTGTGTGCGTGTTGGCTATAAACATACAAAAAACATGTTCACTTTGATCACAAACCCTTTTTGTCACATATTTCCATTAGTACTAAGAATTATTTTAGTGTTATGACACCTATTAACTATGTAAAGAATCAGCTAACCACTATGGCTTCTAAATGTGCTGGAAGTAAACAGCTGGTGTTCTATCTAATCATTACGGTATATCTATGACTCCAACTCAGTTCACACACTCATGTTCAGCCGATTACTGATTGCACACACCTGGAATCAATCACTACCACACACTACATAAACACGCTCACAGGCCTAACATTGGGAGGTATTCGTTCAGCCCTGTTCATGCCTCTGACATGCCAAGACTTTGTTTCATGTTTGCTCATCCTGGTTTTGACCCTCGTTTGTTTTCTTGTTTCCTGATAATAGTCTTTTTCTCTGAGTACTTGTTTGTACATCGCCTGACCCTTCGCCTGATTCTGGATTCTGATGGTTATCTGGTGTTTTGGATTTGTTTGTGCTTTCCAGTCTTTATTTTTAATGAAAGTGTTCAGTTCACCTGTTGCCATCTCTGCCACCTATATATAAATATATTGCAGCAGATGAGGATAAAGTGAGAGGATGAAGGATTTTAACAATTTAATGTCCCAATGAGTAAATTTCTTTTGATAACATTTGAGGAGGTTAATATTAATCAGTTATTGAAATCAGTGAATAACTAGCTAGTTAAGTGTTTAACATTTCACACGCATTGTGAAGTTCGCATCTCATATGATGAGAATGTGAATAAAAGTATATCTATTTTTTGTGCATCGTTTTTGCACGCAGAATATAAAATTAGTGCTCAAACAGTTTTATAGAAATAAACAGTGCACCCAAATGACTCTGATTCATTTGTGCATTGTTTGTGCATGCAAAAAAACATATGCATGTCATTATTTCTTAAATTAGGGTTAGGGTGAGTCATTTAATGATTATTAAAGCATTTAACAAATAAATTCCTTCACAAAGGATGCACAAACGAATGGGAATACTGTTATTCATGTTCTCATTAAATGGGTCATAGGAGGTCATTTCACATGCTAAAAAGGCAAATTGGCAATACCTTTTACATTTTTTTGTAATCATAAACCTATTTTACTCTGGGCAGTTATGAGTCAATTCAAACCCAGAGACACAGACAGAACATGAAGGTGAATAATTAAGGTGTGTCCCCGAACTATCAATTAACAGCTGCGACGAGCATTAACAAGTGCTGGAGAAGATAATTAACGGCCACACGACCTCATCCTTAGTCTTCCTGATTTGTCGTTTCTTTGTCTGTACACTAATGCCTCTAAACAAATCATAGCTTTTAGTGTTTTGCAGAGAAACCTCCACTTACGAAGTTATTAACAATGGAGTTCCTGCTGTAAGGTGTGTGATTACTGAAACATTTGAAGACTTTTTGGCATCTGATGCAAAACACGTCAATGTGTGTTGTTGCATAGTTGTGGGCATGGGCGGAGACCGTTTTGAGGAGAATCATATTTATGTATGGGACTGATGTTTAGTGCTTAATTTCTCCCTAATTGTGCTGAGGAATTGCATAATAGATTAAAGCCCTGCCCCTTAATCGACTCGTAATAGTTGACACGTGAGAACATTCTATCAAAAACTCCGCTTTTGTAACAGGCAGTATAGCTTAATTATTATTTTTTTTTTAGCACTGGCACGCGATGTTCGTCAGCTAATAAGAGAATAAGAGACAGCTCCGGGGTCCTGAGTTCACTCCTGAGCTCCACTGTGAATGTGGAGTTTCATAAGTTCTCTTCATTTTCACATGGGTTTCCTTCAGGTTCTCTGGTTTCCTTCCAAAGACACAAGAGTAGGTGAATTAGTGCCCCAAGGTGTGAATGATAGACTGGCCCCTGGGAGGGGCTCTAGATCCACCAACACCCTGTCTAGCGGTTTCTTAAGATCAGAACATGGCAGTATTTGTAATGAATACTTAACATTTATCTTTATATGTATATATATATATATATATATATATATATTGGCATTTAATCCATGCCACTGGCCTTAAGTTCGCTTCCTTTGATTTCAATCTCAGTTCCCAATATTGACACAGATTATGTGTCTTTGCAATCTTTGATGCCAACAGATATTAAAACAGTTATGAGAAAGTGTACAGAATAATTATCTTCTGACTCACAGGGTGCAGCACTACAAGCTGAAGTATTTTTCTTTATGAAAGTCTGCCCAGTGTGTAACAGGATACTTAGACTTTAGAAAACCAAACAAGAAAATGGTGACATGAGATCTTGTCATCACAGCAGTGAGATCCATGCCACAGGGGTGTGGTCAAGCCTAATCCTTCGAGTCTGTACCCAAACCCAAATTATCTTGTTCTGAACTGAGCAGAAGCTGAGGAGAGAATTACTCTTTCATTTTTTATTAGCAGTGATTAAAAGCAACACCAGCAGTCCAAGCTTATTATTGCTAGGAGCCTGGGAGTGCCACGATCATTCTCATCTTATCCATTAATACGCAGAGGCTCAGTTTGGTAGATCTGGTGTTCTCAAAATGCTTGAAAATCCCATTCGCTGTGGTCAGATGAGAACCATGTCATGCTTGAGATTAGACCAATGGACTTGGACCTTGACATGAGAGAATACCTTCTGTTCACTGCCCTCCAATGGCAAATAAACAGAAAGTTTGACATGTATGTTGTGATTGATGGTGATTTATTCACACCATGCTATCATTTTCTGCTTGTGTGGAGGCATGAGTTCCAAGAAAGTCAACTAGCAAACTAGTGGAAATTAGCACTGAGAGCTTGGTGATATTGGATGGGTGCCTCAGGAACAGGCCCATTTTGCTTTGTCAGCCGGAAAAATTTCTAGTAAAGTTTTCCTAGTAAAGGCTAATTGGCCAAAATAGTGTCATTAATAATTGAGGAAGCTCAGCCGCTGCGCATGCTCGCGTCTCCATTACAAATCAGTGTAAGAATCGGATAGGCTAGGCGTTTTTTTCTAACACCTCAAGATGATCATACAATGGCTTATTAGGACCACTGTACAACGGCAGGGCGGCGCTTAACTCCTGAGAAAAAATACAGAATTTCCAAGATCACAATTTTTTTTTTTAAATCTTGAATGTTCTATGAGGTTGTAAAGTCACAAATTTACTCGATAAATAGTCCGAAATTTACAAGAAAACTAAACTCATCATTCCCCCCCCCCTTTTCTCTCCTGATCATCTATTATTGTGCTTTCTACTCAGTCCAGGGAAATGTCTCCAAATTCTCCTTTAAAAGAAACTAAAAGAAAGAAGCAATCAATACAAAATCTTAGCAACTACTATCGCTGAAAAATAATAATTAATAATAATAAATAAATGAAAACTATATCTTTTTAAGAGGTGAAATATTTGGTATATTGGCCATATTTATAAATGCTGTATAATGTGCTTATCCATAACCAACAGAGCAAATGAGTTAGCATAAGAATCTGATTGGCTAAATGCTTATTGGTAACATATTAACCAGCAAGGTGATTGACTGTTTTTAAGACTTTAGGTAATACAGCAGCCATGTTTAGTGCTGCTCTGTTTATATTTTAAGAAGCTGCCTGTCTACTCCTGCAGCATCTGATGGCAGATAAATGATTATCTTTGCACATGTCAGACATAAGAGACAGATTGCGTAAAGTACAGGCAGAGTTATCACTGTTTTGTCTTATTCACTGTAAAGTTCTTTATTTGTATAATAATCACTAAGATGCATAAAAATACAGTTTACATTGCAGCATCATGTCATAAGCTATATTGTGACTTATATATAACTTGTCACGCCTTAACCTGCACCATACAATCAGTGCTTTGTGTGTGTTCATGGGTGTTTCCTAAAAATGCGACCTGTTTGCCAGAATGAGCTGAAACCACTTCATCATTGTCATTTAGTGAAGTGTTTCAGAAAAATCAAACATTGAACATTACCAAACATTACAGAAGTCAGACAGAGAGAGAGAGAAGCAGCAAGGAAGGGGCTGAAATCTGATTTTGACAGGATGTGCCCTGTAATTGCAGAAACACACGCTTTGACAACTTTTGATGTTGTTTTCATTGTTTGTCCTCCATAGCAACCGCTTAGTAAGGGAGTGTGTGAGAGACTTCCTGTACAGAGTAACACAGTGAGCTTTCATCCAGACAGTGTTTACACTCTCCCTGGAATTATATATCAGGACTTCCAGAGTGACTCAGCCTCGAAGGATCCCGCAAATCCGAAGCACCAGTTCTGGCCACTGATATCTTTTTCTGCTGTTCAGTGTTTTTTCCTTCATTTCCTTTTTCCCTTTTCCGAAAGACAGATTTGCAGCCAAAGTGTTGAGATACTCATTAGCCATTTACAGGGTTGCCTGAACTGCGGAAGTCGAATTAGAAGCATAGTTTATGCTAGCTGTTTGGTAAATGTTTAATCCCATGTGGGCAGGATGTTTGGGCGTGGACTCTTCACTGCTCATCACTACTCAACAATGAAAAAGCAGAGGTGTAAATGACATATCCTTTCTCTGAAAATAGGTTAATAGTTTATTTTAATCTTGATAAAAAAAAATAAATCACCAAGAAAGTCTCTGGTGGTTTCCATTACATAATGTGAATTGTCTTAATGGTTTCCATTAGAAGTTTTCTGTTACTATTAAATGCCATGAGAACACAATAGGACCTTATTTCATGAACAAACAATATATAAATACAATAAATTAGGAAATATTTTTATTAACACCTAGAAGAACAGCAGTTCTGGTGGAATATAAAACAGTAAAATAAAATATACCATTCTGCTGGTTATCGTTTCTATAGTAACAGCTCATACACAGTGGACACCTCATATAAACAGGTTAAAAATGTGTAAAGAAATTTATTATTTAAGAAATGTATTTATTTGATACTTATGGAAGGAGTCTCCAGTGTCAGCACTGTGTACGTCAGTGCTAAAGCTGCAAATGTAAGTTTTCTCCCTTCAGAACGGAGGAGTTTATGCTTCATTGCACTTTCTTTTCGGTAATGTGACAAGCAACATTTTTTGTCTTATTAACTTTAAGGGAAAGAAAAAAATTAAGGCTGGTGAGGAAACGACTGTTATAGCTGCTATCACATAAGTGACAACGGGTGCTAACATGTTTGACTGATCACATTAAGTGTATGTGTAAATAGTTAAAAATCACATGTTCTTTAATGGATAAATAATTCCAATTGTAGGATAATTGGTGTGGTGTATGAAGAATAAAAGGTTTTGGGTTGTGATGTGGAGGCACAGCGGTACGGTTGTTAGCTCTGTCACCTCATAGTAGGAGTTCTGCGTTTGAACTTATCAGCCAACTGGGATTTTTCTGAGTGGAGTTTGCATGTTCTCCCTGTTCCATGTGGCTTTTTCCGGGTGCTCCGGTTTCCTCCTACGGTCCAAAGCCATGCAGATTAGGTCACCTGGCTGCTTTAAATTACCCACAGGTGTGAGTGTGAGTGTGAATGGCTGTTCATCTCTGTGCTAGACCTGTGATAGATTGGCGAGCTGCTCAGGGTGTACCCCTGCCTCTCACCGAAGTCAGCAGGGATTGGCTCCAGCTTCCTCACGACACTGAGCGGTACAGATAATGGATGGTTGGGGTTGTGCTGTTATAAGAAAAGAATGAACTTTGGGGTATAATAACTCTGCTTCATCACACCACCCAGTCGTGTATCAGCACGCCCTGTCATGCTTTATACCTTTCATATTGTATAATAAAGTGTGGGATGGTGTGGAGAGTCGGAGAGCTTTAAACTTGTTAGATCAGATGGGGTGGGGAATTTTGGGAAGTGAAGAGTATTAAAATTCACTTTCTCTCTTCTGTGTGATTACAACATGGACAAGTACAAAGGACAGAAAAACTCAAAACTCACTCAGAATTAAAGTTAAAGGCCGCGGTGGTGTGGATAAACATTTACGTTCTGCAAATATAAAACAGGAATATGTTATATTTATAGAGAAAATATTTCCAGATCTGTCTTTATGAACTTTTATATTCTAGTTTCAAACACGGTAGCAACGCAGTCAAAAGTGGTTCTAATTAGTTTCCACTTTCCTGAAGGTTTGGTGGTATCCATTCCCCAACAGATACACACAACGACCACCGATTCTTCCCTCTGAAAAAGTAGTTCCATCTTTTAAAAGAGCAATTTGATCTTTACATTTACAACTATTTATGAAGATTTCATCAGTGTGAAGACAAAACTCAATATCTGCCCTCCGACTTTCATTCTTAGCGAGGTTCCTGTAAACAAGCTTTCTATCCTTTTTTCAATGCAGGAAAAATGTGGCCAGCTTCTCCTCCGTACTGTAAGGAGAGAGGTCGAGTGAAACACTGGAGCACACCTTTACTGGAAGTGACAAGAAAGAAGCAATACATTTGAAAAAACATTCAAGCTCAAACAGTCGTCATAGAAATTGTCATAACTGGGAAAAAGCGATCCAGATGCCTTTGCTTAGTCAGACAGCTATTGATAAGAGTTTATCTGAAAGGAAACATCACTTCTGGAATTTGTAAGTACAACCAATATTCAGGGACTATTCAGTAGATTCACACTTCTCAAAAAAAAACCTTAGAATGTGCTTTATTCCCACTTTACCTTCACACCCAACTCTTCCACACACTTGACAATTTACTTGCATAAGGGTGAATGCACACACACACACACACACACACACACACACACACACACACACACACACACACACACACACACACACACACACAAACTGCCTAACTGGAGTAAGATTTCACTCAAGGCTCAAGTCAAGAGTAGGTTGATGTCAAACTGGTATTAAGGCCTTCAGCTTGTGAACATCTGCAATGTTGACAAATCGCAATCCCTTCTGGAATGTTCAGTATGCCAGATTTTGTCAGCATTTATGAGTCCATCCACGACACACACACACACTCACCCACACACACAAACCCATAAATGTAGAAATGATATCTGTCATCAGTCACTGTAAATAAAAACCATGTATAATATAATTTATAATGTGTATGATTCAGAATTATGGATTTGGTAGAACTTTATTTAATTAGTCAGAATGATTGTACAGCATACTTTAACAGAAAAAAAACAAGAAATTGGTGCATAAGTTGTAGGCTGTATTCATACTAGGTTCAACTGGCCCGAACTGCCCCTGAGCGCAATAGTCCCCCGTCCCCACTCCCCTGCTGGTCTGTACTCACACTGCGCTAAACGATCCGCTCCAGAGAGCTTACATCACCCCAGCCTCGAAAATATACTGCGTGTTTAAAACTCAGCACAACTGAGATAAGTGTGCTTGCTTCTCAGAGCCCTGCGCTCTATTCACTGTTTCCTGCAAGCTTCTTAGTTTACTGCTTGAAGAAGTTCACTGTTCATTACAGCATGGGAGAATCAAGACAAAACATAAGTAACGTTAACTGTAATTTAAAACAGTAAACTGAGAATCGCACAGGAAACAGTGAATGGAGAAGTAGACACACTCATCTCCACTGTGCTGCGTTTCAAAAACGCAGTGTATTTTCTGCTCTGCTGTTGACGCTGGGGTGACGTAAGCTCTCTGAAGTGGCTCGTTTAGTACGGTGCGAGTACAGACCAGCAGGGGAGTGGGGAGTGGCTTTACTAGCCGACTACAATCTGCATTCATTTATATGGTGAGACCCAGACCCATTATTAAACCTAATGTTCTCCAATGAATTGAAAAGTGCATGTGATAGCGTTCGAGTTCAGAGCCTGGGTGCACAGAGTGATCACACTGGTCAACTTATTCGGTCTGTAGCGCTCAAACACTCCTGGGAGCACATCGGCTCACCTAGTGTGAGAACGCCCTTAGTTATTCTGTGTTTTCTGAAATCAACACAAACTCTAAATTATACATACAGGGTCAAAAATATACATTCAGCACACCTAATATTTAGTTGTATCCCTAAGCAAGTTTCACCTTGACCAGATGCTTCTGGTAGCCATCAACAAGCTTCTGGCAGAATTCTGGTTGCATGTTTGACCGCTCTGCTTGGCAGAAATGGAGTTCAATTATATTTGTGTGTTTCCTGCACAGACTCGACTTTTAATCACGGTCCACAACCAGCTTTGATGTGTGTTTGGCGTCATTGTCCTGTTAAAACACTCAACCGTGTCCAAATTTCTACCGTCTAGGTTCTGCTGAAAAAGTCTGAGGATCTTTATTATGCCATCCACTTCCACTGAGAGTAAAACAGCCCCACAGCATGATGCTCCCTCCATCATGCATACAGTGTTCCTCTGTACCCCTGTTCATAGTGGCCAAACAACTCAATCTTTGTCTCATCTGAGCATAAAACTCTCCTCCAGAAGGCGGCTGAGGGTGACAGATTGAGTCTTGTTCAGCAAAGTGGATTGGCAAAGTTGCTACACCTCCCAATAACTTGCACTTACAGAAAATAGTTTGAACTGATGATCTTGGAGTCTGCAGGAGTTTATAAATGGGTCCAAGAAACAATCTTGAGTTGTGTAAATTTATAATCCTCTTTCTCAGATCTGCACTGAGCTCCTTGGCCTAGGGTTAGGTAATGAGACACATTTTCCGGTTTGGTCATGTGACTTTTCACATAAAGCCAATAACAATAAAGTTTTAGTATTTCAGTTTAGTTAGTTTAAGGTGAAAGACAATTAGGTAACCTTCTCATTTCCATAACACAGTTTCTCATTACCACAACAGACATTACATTATTGCAGTAATCAGGGGTGTACAGTACAGAAGTACATTTACTTTAGTACTGTACATAAGTACGTCTTTTGAGTATCTGAAATTTCCTTGAGTATTAATATTTTTGGTAAAATTTTGATGACTTTTACCCCATTACATTTGAAAGACAGTAATTGTACTATTGACTTCTATACATTTCTATGAAAGTTCCCATTACTTGCTATATTAAGCAAAGCTTTGATGTCATCAGATGAATTTTCTTTTGTTTTCTATAATGAGATAAACACAGCCATATGCTGTGTTCATCACAGGAGAAAACCAGTCACAGTAAACTCCTCCTACACTGAAGGTCAAAGTGCTTGCTGCATGTTTTGTAGAGTTCAGATTGAACCCGGCGTGGTGATGATGGCTACAGCAGATAAAAATGACGATTCCTCACCAAAACACCCATGACCTTATCTGAAGTCAAAGGTGGAGATTTTTTAAATGAAAAAAAATTAATATCGTTTAAACATTTGTTCTTTTTACCATGCACAAACTTCAGCACTGCCTACAAAAAAAACTGCCATGCAGCCTGAAAAAGCATGTCAAGGTCTGTAAACATTTGATTAATTCCAGATTTGGGATCGGGCCCCGTGTGAATCTACTGCTGATACATGCTAATAGTTAGCTAGCAAAAATGCCGACTTCACATTAGTGACTAAAGTCCTTTCAGAAATATATGTTTCAGAGTCATTAGCGTCTGTACATGCAGTGTGGCAATACTACAACAACTGACTTGAAAAAGAAAAGTTGACATATGGCTTCATGAGAATCAGGTAAGATGAGAAAACGTAAGATGATGTGGATATTTCATAAAAGAGTCATAAAGCTTTACAAATGTGATGTAAAGACAAACACGCATTCGTACAGGATAAATAAGAAGAACGTAGAAAATAAACTTCAACCAAAAACAATTGTGTAACATTTTCATTTACCTTTACAATGATTTGCATAGTAGCAGTAAAGCGTGCACACACACACACACACACACACACACACACACACACACACACACACACACACTCATACACACTCATACACACTCACAGAAAACATCATTCAGTGTAACAGGTCAGACAGGCCTTAAAATAGTTGTGCAAGCTCAGGAATGTCACTTGAAGGGTCTCAGCTTTCACTTTTAAGGCCCACGTGTTGAGAGCTTCATCACCTGCAATGTTTATCTGTGTACCTGACGCAGGTTTATCTCTCACCCACACGACTCTGGTGTGTACAAAAGCCCGCAGCAGGTCTGCGGTGTGAGGAAGCGACAACGTGACAAAGGTTTTCATGTCATAACTACAAAATGCTCATCTGTGACTCTTAATCCTGTAATGATCTCTGCTTCAAAAATACAAACCTGTACTTCAGATGCCACACACTTCAATGCAAACTAAAGCCCTAAAAATCTACATAACTGTGATCAGAGGAACGTCTCTACACTTTTATCCTCATTAGAAATTCCAGGATACATAAACATGCATGATATGCAAATAGGAAATGGCCATTTTTTTTAAAGATTTTACTTCAGACTGAAGCATGAGTGTGTCGTGTTTATCACGTTTTGGTAAGGTTTGTAAAGCAATAACACACACTCTTGCACTTACACGCAATAACGCACCATCGTATGCTCGAGCTTCAAATGCAACCTGTTAAAATCTCATGTAATATTAAACCTTTAAAAATTCTACATTACTGTTTTTTAAAACCCAAGAAATACTACACCTTCACCTTCATTAATCATCTGATATGCAAATAGCACATTTTTAATTGCTAGCTGATCAAGGCTGCGTTCGCATTACAAGCACACATTACCGTATTGTTAATTTCCAACATTTTCCTCAAATCGGATTCGCCTTTCATGACGGTTCACGTTCATAATTGCAGTGATCTGTATTTAACCAATGTGAACGCATCTGTCCTCTGCAACGGCATGCATGCGCACATTTATATGTTTCTTAACGAGTCGTCTGCATCACCAACAACAAAGAACATATTTTGTGAGGCAAAAAATGCTACCATAGCATGAATAAATGCTACTGATAGAAGAGAATAAAGCCAATTGTAGCTGTAGCGCTTAACCAAACCCTAAAACTTAAAGCTTAAAGTTAACCCTAACACACAGCCGCTAAGTATCATGTCCCTACAGGTAGCACAAACGGACAGAACAGCGTGCAGGCTGATGACTCAGCGCTCAGCGCATGCGTACAGGCACCAAGACACATGACCTCCCATCTAAGCTTCTCATTCAAGTCGTATACGTGTCAGATTTAGGACCACATATGAAAGTGACTCAAATCTGATTTTGCGTATCCACACAGCCCTAAAAAGCTCAGATCTGTGTCACTTTAAGGCAAAACAAAATCATATTTCATTCACTTCAGCCTGGCAGTGTGAATGCAGCCTAATTATTCTAACTGTAGTCACAGGTTGATATGTACGACTGTAACAGCAGCCCAAAACTGCCAGTATATTTCATTAGTTCAAGTTCAAGTTCAAGTGGCTTTTATTGTCATTTCAACGTATACATGTGGTACAGTGTACAGTGAAACGTGACAACGTTTCTCAAGGATCAAGGTGCTACATGTAATATATATTATATTTATTATATTTTGTTACTATGACAACCATGGTTTTGTTAATCAAGGCAATGACTTGAGCTAAAGTAGCTAGGCTGCTAGATCAATAAGCACACAAGGGTCCTTACCACCATGGCATTATCCTGTAGGAATTTATATATCGGATGTGATTGGTTGGAAGCAGTTGAGCTTGTGATATTGTGACATCACAATCTGAGCTCATATGTAGCTTCACCCCCAAATCACAGAGGTACCAAGAAAGTCTGTGATTTAGACATAAAAATTTAAATTTGGCAAGATGTGAATAAAATATCCAAGAGAAAGTTCTGTATTCTAAAGCATTGCAGAAAATGTATTACTGCATGTCACATCCCACAATACAATAGTTCACTGCAGTAAATATGCATGCACACACATGCACACACACACACACACACACACACACACACACACACACACACCCACTGGGTGTGCCGCATTTTTGTTAAACAGCTACCTCCCTTTAGTAAAAACCACAAACCTGCTTTCTCAACAGGGTTCAGTGTAATAGTAAAGTACTTTACACTAACGTGACCTGTGATTCTAATCATTATACTGACTTTATGCATTCCTGCAAAACTATACATTTATATAAAGGTTCTGCATCAGTTAATATGTTTAGAAATGTGAATAATTGCAGAACACCAGTGCAGGCTCAAGTTCAGGTTACAGATAAATAAACAATTAATAATTACACAAAGCAGTTAAAGAAAGGAGTATTATTTTTCTCTTTTTCCATTTTTGTGCATGTCAGCATTGAAACAACTGTTGGGCTTGAAAAGTGTGAGAATGTGGACGTGTGCCGAGTTGAAATACCTGCTTTCATTGTTAGCTACAACTTAAGAGAACGTGACACACCCACATGAAGTATCCAAATGTCTTAAAGACAGAGAGAGGAGCGAGAGGCAGAGCTGCTTGCACAATTCTCATTCATGTGGTTTCGCTACACTTCTTTAAGAATTCCAGTGCAGGGTGTCATGAAAATAAAAGAAAAAAGTCAAGAGTTAAGCAGGTGCAAAACGAGAGAGAGAGAGAGAGAGAGAGAGAGAGAAAGAGAGAGAGAGAGAGAGAGCGAGAGAGAGAGAGAGGGAGAGAAAGAGAGAGAGAGAGAGGGAGAGAAAGAGAGAGAGAGAGAGAGAGCGAGAGAGAGAGAGAGAGAGAGAGGGAGAGAAAGAGAGAGAGAGAGCGAGAGAGCGAGAGAGAGAGAGATCATATGCGAGGAGGAAGAGTAAAGACAAGCAGATAAGAGAGAACGGTATTAGAACATTTCGTAGGTATTTAGCAAATGCATTCCTGCAAAGTTCTAAAAATATCTGCTGCAGCTAACATGGAGATGTTAAAAAAAGGTTCAGCAATGTTGCGGGAGCGTTTCGAGACATTACATAAAGACAAGCTCATACAACAACAATGCTGAGAAACTGGTGCAGCCATGGAAGGTTTTCATGCTACTGCAAAATTATTATTATTATTATTATTATTATGACTAAAAATCCCTGAATGTTGTGAGAACATATATAAATGTTATGCAAAGGAATTCTCAGAAGTTTCTAGAACCACAATGTTTAGAATAGCAAAAAAAATCATTCAATTCTCTGCAGCAACTTGCAATTTGAAAAAATATTTTAATAAACAGGAAGATACTTTAATATTTAATATTTTATGCAAAACATGTTTGCTTTTACACTTGTAATATAATGTTTATGCAAAGTAGAGAACATAAAAGAAAGGAAGAATGTTCTCAGTGCAGGTGGAACTAATTACTAACTTACTAGCTTACGGCTTGAAGCAACAAAACTGCCAGGGGTATGTATACTTATGCAATCACACACACACACACACACACACACACACACACACACACACACACACACACACACACACACACACACACA
>JAQQZR010000036.1:442174-469930 GCA_030068235.1 Notoglanidium macrostoma | reverse complement strand
TTCCAGAGGCACTCGCAGGTACCTTCCAGAGGCACTCGCAGGTACCTTCCAGAGGCACTCGCAGGTACCTTCCAGAGCCACTCGCAGGACTGTACAGGACCGCTCGCCACATTTTCATGGATCTGACGACCTGTTTGAGAAAACGTGCTAGATATCTAGACCTATCTAAATACACTATCATATTGGTGCCCATAGCACACATTTTCATTTTAAAGGATCTTTAAAAGCTTAAATGGCTTTTGAAAAAAAAAGGTTTCTTGTTCCTGTTTCAGGTCTGGTAAAGTTAATATTTCTCTAGAGCTGACCCTGAAGTGCTCCTTTATACCTCAAAGTAATCTACTTGACATAATGGAGATATCTTATAAATAACGCAATTTGCAATTTATAAGTAAAAATAGTTTTGGACATATGACCTCACTTAAAAGATTAAACCACTTATCTGATGAGAGCATCAGCCAGTCAACTTAGCTACTTAAATAGCAGTATTGTTAGTGACCCACAGTACCTGTTACCAAACCATAGTGCAAAGTTAAAAAACAAAACTAAAAAAACCACAGTAAACTCGAACAGGGTTAGCATCAATTTAATAATCAACCAAACAAACAATAATCAGCAACACACAATGTAACTTTCCCCTACGGCCGAGTCCCAAATGAGTGCTGAGAGGATACACAGTGCACTACAGAGTGTGTAAACACCACTATGTTATAGCCTGTGTAGTGCACTAGCATAGGCAGGAGAAAGCCATTTAGGATTCAGTCCACACTTTTAGGAACTATGAAATATTAACTGAATTATGCTTAAACTCAGACATGACCAAATAGGAAATAAAAAATCACGTTTCCCCACATTTTATTAAATTAGCTAGATTAGATAAAACATCTCTTAAAAAGGTTCTTATTCTTGCATGTCTAGTAATAGATCCAGCAAGCATAAACACATGAACTGTCAGGTAACTGGTCCAACCCTCCTGACAGCAGAACAAATAGAAAAGATCAAGATTTTAATCTATAAGTAAAAATAAACCTCCTAACGGATGTCACTTTAATAAACTTACCTTGAGCTTTACAGCAGAACGCAGTTAAGCACCTCAAATCCACCCACAACGGATCAGATGTAAGTGTGGAGGTAAAACCCTGTCAGAAATATTAGAATGTAAAGATGATTAGTAGAGTCGGAGAGCTCAGCTCATCAATCAGCAAAACTGCCGCACGTCTTCTTCTGTTTCTGGGAATGTGTGGCGGAACGCGCCCGAGACGCTCACAGCGCCCCCTGCTGGAGCACTGAACACTCATCAACCGGGAGTACACGATCTTTATATCTGTATAATAAACAGATATAGCCATTGTTGGCAGCATGGTGGTGCAGTCCTCAGCATTGTCACCTCACAGCAAGAAGGTTCTTGTTCGGAGTTAAAACTTACTGGCCAACTGGGTCATTCTATGCAGAGTTTGCATGTTGTTTTCGTGCCCATGTGGGTTCCTCCAGGTGCTCCTGTTTCCTCCAGTAGCCCAAAGATATGCAGATTAGGTCAGGTGGCTACTTTAATTGTCCATAGGAGTGAATATTTGCCCATTTCTGTGTTAGATGTGGCAACCTGCCAGGGTGATAGGTTGGTGACCTGCCCAGGTTGTACCCTGCCTCTTACCCAAAGTTGGCTGAGACTGGTTCCAGCTTCCCTGCGATCCTTAACGGATAAGCAGTGTAGTATATATAATGAATGGATAACCATTATTACTACCCATAAGCTGTATTTTATTGTTGCCTTGTTGGAACACAATTTTGTTTTAGAAGTATTTGGTTTATGATGCCCCAAATACTTGGCCATGTTACGCCAGGAGTTTTGGCAGGCTGTGAAACAAGTGCCAAGGGGACATTTCTGTTCAACAACAGCGAGACAGAGAATTTGTTCTTTATGCAAAGTTTTTGCACAATAGTCAATAGTCAGACTTTAGATGCCAGCATCTACACCACTACATTTACATTTACATTTATGTCATTTGGCAGACGCCCTTATCCAGAGCGACTTACATGCATCTTATTTTATACATGTGAGCAGTGAAGGTTAAGGACCTTGCTCAAGGACCCAGCAGTAGCAGCTTGGCAGTTTGAACTTCCGACCTTCCGACCACTAGTCCAATGTCTTACCCACTGAGCTACCACAGACCCCCACTAGAGGGCCATATCACAGGTGCTTTTAAAAACATAGATGTTTAAAAAAACTGTTTCACTCCAGACAGCAAGCAGGTTTGGGTCCTCTGGCTCATATCCCTACTGAAAAATAAAACAGCCAGGGAATTGCCACAATGGGGGACATTGCCTAATGTGGGACACCTATTCATTTATTATGTTTCATAGGATGAAAATAGCCTAAAATGTTGCCTGAAACGTCCCACATTTAGAGTGAGGCTAACTCACTCTATGGTGTCTATGGCCAAATATACACTACAGTCAATCAACACAAGCAAGGGGACATAATCCTGATCAGAGGTCAGCAGTAGAACATTTGCTACTTTAACCAGAGTTGTCTCTGTGCTATGATGAGCCCTAAACATGATTGATACATTTCATGAATGTTATTCCTAAATGGGTATGAGCATAATTGCTATGCTACAGCCTTTTCTAGAATCTTGGCAATAAAGGGGAGGTTTGATATTGGCCTGTAGTTGGACAACTCACTTGCGTTAGGGTCAGGTTTTTAAATAATGGGTTTGATAACCGCTAGTAAGGATTTAGGTACATAGCCAGTGTTAAGAAAAGAATGGATTATTTATAACAGAGGTTCAACAGCTCCTGGTAGCATCTGTGCGAAGAAATGTGTCGGTGATGGTAATATTACACAATCTGATTTTGATTAGGAAATTATTGAGAATTAGTTCATTCTCTTGAAGAGGAGTAAAGAATTCCAATCTGCTGATCTGATATAGTTGTACTGTTTTAAGTGGAGCTACATTATCTAGGGTGTAGCGGAATGTCAACTGTAAGCATTCAGTCACTTGACCAAGTTCTGAGGGGTCTGATGGTGATCCAAGCAAAGTCGATAACTCTGGAAGATCATTGATAAGGCTATGTGCAATTACTCACGTGAAACACATTTGACAGGGTAACATGGAAGAGTGCATATATTATAACACATTTTAAATGAGCTCAGATAATGAACTAATATAGCTTCAGACTGGGGTAGTATGACTGTATTTTCTATATTTAATCCGAATGTTAGTTTTAAATCAAGAATGTGATCACCATTATGAGAGGGTCCTATTGTATTCTGATTAACTCCTACTGAATCTAGAATGGACATGGATGTTGTTCTCAGAGGATCTTCTGGGTCATTGAAATGAATATTGACGTCTCCAACAATGAATACTTTGACTAAAGAACCAACCAGATTTGAGATGAAATCTGCAAAATTCCTGAAAAAATTCAGCATAAGGTCCCTGGGTTTCTGTAAATAATAATTAGTGAAAATGACTGGATAGACTTTTTTGTGGCTATGCACGTTTTGTTAGTATAAAGAGCTTGAAATGTGTCAAATTCATGTCAAGGTTTTTGCGTGATGCTGAGAATGTAGTTATAAATAACTGCGACACCTCTGTAGGAGGGTGATGTATATAACTGTAGCTGGAAGGACTTGTTTAATTTAATATTCATCTGGTTTAATCCATATTTCTGTTAATCTCCTGATCAGTAATAGTTTCATTAACAATAAGCACTTTAAATGTAAAAGATGTAATATTTAAGAGTCCTAGCTTCTGATCAATGGTGCTGGCTGTGGATTCAGTAAGATTTGATTTTATGTTAATTAGATTACAAAAACAAACTTTGAGTGTTTCTACATTTTTCTTTCACTCGGGAACAGTCACAGTCTCACTATAGTGGAACCTGAGTGACAAATCAAGGCAGCTAGTGGGGACCGGTTCACCTTGCTTGTCTGCTCAGTGGCCTTGACTCCGGATTGTCACAGATTAACTAGGCCTGTTCTGAGACTATGAGCTATGCTGCAAGAAATGAGAGCAGCACCTTCCCGAGTGGGATGGATACCGTCCTGCCCTAACAGGCCACCCTTTCCATCAAAACTACCCCAAATATCTATAAAGCCCACATGTTTTTGGAGCACAACCTGGAAATCCAGTTCAGCGACCATAGCGTGATGTAAGCCATCATGACACATTGAGACGGGGCCATGGGATATTGTCTTTGCTAATTTACACACCACGACAATGTTACTCTTAGTAACTTCTGACAAAATGATAAAAGATGATAAAGTAAAGAGACAAAATGATGCAAAAAAAGGCAAGAAAGTCCCTCCAAATGATTTGGAAACAGTCAACAAACAGCCCTCCATACGGAAGATTTTTAGACCTTCTGACTGGTACAAAATCCTAAATAAATGTTTCCTCATGGACAACTTCACCATATCATCTGCACATTCTGTTTATGTGGAGAATCCACCATACAAGTACTGTAGAAACAAGAACATAAAGTGACCATTACAGTTTTTCTCAGTTGCTTTGGCCCAGTTCTCAAATGATAAATCATATTTTCAAAACAATGTGTAAACCCCTACACCATTGGTCAAGTTCTCATTCTTTTATGCAAATTTGGGATGTTTTAGCACATCTATGCAAATAAGTAGGTACAATTGCCTACAATTTGCATAATTACCACATGCACGTCTTGCTGATCAAAACTGATGTGTTGCTTCCCAGTAAAATAGTCATACTCTCCAAAAACATATTTGAATTTTTTCACTGTGTAAGTCATCACATGCACAATAGTCCATTCAGCTGTAAAAATCTGTCAGGCATATAGTCCATAAATTTCAAATTTTTGTAATAGCTGATAAATAGTTAAATTGGCCATCAGGAAAATTGAACACTAACAAATGAGCAGAATGTGAGAAATGTCAACCAATCACACATTAACCATCAACCAAGCACACATCTTGTTGACTTCCTACAGTGCTGTTTGAAAGTTTGTGAACCCTTTAGAATGTTCTATATTTCTGCATAAATATGACCTAAAACATTAGCAGATTTTCACACAAGTTCTAAAAGTAGACAAAGTGAATCTAATTAAACAAAGGAGAGCTCAACACCACCAAAAGGAAGACCGTGGAAGGCAACTAAATTGGATGAATTATAATTCTTTCCTTGGTGAAACAAACCCTTTCACAACATCTAGCCGAGTCAGAAACACTCTCATGGAGACATGAGTCATTGTCAAAGTCTACAATCAAGAAACACCTTCATGAACATAAATACAGAAGGTTTGCGTCAAGATGCCAACCACTGAAGAACAGGAACAGAAAGCCCACATTAGACTTTGCTAGATGACCTATAAAAAAAGTCTGCCCAGTTTTGGAACATGATTTTTTCAAATGATACAGAGTACAGAGAAGGAAAGGAAGAGCTCATGATCCGTCAATCATTGGCAAATTGCTGTGGTGTATAATAAATAAAACTTTAGGGATATGCTATTACAGCATACCTCCATCACACCCAAATGTGTTTGTTTAATATTACATCCCAGATGTTTCCCCCTGTGCAGTTATAACACGCTGCACGCTGCTGTTCGGCTTCCCACTAGCTGTCGGAGCGCGGCTGTGGGGATTCGTGTTCATGCAGCTACAGGAGCGTTAGTGAGGTCAGGCGCTGATGTTGGGATGTCGAGGAGGCTCCAGTTCCAGTTCATCCCGAAGGTGATCAGTGGGGTTGAGGTCATGCTGGAACAGGTTTGGGCCACTTAGTTCCACTGAAGGGAAACTGTAATGCTACACGCAAAGAAGGAATTGGGTGCTTTCTTGTGGTAACAGTTTGGGGAAGAACCACATTTGTATGTGAAGTTTAGACGTCTACAACCTTTTGGACATGTAGTGTTTAAACAGTTTATTCAATATCTAAACACAATTCAGAGTTTTACATTGAGCTATCATCATGAAATTTTAGTAGTATATTAATCTATGGTGGCTTTGGACTAGCAATCCATCACATGGAAGCTGGAAATGTGAAAAGGGTCAACTGTATTAGAAAAAGGCTCAGCACAGTCTCAGGCGAGATGGTTTGCTTATTGGGATGTTATTCTAATAGCCGGGTTTGTGTATAGATGCTTTGTGACAATATCCATTGTTAAAAATGGTCAGAAATCAAGTTCAATCATACGGTCATTGCTTGTGCATTAATAAAAAAAAAAATTAAGGACAGAAAATTAAGGAAGGAAAAACAGACAATAACACTTGAGATGAAGTGTTTTCATAAAGGTCATAATGACTGAGGATTAAACCACCATTGTGAGCCATCTTACCAGATGTCAAAGGGAGATTAAAAGATAGATGGAAGTGATGAGTATCATGAACTATTCATTATATTCTGCCTTTTTCCTACAAAGTATAATCCCATTTTTAAAATCTTGCTAGAACCAAATAGTTAAATAACATCTTACATAAAACTTCTCAAAAAAGAGTTACAGTTGTCATAGCAATCATAAATAATAGAAGGAAGAAAAGAAATTCTCTGAGTGACAGTTCCTCTTTATTCATGACCAGGGAAGCAAATCCATAAATCTTCTAACATTTTGAATCCAGCACAAAATAATTTACATATTAATAACTTTGTTTGGTTACATGAAACAAAGAACTCTTATATTACTGGTCTTCCTACTCATTCTCACCCTTATTATCCTTACAGGCACCAGGGCCAAACTGGTGTCCCAGAGTCTCGGTTTCCTCACTCCTATAGGCCTTACCAACAGAATACTGACCGAACGCGTTCTCCTTCAGATCCTAGGCAGTTACAGAATAAGCAAGAGTGTCTCAAGACTGTCTGCATGAAAACAAAAACTTGTGCATGAAACAGAAATCTTGACATATGCATGAAATATTCTTTAATAGTCCGCATGGATATTCATTCATATTAAACAAGATAAAAGAAAAGGATAATCCACCCTCACAGTGAGGACACCAGCAGTGCATATTACACTATATTAACCTTTCACACTACATTTTAAAAAAAGATAAATACATCACAATGTGGAAATGTTTTTATTGATGTCATTTTCTAACTTTCTCTGATATGTTGTGAAAAATGGTCAGTCTGACTAAAGACGTCTGAAAACCTCGCCAGCCAATGCACGCAGTGAAAGTCATGATTCTGGAGAGGTACACAGTGGAGCGCGATGAAATCAGATGTGCGGTCATATCAAAATAAAGGACACGATGTACAGACTCGCTGCACACATGGCAGTTTAAAAGGCTTAAATGACTGAGATACGTGTCACGTGAAATGTTTCGGCTCAGGAAAACTTCATTTTCAGTACAATATAAAGTAGAATGTTAAAATCTGACCATGCGAAAGGATTTCGTAGGCAGCCACACATTATATTAATATCTGGATAATATATTACATTATCAATATATCTAATCTGGGCACCCATTAGTATTAAAATACTAAAAACCTCTCCTCCTTCACAGAGTGAAGAACGTTTTAGTAAAGTACATTATTACTTTTCAAACTGTATAAAACTTAATAGTTTCTTAGTGTTGATAAAACCACCGCCCCTCTAGTAAATAGAAAGGAATAATAAAACTCTCCAATAGATTGTATTTATATATAAATATGTTAAAGAAAAATCCCACATGGACCTAATTCATTTCCACACTTTCTGATGAGAACTGCAGCATGTCCTCAATCTCAGCAGTGTGAACAAGTTTGTGTCGCTGCAAGTTAGTATACCGAGTAAAACCCTTCCCGCACTCTGTGCAGTGATGTGGCTTCTCTCCAGTGTGAATGTGTTGGTGTCGCTGGAAACTACTGTGCCTAGTAAAACTCTTCCCACAAGCTGAACAGTAATACGGCTTTTCCCCGGTGTGAATGTGTTGGTGCTCCTGAAGGTCAGCTCCCTGGGTAAAACTCCTCCCACATTCCGAGCACTGGAACGGTTTTTCTCCAGTGTGAAAGAGCAAGTGTTTTTGGAGATTACCCTTTTGTGTAAAACACATCCCGCATGCTGAGCACTGAAACGGCTTCTCCCCAGTGTGAATGCGCTGGTGCTGTTGCAGATTACTCTGGTCACCAAAACTCTTCCCACACTCCAAGCAGTGATACGGCTTCTCTCCTGTGTGAATGCGCTGGTGTTGTTGGAGATGACTTCTCTGTGTGAAATTCATCCCGCAGTCTGAGCAGTGATACGGCTTCTCTCCTGAGTGGATACGCTCATGTTGTTTGAGATTACTCTTCTGATTGAAACTCTTCCCACAGTGTGAACACTGATACGGCTTCTCTCCGGAGTGGATACGCTGGTGTTGATTGAGATTACTCTTTTGGCTGAAACTTTTCCCACACTGGGAGCACTGATGAATCTCTTTTTGCATAAATGTGAGTGAGGTATTAGTGAGGAAGGTATCAAAAGACCATTGCTGACTGCTGGAGCTCTCTGTAGGTTCCAGATCCTCACATTTAATCTCTTCTGCCTTCATCGTAGTTGGTTGTTTTGATGGTCTTGTGGAGGCCAATTTATAATTGATAGGAAATCGGACTGCAGGAGAAGATAGCACACCACTCATCTAGACCAGAAAGAGGGAAAGATTGTTAACAGGTAAATATTTTAGCAAAAAGCCAACACTGCTTGAATTAATAAGCTGAACTGCAGAGCTAAACAACAGCTTTTGTATTTGGAAACCAGGCTATGGGTGGTGCAGACTGCGAGTGTAAGGGTGGGATTTTCTCCAGAGCAAGGAGGTACTTTAAAAAAAAAACAAAAGAAAAGAAAAGAAATCCTGAACCTTGTTGTTGTTGTCCCTTGTTACTCTGTGACACTGCTGCCCTCGAACACAGTTAATGGTCCATGAGTGAATTACATGGTACAATTGTTCACAAGCAGAGATGGCTGAATATTTTGCACAGGCAGCCCCTGCCCTTCAGGGTTATGACAAACAAAACTTATCCAATCATATCCTGCAGCTACAGCTTCACAGCTTCAGTTAACGTTCATACCCAAGATCAGAATGAAGGAAAAGTCAGCTCTCTGTGACTCTAACCGTGACATGGTTGTTGGTGCCAGATGGGCTGTTTGAGTGTTTTCAGAAACTGCTGATCTCCTGGGATTTATACACACAACAGTCTCCAGAGTTTACACAGAATGGTGTGGAAAATAAAACACACTGAGTGACAGTTCTGTGAGTGGAAATGCCTTGTTGGTAAGAGAGATCAGAGGAGAATGAGTAACTCAAATAATCACTCTTTACCACCATGTTGGGAAGAAAAGCATCTCAGCAAGCAAACAAATCAAACCTTGGATTGATGGGACACAACAGCAGAAGACCACTTCAGGTTCCTCTCCTGTCAGCCAGGAACAGGAATCTGAGGCTGTATCATGGATACAGGAAGTTTTTTCCCCACACCATTCTATGTAAACTCTGGAGACTTGTGTGTGAAAATCCCAGGAGATCAGCAGTTTCTGAAACACTCGAACCAGCCCATCTGGCACCAACAACCATGTCACGGTTAGAGTCACAGAGAGCAGACTTTTCCTTCATTCTGATCTTGGGTATGAACGTTAACTGAAGCTGTATCTGCAGGATACGATTGGATAAATACATAAATGTGTGTGTGTACCTATAGTGTTCCTATTTAAATGGATTGTGCTAGTACATTTATTACATAAGCTGTTGCAGTTACCCAGTTGTACGGTTTTACATGGGATTTACCTGTTTAAATACATGTTTTGTCTGGTTACCATTTGACTTGGTTGTTGTGCCACCTGACCTTTCTGTACCAAAAAAAATATGTACCATTGTAACAGCACCAGAAATGGTCAAAGAGAGACAAGGGACCTGGGTGCGAATTAAATGAGGTCAAAAGAAAATGGTGTGACATGAAAATAGAGAAGAAAACAGCTCTACTATACCCAGGTGATGATCATGGGCACTGAACATGTCACACAGGGAAAAACGCGCCTTTAAGTGCCTTAAGGCCTGTCCAGGTGGGATTAAATACATGTGGGGTCCTGGAGTAATTTCCTAATTCACAGGCACTCTGCTGCAATTGTATTCCCACCCGGATCGTTTTTCTCCGTCGTCCTCTGAGGAAAAACTCAGCAATCATGTGATCATTTTAGTTCTGTCTGGATACAGGCCAGTGATTTTCACGAGGAGACATGTAAACATTTTTTTCAGACTCCTCCCTGATAAAATAATACAACCAGAATAGGGCTTTGGTCAACATGCTGGAGCTGAAGTGTTGCACAGCGTTAGAAGCAGCAGCTGTGGAAAATGGAACTGATTTATAAGCCAGCTTTCATCTACTTAAAATAAAAAAATCATTCTGGTCTTTACACATCTTTTCCCCTCATAAGACTGACATGCAGTAAATCTCCTGTCAGGTGATTGTGTGTCTGCGCAGACAGCCGGCCTGTCTGCATTACACAGCGGCATTACTTTCCTCATTACTGCAGAACTACTTTAATGCGTTTTCATCTATGAGCCGTGTTGGGTTGCTTTCTTTATCATATTCTTTCATCAGTGATCATAAACAAATGGTTTTCACTAAATGTTCTTTATAACGCTCTTAGTCCCGACCTAGTGAACCACAATTACAAAAAATAACTATATTAATACTATAACATGTTGATAATAATAGTGTATAAAACTCTTAATACTCTTCCCATCTATAGTAGCTTTATGATACTCCATGACGTTGAGTTCTATGGGAGAACTAGAGTTTGTAAAGCCATCATGAGGATGTGATCGTGTAAATACTCTACATGGAAATAAACAAGCACTTTAAACTTAACAGGTTGTTCAACATATAAAGTGCAGGAACACGTGACAGAGCTGATCTGAAGTCGAGGTTTATATGTTTAAATGTACACGCACGCAGGAGCGCGAGCAGGATACCCAGGTGAGGGATTTTCTTGAATACCACATTTCTTGTGTAAACTGCTCTTAAAACTGATTTACGAATAAATCTGTTTATATCCAGTTTGACAAATGAGGCCCATTGCAGTCGAACTAAACTTCCTTAGCTACCATCATTAGCAAAGTTAGCGACCCACACCATAAAGCCAAACCACAGTGGACTGCAACCAAACAGTTAATAATTAGCTGCACGTTTCATTAGTGTTGGATTGCAAACGACTCCCGATTAGTAAACTGGGCGCTATCCTGTGTCGCATAGGCAGGAGAAAGCCATTTAGGATTCAGCCACTGTTAGCCGAGTTTAACTTACCTTGAGCTTTACAGCAGAACGCAGTTAAGCACCTCAAATCCACCCACAACGGATCAGATGTAAGTGTGGAGGTAAAACCCTGTCAGAAATATTAGAATGACAGTCAGCAAAACTGCCGCACGTCTTCTTCTGCTTCTGAGACTGTGTGGCTGAACGCGACCGAGACGCTCACAGCGCCACCTGCTGGAGCACTGAACACTCAACAACCGGGTAACAAGGGAAAAATAAAACTAAATGAAACAATACTTCACGTCTAAAAAATAAAAAATCAAGTTCTGAACCAGACTGTCTCTTACCCAAGCAAGAGAGCTCGTAATCACAATAAGGTAGTTTTGCACCAGCTAGCATGCAGGTAGCAGTCCACTAACTGCCTCATATTGTTTGGCAACCTAATTTTCATTATTGATTATTTTATTTTATTTTCATTATATATTTTTTTTAATATTAGCAAATTAGGATGAGGAGTGTACATAAATGATATCTTGCAGTAATATGCAGACTTGTTTCTCATTAATAACAGGAGCTGTTAGGAGGGACAGCGGAGCCCAGATGATGTCCATTAACATCAGGAGCATGATATTCCCTTTTACTGCAATGACCATGAGACCCAGTCATATACAACTGCCAAATGAGATGAAATCTTTCAGATAACTGGGTTAACACAAATGTAACAAGGATACACACAGTGCCTGGTAACGCTCTTGTACTCATCCCGACTTGGGCTCAGTGGTCTAATGATCCTTATTAAGTGTTGACATCCCGTCAGTGGCTAAATGCTCCAAGTGGTGACTTAGCCTGCAACATCCTAGCTTCTTGATGTAGATTTTAGGCAAACTATATAGGATTGCTACAGCAAATATAAATAGGTCAACTAGATAACGTCTTAGTTAGCAAGCCACCTTTATTGATTTGAGAGTTACCTACCTAGCTGAGATGAAATGGATGCTGCAAAGATGAAGCTTCTTGGACCAATTATCCCTTTTAATTGGCTGTAACCACAACCATCTTTTTTTGGCTTGGAAAGGTGTGTGATTCAGTAGAATGTGGTAAAAGTGAATGTGTTTGAGTACATGGCTGATTCTGACAGCACACTGCAAAATGTTAGAAAACAAATGGCTTGCTGTTGAAAATCATTTGCTCATCAATTGTCATCATAGTCTGTAAGCACAGCTCTGTAAGTTACGACCAAGCTTTTGACTGTAAGGAATATACTGTGTATAGCTCCTTATAAAATTTGACACTTGAGATGTAGTGCTTTCATACAGTCATCATGATAAAAGCCTGAACCACCATCTTGACCAATTTTACCAAAGGCAGGTATTATTGTTAAAAGATAGATTGAAAAGTGTTGGGTCTTTTGAACTAATATTGATTTTATTCTGCATTTTATAATGTATTCAAAGTCACCATGAACACATTTCCCTACAATCTGATGATTACTGTGAACATTAACTGAAGTTCTTGAACTGTATCTGCTTGATTTTGTCTTTTAGTATTCAGAATAAAGTTTCTCATGAGAACTGCTGAATGTCCTGATTCTCAGCTGTGTGAGTGTACTTGTGTTGCTGAAAGTTTCTGTATGCACTAAAACTCTACCCAGAATGATACAGTTTCTGTCCTGTGTGATTGCGCTGATGCTGCTGAAGATTACAGAGGTATGCAAAGCTGTAGCCACAGAGTGAGCAGCAGTACGGCTTCTCTCCTGTGTGAAAAAAACGGTGATTTTTTAGATAACTCTTTTGACTGAAACTCTTTCCACACTCCGAGCAGCGATACGGCTTTTCTCCTGAGTGAATCCGTGGTGTTTTAGGAGATTGCTCTGGTTTCGAAAGCTCTTCCCACACTGGGAGCAGGAATATAGCTTCTCTCCTGTGTGAATACGCTGATGTTGTTTAAGTGTACTCTTCTGTCTAAAGCTTTTCCCCACACGTTGAGCAGTGGTGAATTTCTTTTTGAACTTGTCTGTGAGACATGATATTACGGAAAGTGGCAGATGAACTTTGGTGACTACTTGAGATCTCTGTGGGTTCCAGGTTCTCACATTCAATTTCATCTGACTTCATCCTAGTTAGATCTTTTGATGTTTTTGTGGAGGCAATTTCAACAGGCGTAGGAAACACGACAACAGGTGGAAACAGGACATCACTCATATCTAAGGCAGAAAGAAGCAAAAAAAATAAAACATGATTTGTTCAATATTTTTAACAAATAAACCACAGTTTAATTTGAATCAGCTGAAATACACAGTTAAACAGCTTTCCTGTCTGGAAAACAGAGTATGTGAGCTTTGCAGACGGGATCAGAGTCGCCACACAGACCAAAAAACAATAACCTAATGACTACTAAATTGGAACTTCTCAGACGACAGAGAGCCTTGCATTGTACATGTGCGTCCATGGTGTAACTAGGACACCTTTTAGCATCTATGGGACCTAATAAATAATTTTTCATTGTACTATATGTCTTTCTGTCAAATTATCCAGACTCTGGTTGTGAAAGATCTTGGGCTCATGTTCCTACCGTGTTCATAACTGGTTTGGGCCTACAGGACCACTTCTCTGCCTATACACTGAACTGGCAATAATCACCTCCATTTATAACTCCTAATACAGAATATGTCACTGCTTATATAGAAATAAAGGCTCATAATCTGAACAGCAAATTAACTTTATTTGTTATGTATCTAATTGTGGTTCCGAACCCCAGCTAACCCCCATGGGTGCTGAAAATCACCATATCATCCAACAAAGTCAGTGTCGTGACACGACAACAACAATGTGCAAAACTTGTCATCATAAAGCAATCTTTCTGGAACCTTCCAGCTAGGACAGCACCAGTGTTAAATGCCAGGGAACAGTGTGAAGTTCAGAACACCGTTATCAGTTAAATATGCAACTAGCATTCTGTTTCACCCTAGGGCCAAGATTGTCTATAGGCTTGGGTGATGAGGTCCATGACTCAGTGGGCCAACCTCTGCATAGACAAGGGAACTCCTCATGTCTTTCCTTCATGGCAGATGAACAGTTGAGTTGAAGATCATATAGTGCCATTCAGTGAAATTTATACAGTAGGATATATACTGGACACAGCAGGGAATGTCTTGCAGGCTTCCCTTTGTGGAGCACCACAAAACTGAATGACTCACAAAATTGGGTGACAACATTGGGCAGTAATTCTGGGCAGAATGTCTCCTCAGATCTGGCCATGAATGCATGCAAGGCAAACTGCAGTTCTCTCAATCCTTCTGCCAGTGATTGCCAGTTTTCAGGGACATCCTGATCATTTTGGCATCATGGGCACAAGACTCTCATGCCATGCTGTTAGGGAATTGCCCTGGATGGATGCACATCACCTCTTTCAGCAACACTATAAGAAAGTGATTTCTCCCCAGAGAAATGCCATACCTGGCAGCCATATACACCTTTAACATAGATAAGAGTTACTCATCAATCATTGGAGAAGAACTACTATTTTGAAAATGACTGCAGATTCACAGAACAGCCTTCAGCTAAGGGCATACAGGTACAGGAGCAGGTAGTAGTGGAGGTTCAGTGGTTAAAGGCTCTGGGTTACTGATCAGAAGGTCAAGGGTCCAAGCCCCAGCACCGGTGCTCTGACTCTAGCTTCAACTCAGGTGGGATCTTCAAAGAAAACAACTTCACTATACTCTAATGTACATGTGAGCAATAAAGACCTGTTTACTAGAGGGAACCTGCATTCAAGAGTGTTTCCTGGATTGCTGTGACACCATGTGTTGGTACAGTAGCGTAACACCCATCCTTACAGGTTCCAGAGAACATTTATTTGGACCAACACAAGCCTAATACAGAATGACTAAATTTTAATCACTCCCCCTGAAGTAACAAACTATAATATTATGATTAACATCTATTTAGTTATAAGCAATTAATAATTAGCTGCAGACACGGGACCGTTTCACTAGGGCCGAATCCCAAATGAGTGCTGAGAGGATACACAGTGCACTACAGAGTGTGTAAACACCACTATGTTATACCCTGTGTAGTGCACTAGCATAGGCAGGAGAAAGCCATTTAGGATTCAGCCACTGTTAGCCGAGTTTAACTTACCTTGAGCTTTACAGCAGAACGCAGTTAAGCACCTCAAATCCACCCACAACGGATCAGATGTAAGTGTGGAGGTAAAACCCTGTCAGAAATATTAGAATGTAAAGATGATTAGTAGAGTCGGAGAGCTCAGCTCATCAATCAGCAAAACTGCCGCACGTCTTCTTCTGTTTCTGGGAATGAGACGCTCACAGCGCCCCCTGCTGGAGCACTGTACACTCATCATCCAAGTAGCGTGTCGCTGCTTCCTTGGACTCTAACGATGGATGACGAAAACTCTTAATTCTGACTGCTTGTGTTCTTCCGGATGAACACTGAACATTGATGAAACATTTGAATCAGTTTCCCCTTATAATCTCCTTTATATCAGCTCCTTCCTTTAATTTACACAATAAACAGCACGTTCTGTAACAGTGTAATGTTCTGGACACTATAAAACTGTTCTTGGTCACAGAATGTACATTTTCCTGTTGTATGTTAACCATTCTACATAATGTCTGGTTTAATCCACAGTGCCCTATGCAGAGTTGTGTTATTAAAGCTTCATCTTGATTTTGGATTATATATACTAGACGCTTTCCCACCTTATCCCTTACACCTTTTGCACATGCACAAAAAAATCCTTCTTTATTGCCCAATGTCATGGCCTTGTGAATGTAGGCTACTGTTTTCTGTTCCACACAAATTATTCCTTGTACATGTGCTTAGCAGTGTTGGGGTACAAAGTTACACATTACAGTACTCAAATGACTTTTTGACTGGAAATGACTGGAAAGTTATGTCCAAGCGAAAGACAACTGCTGCAAATTCATCAAGCAATTTGTCGAAATATTTAGTCAGGGTTTATGATTAAATGATGCATCCTGAGGAACAGATCAAGAGACTTGTAGCAAAAATATGCAGCCTAGTGGAAATGCTACCATCACCTGAATCAGTCATTTAAACAAAACATTGAACAGTATACTCGCGACAGTTAAATAGTTGGTACATATTTGTATGGATTTTAGAGAGTAACAGAAATAAAAGGAGTAACGAGTAATAGGTAGGTAATTTTGTACGGAAGCCGAGATCAGCCATGCTTGCAATATTTTTTAATGTCGTTTTCTCGTGATAGTGAGAACATTTTGTTTAATTATTTTTATTCATTTAATATAGCTATTAATTTTGTTTCAAAATTACAGAATGAATCAAAAATCACATTCAGCAGGTGAGCCACCTGTATTTGAGTACACGAGTGCATGCTTGCTTGTTTAACTGTCCAGTAGATGGCGTAAGTGTCTTCCACATCACAGTGAAAGTGTTGTGTGTAAATATGGTGCTATGCAGATAAATTCAAGAATTGTAATTTTATAAAATGTACATTATTTCAGGACAAAATGATTTGTTGTGAATTATTTGTATACAGTAAAGGCCACAATCACACCCTGAAGAACGTCACTGTATTAGTCATTAATCAGGGCATGTACAGTATATCATACTTTCATTGGACAACAAAAATCTGTCTACCTATTGTACAATGCAAATATTAAAAAGCAAGGTCATTATGGTAATGATGATTTTAAAATAAAAGTGACCTTCTGGTGAACATGGGTTCAAATTCATTCAGTATGTCAATAATTAATAAATTAAATAGCATGGTTATTTCTTGTAATAATAATTATGCAAAAGGGTGTTCATTGAAAGAATCATGGAAAGGAACTTGAATAAAAAACAGACAATAAAGCAAGGAATAAAGTGTTTTCCTAAAGTCATCATGATCAAGGCCTGAATCACCACCTTCAGCCATCACGCCAGGTGCCATGGGGAGGTATTATTGTTAAAAGATTAAAGAATGAGTGTTAGATATTTTTAAGTATTTTTTATTTTATTCATTTCTTCATCTAATGTTTTCTTCTGTTTATCTATGCAATACAAACTGTTACTGCTGGACTTGTTTTTTTGAAAAACCTCTGGCATGGAAAACTTTGGCCTGACTCTGGATTTACAGAACTTGTCAATATTTCTCCCATTACTGCGTACAGCCAAGAGGCCAGGAGTGAATATATTATGCAATCAGTCTTGATACAGTCTACATACACACAGTATCTTACTTGGGTCAGTCCATATGAGATCACCGAAGGATTCCCGAACTCACCATTTCAGACTTGCTTCATACTTTCGTAAATTAATGTCATTAGTCCCAAAAAAAAAAAAAAAAAAAAAACCCAGTGCAAAATTTCAGTCATGTATCTTTGTTAGATTTTGAAACCCAGGGGCTTTAAAAGTTGGGACGTGGCATGGATTTTACAGTAAAAACAAGTGTAGTAAACATGGCATATTTGATACCATAATAAGATTGGATAAAGATACCAACTTCATATTTTGTGCATTGTAAGACATGTTCTTTCCAGTGGTATAATGCTTTTTTTTTTTTTTTACATAAGCAATATGCATTTTAAATATGGGCACAAAATTATTTTTTTGATTAATGAATCATATCTCTGAAAGTTTGATTTCTTTTAGACAAACACTTAGTCAGCAAAAGACAACTACAATATGAGAAATAAATACCAGAATTTGAAAGATCTGACATTTAAATGTGGAGATACAGAGGGCCAAAATTGCTCCAAAGCATAATTTGTTTTTGTTTTTTTTACAGATTTCACCAAGCTATAAAATTGTAAATATACAGTTGTGGAACTTATGTTGCAGTAATTAAAGGTAACGTGTGCCCAACAACAATTCCTGAAAATTTCATGCATCTAGCTTAAATAGGTCAAAAGCTATGGCTTATGGAACTTCACATATTCTTTTTTCAATAACCCTATATGCATGCATAAATAATTATAGACAGCCACTCCTTCACTGACTGAGTGAATGTCTGCATGCTTTGGATTTGTAAATACTTCCTTCTTAATCTGCATAAAAGTTCATAGTTTCAAGTGAAAGCCCACTGCCCCTTCTAATAAATAACAATTAATAAAGAAAACTTTGCAAGTACGTGGTACAAAGAGCAAATTTAATCCAAGATAAGCGTTTAGAATATACCTATTAAATTCCCACAGTTTCTGATAAGAACTTCAGCATGTCTTCATTTAGAGCTGTGTGAATGTGCTTGTGTCTCTTAAAGCTTGCGTGTGTAGTAAAACTCTTCTCACATTGCGAGCAGTGATACGGTTTCTCTCCCGTGTGAATGCGCTGGTGTTGCAGGAGACTACCATGTCTAGTAAAACTCTTCCCACATGCTGAACAGTAATAAGGTTTCCGTCCCGTGTGAATGTGTTGGTGTTCTTGCAGAGCATCCTCTCGATTAAAAGTCTTCCCACACTCTAAACACGCATATGGCTTCTCTCCTGTGTGAATGCGCATGTGCTGCTGGAGATTGCTCTGTCTAGTAAATCTCATCCCACAGTGTGAACACTGATACGGCTTCTCTCCTTTATGAATTTGCAGGTGTTGTATTAGATTACGTCTCTCACTGAATCTCTTCTCACATTGTGAACACTGATACGGCTTCTCTCCTGTGTGAATGCGCTGGTGTTGCAGGAGACAACTCTGGCTAATAAAATGGTTGCCGCACTGTGAGCAGTGATACGGCTTCTCCCCTGTATGAATCCTTTGGTGTACTCGGAGGTCGGTTCCTTGGGTAAAACTCTTCCCACAGTGTGAGCAGTGATATGGTTTATCTCCTGTGTGAACACGCAGATGTTTTTGGAGGTTACTCTTTTGGGTAAAACACTTCCCACATTGTGAGCAGCAATACGGCTTCTCTCCTGTGTGAACGCGATGGTGTTTTATGAGATCCCCACTCTCGATAAAACTCTTCCCACACTGTGAACACTGATGCGGCTTCTCTCCAGAGTGAATATGCCGGTGTCGCTGAAGACTACTCTGGCTAGAAAAATTCTTCCTACACAGTGAGCAATGATAGGGATTCTCTCCAGTGTGAATCCTCTGGTGTTGTTTGAGAGTATTCTTTTGACTAAAATTCTTCCCACAGTGTGAGCAGTGGTGAATTTTCTTTTTGCATTGAGAGCTGTTGGTGTGTAAAGTACCAGATACCCCCTGCTGACTACTGGAGATTTCTGTGGATTCTTCATTCTCACCCTCATCTGACTTCATCCTAGTTGGATCTCTGGAAGTTCTTGAAGAGGTAAATTTAGTAAAGAGGACAGCAAGAGAAGACCAGACATCACTCACATCTAGATAAGAAAAAAGGTAAAATGGTCAATGTTTTAATATTTCTAATAAATAACCCACATTGCGTAATCTATAGACTATACTGCTGTCCTGTCTGGAATACCAGTACCAGTATTTTCATAAAGGAATTTTCAGAAGTGGCACAGCAGAGGAAACCGTGTAAAAGGAATGTTGTCCCAGAAACATGTCCAAGTTGAAAAAGGCAAATGGATTACATCCAGTTTCACTTATTATTCAAAAGTGTCATCCAAATGAATGCTAGCCCTAACCCCAGTCCTTGCCCCACAACCTCCAGAGAACTACAGAGAAAGCTTAATAGGAACCAGTTTCAAAAGGGAGCCTATTTAACCTATGTAATGAGAATTATATATGACCACTCAATCACCAGGGGTAGTACATGTCTTGTCTTCTGAGAAATAACCTGAATGACATGTGCCACAATATCCTAAGGACAGGTTTGGGGTTTAATGGAATACATGGAACTGTGTTACGTAATTAGGATACCATAAAAAGGTAAACGTATTCCGTCATAGTTACACGAAAAAAAGATGTAATCAGATTACAGATACTTTTAATAAAAACTGGGATTATTTACAAGATTACAATATTAAAATGCATAAGTGCATAAATACAACAAATAATCAACAAGAGAGTGTATGAAATCTAGTAGGGCCAGCAATGCTGAAGAGGGACAGTAGACTGCACAGATTTCGAAACATTCTACTAAAAATGGTGCTTATGAAAAAAAAAACCCCACCACGCAGAGTGATATAGAAGCAATGAGAGAATATGAGAGCAGGTTAGATCAAGCTTTGGGGGACAGAATACCTGTAGCTCCAATTGTAATCGCAAGCTGCTAAAATGGTAGCTCTATATGGTGTACAGGTTGAGCAGAGTGCACATGGCGAGTGATACCTCAGTGGTTTGGATGTTGGACTAGTGATTGGAAGGTTCTGAATTATCAAGCTATCGCTGATGGGCCCTTGAGCAAGGCCCTTAAAAAAGGGCTTTAATCCTCAACTGCTCAGTTGTACAAATGAGATGAGATATGCACAAGTCGCTCTGGATAAGGAATAAATGATGAGAAGAACAGGAAAGACTAACTTGTTATGGAACCCCACACACACACACAGGTATTCAGGTAATACTCACTGCTTCTCACTGCATTAGTGAACTAGTACAAGATGAACATACAGCAAACAAAACAATGCTGCCAATGACAACAAAAAGATACAGGATTTTAGAACCTTTTACCAGTACAAACCTGCAGAAATATTATATTACAAGAGTTGTATTTGTTAATATTGCACAAGCCAAGGTCAGATACAATCAAGGGTGTTAATCAAATAAGCCACATCCATACTTACTGACTCATTTCTAATGTACACCACACGTTTTAGTCCACTTTCAGGAAGTATGTAAAAGTAACTGAATATTACTTTTACTTAAACTCAGACATTTAAATCACGTTTTCCCACATTTTTATTAAATTACCTAGATCAGATAAAACATCCCTTAAACAGGTCCTTTTTTCCCCTGCATGCTTACTAACAGCTCCAAGAAGCATAAAACATGAACTGTGCACAATCCTCTTGACATGAGCAGAAAACGTAGAAAAGATCAAGATTTTATTCTAATAAAAAATTTATAAAAATTCAAAAAAATTTTTTTATTCTAATTCTTCTTTATTCTAGTAAATATAACCCTCATAACCAGTGTCACTTTAATAAACTTACCTTGAGCTTTACAGCAGAACGCAGTTAAGCACCTCAAATCCACCCACAACGGATCAGATGTAAGTGTGGAGGTAAAACCCTGTCAGAAATATTAGAATGTAAAGATGATTAGTAGAGTCGGAGAGCTCAGCTCATCAATCAGCAAAACTGCCGCACGTCTTCTTCTGTTTCTGGGAATGTGTGGCGGAACGCGCCCGAGACGCTCACAGCGCCACCTGCTGGAGCACTGAAACACAGCTCCTCATCACCATAACAACATCAGGGCTGTTTTGCTAATTTAGCCCCAGATAGCCAGCAGGTATTCGGCTCACTGGATCATATTGGTCGCCACCCTGCTGACTGTATGCCACTGCTGGTCCACACGCAGACCAAATTAACGCTGATTACTCAATACATGAACAGATCATTAATTCATTTATAAATTAAATGTCCTTACCTAATTTTACTCTCATCTAGATTTTTGTCCATCCAGTAACTTCTTAAGTAACAAGTAACAGGGAGTTGAAAATCTACCAATCTTTTCCAAATTCAATAGGAAAATATTAAGTAATAGTCACAGTAGAAAACCATCACTGAAAGGTTAACATCTTATAATTGATTTCTTGTTACCGCAGCCTATCACAGGATTTAAAATGATCTAACTCAGCATAACTAACCCCTGTTCTTAAGGTGCTTCATTAAAAAAAAAATTAATGCACATAAAATTCATCAATGCTTAATTCACCATTTAAGCACACTTGTGGGGTGTTTCATGTCTCCCTGAATTCATTCATTACAAGTCTGTTGTAATTAACCTGAACTATGCTGTCCCAAATTACCAAACCATGTTTGCCATGCTTGGTCATTTGTGACATATTAATTAAATTACAAACATTTATACATGATTTGAACTAATTTTATGCATTTTGTTACAGTAGTACATCTTATATATTAATTATAATAAAGATGAGGAATAATGTATTCATGTCAATTTTTAAACCTTAATCATTTTAAAACTTAATAATTTTGACTCACACACCAAAAAAAATAAAATAAAATCTGATCTTCCATTAGTACAATCTCTTGTACATGAAATCCATCCGAAAAGGGGTCTTAAAAATGTCCTCTGACCCCTCTCACCCAGCACACATCATATGGCATCTGGCAAAAAAAGTATCAGGCCACGTCAGAAAACGTTCCTTTCCTTCTACCATAAAAAAACAAACAAACCCCACAACCATTCACATCTCCAATAACTACAGCTGCTATTGGTTAAGTAATCTGTACCGACTCAAAATTAATGCTCGTCATTCATGCTTACATTCTCTTGCACTTTGTTTAGCAAATTCTTTTTTGTTTATTGTTGAGCTGTACCGAACCCAATTACCACCACCACCATTTATTTATCCTACCTCAAACGTTTGGAATCAGCTTCCATTTTTGGTGCATACCACACCCCCTTATATGAGGTCATGTGAATTATATCATGCTATTTCTATCAGGCACTTCAACTGCAAGGGGTTAGAACAAAAATGTATTCTTTCACGTATCACGCCAGAAAATTAATGCTGTTAAGTTTAACTGTTCCAGTTGAGACCAATGTCCCAGTATACCTGAATTCACCCTATATACAGTCAGGTTCATAAATATTTGAACAGGTTGTTTTGTTGTTGTTTTCGCTGTCTACCACAGTATCTTTAAGTTGAAATAAAATAATGAATATTTGCAGTATTTTTGGTATTGTAATATTACAGTGTGTTTGAAAATAAAAATCTAAATGACAAAAAATAATATTTGCTCAAAAAGCAGACTTTTGGGAGTTTCGCTACCAAAAGTAATTAGACAAATATACAGCTTATTGCTTTTTTATTTAGAACAGAAATTTTCAATACATTTGGTGAGCCGGTTTGGAAACTTAATTGTGTTATTTTTAAATATACTCATCTTTGTTCTACAAAAAAAAAATGTATTAGAGCTTGACAGCTATTCAAACTGTGGGGTGCCACAACCTTGTGGGAAATCAGACTGCATCAGACCTGCAAACCTACCTCAAAGTACGATGGAAAATACTTGGGCCAAATGAGCTCTCCTTAACAAGAATACAGGGTTACTGACCAGAAGGCCCTAGCACCACCAAGCTGCCATTGTTGGTCCTTTCTGGTAAAGGGGCACTGTATCCTGCCTGACCTTGCGCTCTGGTTCAAGGTCCTAATAAGCTAGAAAATTGGAAGAATATAATATTCAGCTTACCAGGTACCAAGAGCACTATTACTTTTAAAAGATAAATGGCAGAGTGTTCAGTATTTTCAAGTTTTATTCTGCATTTTCCTCGAATGTTTACTCACAGACATTCTTCTCCTCTGTGAGACATCCTTTTCCTAAAAACAATCACAACAATTGTTTAATAGTATTGATCTTATCGACATGGACTTGTTGCAAACACATATTTGCAAATCTGATCAAATCCGGACTTCATAGTTAAAAAAAAAATACCATTTATTTTAATTCATGGTTGTCTAAGAGTGTAACAATGATTAAATTATATAACTGTTCTGTCTTAGAATTACAAAATGTAAAAATAGATAAAATGTTTATGACATGAAATGATGTGATTAAAAAAAAGCACTTTCTCAAAAGAACTGCAGGTCCTCATTCTCAGGTGTCACTGTGCTTGTGTTGCTGAAAATTTCTGTTTGAGCTAAAACTCCTCCCACCTTGTAAGCAGTGACACGGCTTCTCGCCTGTGGAAATGCGCTGGTGTTGTTAGAGATTACCCCTTCGTGTAAAACTCTTCCACACTGTGAGCAGTGATATGGCTTCTCTCCACTGTGAACGCGTTGGTGTCATTGAAGATTGTCCTCTCCATTAAAGCTCTTCTCACACTGGGAGCAGTGGATCTAAGCAGTGATATGCTTTACGCTGTTATTTGAGATGACATTTTTTACTGAAACTCTTCCCACACACTGAGCAGTGGTCAATTATTTTTTGCACTGGCTTGTGAGCGGAATGCAATCTAGATGCTCACAGCACCACTTACTGGAGCATTGTGAACCAGTTAAGAGAAGAAAAGTCACCCCGTTGAGACACATCCTCATCAATGTCTTAAAAATGTCAAAGCATCCATTACTTAGCTCTTTATATATGAGAACTTACAACCTCAACAGTGCTTTTACCCGACTTCTCACCTGTGAACAGTCTACTGGTCCTGCCACAGTGTGCTTCTTCTACAACAAAGCTGGAAATTGATATAGAATTCGGCTTAATGAATTTTGCACATAAATTTTGCACATTAATTTAACAACTAACTACGCACACAAAAATATACAAAACAATATCAAGTGAGGCTAGGTTTGTGTGATCTAATCTAGTGAGAACGCATTGACTGTACAGCCAGTGAAATTTGTTTATGCATTCATTTATTTTAATCTTTCACCTATAATTCCTCTTGAATACCTTTCAGCTAGTTTACAATTTTACTCATTGACCAGCTGATGATGAGTGAGCATTCTGATAAGCAGTTTTATTTTTCAGCAGGAAACGGATATCCCTCTGATTACGTTTGCTTCAACAGTGGAATACGAGCCTCCAGAACATATGTTTTAGCTTTCATTAGTTTTAGCTTCCACTAATGCTCCTCAATTTACTTTGCTTGCCTGGAAAAAGATGTAATCATCTTTCATTTCTTACTGAGGTGTGTGGTTGGTGTCTATCAACAAAAAAAGCTTTAGAATATATAACTATGCTTGTAAATTCAATAACCTTAGCAAATGAAGGTGCTTCCATCCAAGAGGGTTAAATTAGTAGAAGTCACTGCATTACTTAGCTAATACTTAGCCTTAGCTAATATAATGTTTATATAAGAGCATTATAAAATTGTACATGTTCATACCTTCTTTTCAAGCCCAGCCTGCTAGCAATCTGCTAATGTACATCCTCAAATCAACACACAAACCAGCCATGGACTTAATGCTACACAGCCTTTTTCAGTTCCATGCTGTTTATTAAACCAAGTCACCCTTCACTAAGTCAAAAAATACTCAAAACCATGAAAATATTATCTGCCTAAAAAAAAAAAGAAAAAAAAATAGTTGTATGCCTGTTTTTCTTGATAGATTTGTAATTGTCAGGCACATGCTTAATTCAGGAAAATAAGTGCAGAATCATTTGCCTGCAAAATGGTTTATTTTGAAACAGAAAGATGGTTGATTGACACCTGTTGTTAAATATGCAGGTCACATTGAGCATTCACTTTATTTCAGAAGATGGTCACATGCTACAACATTGCTTTCACTTTTGCATTAGTAGATAGAGCATTGTATAGGCTTGTGTTGTATGCAATAATTATAGTGAAAATTTCAGTATTGTGTGATTAGTTATGTTATAGCGATGCTGATTTATGCTGCTTGGAGATATATATAAATGTTTTTTTGCAGTTAAGACATGTGTAATATGTGAAAGTTGGATAATGCAGAAACGCAGTGGTTTTAAAATAAAAGCGATGCATTTATGTGTATACACACATACAATATATGGCCAAAAGTTTGTGGAGACTTGACCAATCACACCCAGGTGTGGGAATAAATCTGGAATGAGATGTTCAACAAGCACATATGGCTCTGCCGGTCAGGGGTGAACAAACACTTCACCATATAGTGTATAGTCAAGCACTTCTTCTATTCTGAATATAGAGGCAAAAACAATCTTAATCATTCTAATCTTAATATATAACTAACTCTATTGTTTTCCAATTAAAATTCTATATCAGTTTCGTACACACCTGTACATAGCATATGCACTTCTAATATCCTGATTATTACTCTAATCTATCATATAGAATGTGATCAGCCAGAACTATTCACCATTGGACCACTACTGTCAATTTCCCCTACTATGACCATGTCTGTTACTTAGAACCTGGAAGTGTAAAAAGAGTCCTTTGTATCAGAAAAAAAACCTGAACACAGTCTCACTTTGGAGGTTTTTTCATGCATACAGATAAGAATCTTGTTAAAACATTGTTAGAACCTCCCGTGTCCATCTTTATAATAATGCCAAGAATAGGAAAGTGCTAACCATACACAATGTGTAACAGTTTAGTTCATGCATTGATAGCCACTATACTAAATGAGTATCTCTGAAGAGCAGTGGACAAAGACAATAATCAAATTAAACATCATTGCCAGTGCTTGCTGTAAGTCTAAAAAGAAATTAAGAGAATAAGGTAAAAAGAATCATGGGGAGAAGTTTCATGAAAAGAGAACAGATAATAAAGACCGAGCACAAGAGTGCCTTCATTACGACCGTCCTGAACCATCAAACCAGGTGCCACAGGGAGGTATTATTGTTAAAGATACAGTAACTGGAATAGTTTTAGGTATTATCAAATATTATTATTCATTATGCATTTTTCTTTAATGTATTCTACTTTGTATCTATAGATCACGCAAGCCGTTCTAGATGGAACTGATTTGTTGAATCATTTTCTGGTTTGGACTCAGGATTTAAGGAACTCCCCAAAGCTTCTTACAGTCCAGAGGCCAAAAGCATATTCAGTTCTAATCAGTCTGGGGCTGTAAATGGGCCGTAAATAAAGCCATGTGTTCCCCTCCTAAAGACAGTCTAGACACACAGCATTTTGACTGCAGGTGGAGTGCTTTAAGGCCCCAATTTAAGTTTATGGTCTCCAAAAACAAATATTTAGGTTTATCAGACATCCCAGTATTATTGCTCTTATAAAATCTATTACAGTGTCATGACAATTGTTTAATTTCATTGTTATTGTTATTATTATTATTATTATTATTATTATTATTGGCATGGTAGGGGAACCTTTTTTACCACACTCTTCTTTCTAATCAATATTCACATATCTGGCCAAACCATTTTTTAATTAAAATAATATACAAATTATTTTTGTTCACGGTTATCCAAAAGTATAAGAATTATTCAACAATAATTTGACCAATCTGTCCTAGAATTTAGTCAATTTAAGAACTGACAGAATCCTGATAATGTCTCCGTGTCATAGAATATATCCTGTACAGGGTGTCCCTAAAGTCTGTATCCACAGGCAATTATTTATTTAAATAGAGGATTTTACAACCCGAATTCCAGAAAAGTTGGGATGTTCTTTAAAGTTGAATAAAATGAAAACTAAAAGACTTTCATATCTCATGAGCCAATATTTTATTCACAACAGAACATAGATAACATAAATGTTCAAACTGGGAAATTTTACAATTTTATGCCCAAAATGAGCTCATTTCCAATTTGATGTTTGCTACAGGTCTCAAATTAGTTGTTACAGGGGCGTGTTTACCCTGGTGTAGCATCTCTTCTTCTTTTCAAAACAGTTAGAAGACGTCTGGGCATCGAGGTTATGAGTTTCTGGAGTTTTGCTGTTGGAATTTGGTCCCATTCTTGCCTGACAGGTTTCCAGCTGCTGAAGAGTTCGTGGTCGTCTTTGACGTATTTTTCCTTTAATGATGCGCCAGATGTTCTCTATAGGTGAAAGATCTGGACTGCAGGCGGCCGATTCAGCACCCGGACTCTTCT
>JAQQZR010000036.1:419738-442074 GCA_030068235.1 Notoglanidium macrostoma | reverse complement strand
CACACACACACACACACACACACACACACACACACACACACACACACACACACACACACACACACACACCCTGAGAAATCAGCAAAGACAGGTGAAGGTGTGTCTGTGGAGCGTGGCCTCAGGGGCAGGACGTACTCGGTCCACGGGGAAAGAGGATGGACAGTCTTTACTAAGCTCCTGGCATATAATTTCCACCAGTCCATACGCTTCCTCATACAGCTTCCTGTTAAACAATTCATACACCACATTGTTCACCACACACACTACACACACACACACACACACACACACACACACACTCAATTATATATGTGCCGCTCTCATATTATTCATACGGTCATCAAACTTTATTTAAAAACTGTATTAAAAAAACAAACAGCACTATATTATATTTTATAATGTTTATTATTTTTTTTTATCCACCACTAAGCTTTAAAATGTTAGAATTTTTACTTGAGCACTTAAGTTACATGCTTTCACAAAAAAATTCCATTACACTGTAAATATATAAAGTATAAATATATTAAAATCAATCCTAACAAAAGAAGAAACAGTCTGCTTAAATGTAAGCATTTCCAGTTTCATAAACAAACATCTTCCCCGAATCCAATTGCAACTTCTGCCATACGTTACAGGATCTGATATCAGCTACATGTCCCCCCCAATAAACATGTTTATTTGTTTTTTTTCCCTCTGATGATGTTTAAGGGGGTGTTGCAGATCTCTGGTGCATAAAAACACCAAGCTGTGATTTACCTGCTTTCAGTAAGAAGCTGTCGCTGGACAGTTTGCGGAGTTCGGTCATCATGCGTCCTGCTGTGGCCTGGCAATACAACACGATTCTGTCCAGAAATTCAACAACTGAGTCCTACACACACACACACACACACACACACACACACACTTGTGTTTTACAGATGGTCACTGGTTTAGTACCAAATGTTCCCACTGGACATGACTAATGGTACTATTCAAAGCTGACGCTGAATAGAACAGGAACAAAAGGAACAGTAAACAGTGTTTTCAAGGGGATATTCAGTGTGCTGGTGCTGCTTGTGAAACAAAAACAGTCCCATTTTAGTTTTCAATTCAAACAAATAAAAAAAACAATAATAAAATTAATAATAATAATAAAAGACAAACAATGATATCATACAAGAGGAGAGGTCAGTGAGGTCACAGCGTTACGCTCCTGTGTAATTAAATCCATCACAACTCAGCGTGGCTTTTTCAATTAAGGTGACAAAGAGTAAAATCATCAGGCATGATCAAATCAAACCGAGGTCATAAGGACTACGCAGTTGCTTTTGATGTTGTCATGGTAACCACTCCAGTCGTCACTCAAGTTAGTGGGAGATAACTAAAGCCTCCTTTAAGTTCCTGTCTGGTTGGTGTTAAGTGTGCAGGAAATGCCCGAGTGTGTGTGTGTGTGTGTGTGTGTGTGTGTGTGTGAGTGAGAGAGATACCTGTGAGGTGTGCAAACTGTCGTAGGTGCTGATGAAGCCCTGGTACAGACTGAAGAACAGAGAGTACTGCAGCTGCTGTGAGGACAAGCTCTGAAACACGGAGACAAACAATATAAACAAACAAACAAAATGAACAAACAAACAAACTAAAAAACACACTCACCTTTTGCTGTTTGATTAAAAATTCCTGATATTCCTCCCAGAAGGAAAAACTGGCTAGCAGTGTAGCTCCACACATCCCTTTCGTCTGCCCTGCCTCTGTCGCCCAGACAACCAGCTGACACGCCTCCAACAGGGTGTGGCTTTCTGTATCAGCGAGCGCAGCAGGCAGACCCCTGAGGACGCGAGCGCAGTCTGTGAAGGTTTTGCTACATTTGCCGCAGACGGCGAGTTCTCTGTGCAGTCGCACCGCCCGACTCGCCAGCCCCATTGCCAAGCACAGCCTCCCCGCGAGCTTCCGCACGCACTCCAGCGCTCCGTCCACCAGCTGTGCCGCTTCGTCCCACAGTCTGCTCTTACACAGAGACTTACACACCTTCACCGCCACCTCACACCGCATAGCCAGCATGGGCGGAGTCAGGGCGTGGTCCTGCTCCACGTGTGCGCTCAAGAAACGTGTCCTGAACTCGAAGAGCAAAAACACAGCGTCGTCCTGACACAAGCTGCCACGTGCACGCTCGTACTCGCTCAGCGCCTCCTCCACAAACACAGGGAGTTTAGACGAGGCGGAGGACGTCCCCTCCAGCAGACGGAAACGCAGAGCCTGCAGCTGCCCTCCGAGTCTCTCTCTAGGCGACATGCCGGAGGCCTGAGCGCCGCTCCAGCCGTTCCACAGCACGGCGAAACAGTTCCGCACCAGGACGCAGAAGTCTTCAGCCTGTCAGCAAACACATCAGGTACACGTCATACCGCTGCGTAGAGAGACACGGCGTCATTCAGCTGTACATTAATCCACTCACAGACAGAACTACTTCCTCAGAGGGAGGCGAGTGGCTCCGATGGCGTAGGGAATCCACATAAACCTTAAGGAAAGCGTGAAGTAACGGAACTACTTACTGAACTGTCCCAGTGTGTGAATGTTAAAGATCTGAATCCTGAACACTGGCACTGCACATAGCAGGATTTAAAAAGAAAGATTTCTGCATATTAAAAGGACAAAAATGATGTTTAAAAAAGAGCCCATGCTCTACTTTTACTCACTCATACATCTATACAGTTTCCTTTTGGCTTTCACTTAAAACACATCCTTCATGTTTCACCATTTAAATCAAGCATCTAATTAATAGTTCTTAATTTATTAAGATCTTATTGCAAAAGAAATGTTAAATTCTTACAATTTTCATCACCTGAAGAGATTTTGACTTTGTTCGTGACCCTGAGCTCAGGTTCAGTACAGACTCGGCGTGGCACGTCATTTCTTTTGATATGATGCTCTCAAATTCAAAGTTATGTAAATTAAACAGAACATAAAAAAAAGAACACTGCCCTGAGCTTTAGACACGCCCCCTCTGTGTGAAATACCCCACCCTGTGCTTTAGACACGCCCCCTCTGTGTGAAATACCCCACCCTGTGCTTTAGACACACCCCCTCTGTGTGAAATACCCCGCCCTGAACTTTTGACAAGCCCCCTCTGCATGAAATACCCCACCCTGAACTTTTGACAAGCCCCCTCTGCATGAAATACCCCACCCTGAACTTGACAAGCCCCCTCTGCATGAAATACCCCACCCTGAACTTGACATGTCCCCCTCTGCATGAAATACCCCAGACTGAGCTTTTGACACACCCCCATGTGGGGCACCAATGAAAATCTTGGCCATGTTTAACTAAGTTAATTGTATCGTAGTTCATTTTTGCGCATGTTACGCCCCTGCTGGAGGCGTGTCGGGGGCCGTACCTCGGAGGACGCGGCCTGCAGTCGGAGATACATGAACTCTGCTAGTCGACGTGCTGCAGCATGAGCTTGATGCGTGACCAGTTTCTGGAGGATGTGGAAAATGATCTTCTCCAGATAAAGTGAGGACCCCTGAGCTCCGGGCTCCGAGACGGAGCCGTATCCCTGCGTGGCCAGCTCCACCAGCTCCACCAGCTGCTCCTGAAGCTCCGGCTCTGGAGCTCCTGCGCCGAGATGCTGGTTGCAGGCCCGAATGATCCGATCACACGCCGTCCGTCCCGACGGTCCAAGGCCATCCTTTACATGCCTCTGTATGAACATCAGGTTTCAGAAACACACATGGTCAATCGCGTAACAGGACAATACCCTGCTGCAGTGCATTGTGGGAATTATACTCACATTATACAGTAGTGTCCCTGCATGTTAAACATCACACATTTTATTCTTATTTAAGACACCTAATTAAGCTCTTTAAAAAAAATATATATATATATATATTTTTTACCTGCAGCTCATCATGAAGAAGAACAGTGTCCTTTACGCAGGATATCCGCTGGACATAGTCATCCGTTTTTAAACATTTCATTCTTCTTCTGCAAAAATAAACAATCAGCACTCAGTATTCAGGAATCAGCTCTAATCAGGTGAGGATTCATCCACTCCCAGATTCAGCAGTTCCACAGCATTACATTCCTGATTAAAGCCGTCCTGTGATCTTAAAGGTCTGTGGAATTTTTGTAAATTTAAAAAACAACAAGGTTTATCTCGGTACTTATCGGCGTGAATCTGAGAGCAAATCTGCTCTGATACAAACTTCATACAACTGAAAACTGAAAATAATCAGACATCATGCTGCATTTTGCATTTACTGCTTCTAGGAGACTCAACCAGGGTTTGGGATTTAAAAAAAAAAAAGAAAAAAAAAAAAAAAAAAAAAAAGTAAGAAAAATCTTTAAGATTTTTTTAAATCTTAGTTCAATGAATTTAATATGTTAATGACTTTCCCCATTTATTTTCAATATCATTTAAAAAATTTCCTCAGATCTGTGAAACGTCTTCCTGTTTGCTGGTACTATGAGAAGGTCTTTCCATCAAGAAACTAAAAGTAATATTAGCATTGAACCTCGGACATCCCTCAGCAGAACCGGTGACATCAGAGATGTAAACTTCTGATTAAAGGTGCGCTGGGCAAGTCTGCTTCCTGATCTCAAACAGGCTGGAGGTTTGACGTTTGCATGACTTCTGTCACGAAGCTCCGCCCCCAGGCATGACGGAGGCCTGAACACTGGCTATAAACTGACTGACAGCAGCTGCATCCCAACAGTAACCACTGACATGCGTTCCAGACCAGAAGTCTGTTGTCCAAACATCTATTCTCAGCAACATAAAGGTGCAGTAGGTAAAACCTGTGGAGTTAAATGATGTTTTTTACTCACCGACCCCATCTTCATCCATGTACACAACGTTTAACCCCCAAAACTTACTGAGTCAACGAGCAGAGAATGGCCATGCTGACTCTAAACGCCATTATCTCGAGATCACATGATAAATTAACTCAAGAGAAAACAAGCTTTTTTTTTCTTTTTTTTTAACAAAATGGTTAACTCATGACATTGAGATAACTGTATTAAACCATAGCCGCTCTCAGGCTAACTAGACTTAGCATTAATCAGGACGGTCATGACGTCACGCTCATGCACACGCAGATGGTAAACTGTTACAGCTCTATAAACATGCTGAGAATGATTTATGGGGATGTGAAAGGGCGGGTCTACAGAATGATTGACAAGAGGCCAATCCAAACACACACACACACACACACACACACACACACACACACACACACACACACACACAGTGGAAGGTTCACAAACTGTTGTTTTTTTCCCAGCTACATCATGAACTAGTTCAGAGACATTGGCTTAAATTCTTAATTTTCATCACTTCTATATAATTTTCCACATTATTTGTATTAGTAAGAAATGAAAAATGTTGAATATTGCGCCTTTAACACGTTTATCACGTTCTAATTATGTTCCAGATCACGTGTTCAAAATAAAGAATAAAACAAGTCAACTGAGGCACCTTTAAGAATGAAAACCATCATTTTCACTAAATAACGGTCTTTAAGGAGTTTTATTAAGCTGTTATTGTTAGTCTCGTGATATTCCTGCGTAAACCCTGACGTCTGGCTAATTAGCTAGCAAACACCGGCTAGTTTAGCTCGCGCGCAGGTAGCCGGCTAATTAAGCTGGATAACTAAACCGACTCAATTTTAACTGGTGTTTAATTAACTTCTCTAAGAGCCCACTCACCGAACACCCAAACTGCCGTTAAAGTGAAGTTGCCCGCTGTAAGTTAACGCCACTGTTCCGGGCTGCTGTGGAGTTTTAAACTGACCGCGGCGTCGCGCACTTATTCAAAATAGCGCGCAGCCTGTCGGGAAATAAGGAACGCGGAATTCTGGGTATTGTAGTGTGACCCGTATTACCCGGTCATGTCCTAATGAACATGGAGCTCATGTATTTTACAAAATACACCAATACAACAATAAACAACACAGCAATGTCACAGAATTGAAAAGTAATTACATGCACCAGAATATAAATTTACATTCATGATGTTTAAAATGAAAAAGTATTTAAGACCAGCATTCATTAGCTAGTCTGAGGTAATTTCCCTTAGCATTCATTAGCTAGTCTGAGGTAATTTCCCTTAGCATTCATTAGCTAGTCTGAGGTAATTTCCCTTAGCATTCACTAGCTAATCTGAGTGATTTTTTATTATGTGATAAGTGTGAAAGTGATATTTTATTATGGACTTATTACAGTTATTAGTCTCTTTGATTTTTATATTAAAATTCTGTACTTAAGCTTTAAATTGTTTAACATTAGTACATATGTTTAATTACATTTTTCTCATTTACATTAAAATATTTTTAGAAACAACAATGTTAGCTATATATGTTTTTAAAAATCATCCAAAAACTACATTTTTGTAGACATGGTATTATAAGTCTACAAAGTAGTGAAACAAGTTTTTTTTTTTTACTACAAAGAGTGTGTGAAGCAGTAAAAGTGTGTGTGTTGAGTTTATCACTCCACAGAGTGTGAGGTATGTAAAATTAGGTTTCAAAATTGTGAAAAAATAAGCAGTATTCTCTTCTCTGAGGCGCTGGGGGCGTGTCCACTGATGCGCAGAAACCACGTCCAATCGTCCCAAACTCACGTGTTCATTACGTTCAACCGCTCGCTGAATGTCCACATTACAGACGAGCTGAACTGCTCAAAATCAGAACTCGATCTCAGGATGACATCTCTGAAAGCCTGCGCGCTGTCCCAGCCGAGACCCTGCGTACTGAAAAGCCCAGCAGAATAACCATCACAGCGGTTAATATCATATCTGCTTGAGCATATTTATGTTTTTGTTATGATTTTTATTTTTCAGGTGAATTTCCAGCACAATATGTTGCATCACACATGTTAGAAAACTGTAAAGAATTTGCTTTCAAATTGCAATCTCAGTCAAAAATAGTGCATAAATGTTTAAGTTCACTACAGTATAATAGATCCAATAACCACTCCGGCCTGTAACTGTTTCATCATCTTAATCAAAGTAATGCAAGTAAAAGTAGCTACTTACTGAAACTATAAACAGAAGTCAACATTTACATTCAACGACCACATTTCTGATGAAAAACTGGCTGCTCTCCATGAGGTTTCTTTAGTTAGCTAACCAACTAAAATACAACACAGCTCTGTTTAGCATATATTTTAAAAGACATTTTGAAGTTTTTGCTAATTGGCTATTCTATAGAAATGTCTTCAGGTTTCTTGTCAGGTTAACCAAGTTAGCTAGCTAGCTAAAGTGAGCATAATTTCTGACATCATTCTAAAGGAGTCTAGACAACCTACGTACATCTGTCCCAGTAATACACTGGGAATTATTATTACTACTATTATTACTGTTGTTAATAACAGGAGTAGCAAAGACAAAAAAAAAATTTCAGGAGGTTTCAGTTTATTTAAAAGGCTGCAAAACATTCTGTCCTTAAAAAGCACATGACATTGAGGTATTCACTTTATTTCCTAAGTTGGCCCCATGCGGCTGCAGCGTATTCTTGCACTGTGTACACGAACTGTGGGGGAATTTTCAGTATTGTGTGTGGCAAGTTGTGTAATAATACTGATTTACACTGTTGGAAGCTGTACGTATATATAAGAAATAAGAGAACAACATCATTTGCCATTAGGCAAAATCTTAGACATCGCTTTTATATTTCTATTTTGTACTATTACAGCATTATGAAACCTGTTCAGTTTCATGGCACAGTGGAGGATTGTGCCTTTTGCTATATTCTTACCAAGTTGGTTAAATTGCAAGTTTTATTTACAGTGGATATAAAAAGTGTTCATCCCATGTACTCTGTTAAAATGCCAGGCTTGTGTGATGTAAAACATGAGACCACAATAAACAATTTCAAAACTTCTCACCTTTAATGTGACCCATGACCTGTACAGTTCAACTGAAAAACAAACAAATCTGTTAGGGGAAAAATATAAAACATAAAAAACATACAATAAGCTGGTTGCAAAAGTGTACACACCCTTAAACTAATACTTTGTTGAAGCACCTTTTGATTCAATTAGAGCATTCACTCGGGTCCACAGCTGCCATCAATTACAGAGACCCTGATTAACCCAATAAAGCTCAACTGTAGGATTAGGATTAGAACCTAGTAGGATTTTTCTGATATTTACTCAGTTGCCTGCTACAGTAAAAGCCAGGGTTCGCAGAGAGCTCACACAGCATCAAAGGCATCGCAGTGTTGAAAGGTAGGCAGGTGACATGTAAAAAAAATTTTTCCACAACATTGGATACACCACGGAACACTGAATCAAAAAGTGGAGAAAATATGGGACAACAGCGACGTCGCCAAGAACCGTACGTCTCTCCAAAATTGATGAAAAGATTAGAACTGGTCAGGGAGGCTGCCGAGAGACCCACAGCAAACTGCCAAGTACTGGTTGTGCACTACATGTGATTACAATCTCCCGTATTCTCCACATGCCTGGGCTGTGGGGCGGGGCTGCAAGGCACAAGCCTTTTCTTACAAAGAAAAACATCCAGGCCTGGATAAAACTTGCAAAAAAACAACACTTGGCATCACCAAAAGAGCACCACACCCAGGGTGAAGCACGGTGGTGGCAGTGTCATGCTTTGGGGCAGCTTTTCTTCAGCTGGAACTGGGGCTTTAGTCAAGGTGGAGGGAATAATGAACAGTTCCAAATCCCAGTCACTTATGGCCTTAAATCTTCAGGCATCTTCTAGAAAGCTGAAGATGAAGAGAAGTTTCAGCTTTCAACATGGCAGTGACCCCAAGCATATGTCCAAATCAACAAAAGATTCACACCTGAAGAAAATGAAAGTTTTGGCGCGGCCCAGCCAGAGCCCAGACCTACAGCCAGTGTGAGTGACCTGAAGAGGGCCGTGCACCAGAGATACCCTCACAATCCGACAGATTTGGGGCGCTTTTGCAAGGAAGAGTGAGCAAATATCGCCAAGTCCAGATGTGCCCAGCTGACAGACTCCTACCCAAGAAGACTGAATGCTATAATTGGATCAAAAGGGGCTTCAACAAACTATTAGTTTAAGGGTGTGTAGACTTATGCAACCAGCTTATTGTACGTTTTTTATTTTTTGTATTTTTTCCTTTAACAGGTTTTTTGTTTTTCGATTGAATTGTACGGGTTATAGGTCACATTAAAAGGTGGGAAAAGTTTTGAAATGATTTATTGTGGTCTCACATTTTAAATCACAAAAACCTGGCATTTTAACAGGGGTGTGTAAACTTTTTATATCCACTGTACATACAAGTTCATGGCTACTCAAAAATATGAAAATTATTTACCAACTTTCTGCCCATGCGGTCTTGGAATTCCAAAAAAATGGGAGAACAGATAAAAAAAAATGGTGCATGCCTTTAAAAAACAACTATAAAAATATTTGCCCCCACTATGAAATTAGTTTCATAGTGATGAAATCCCCGTTGGCCCCTCTAATCCATAGCAAGGATTAATATACAAAACGTTTTTAATAGATCTAATAAATATATATATAATAGATCATATTAGAGTCAAAATCATTCTTCTCATGACAGCAGTGGCACATGTCCATTATTAGCCGTGTCAGCATGCTGGAGTTTCTTAAAGATTCTGTGTGTCCTAAAACTCTTCCCACAAGCTGAGCAGAAATACGGATTCTCTCCAGTATGGATACGTCGGTGTATTTGGATATTAACCTTTTGTGTAAAAGGCCTCCCGCAGTCGGAGCAGCGATACGGCCTCTCTCCCGTGTGAATGCGGCGGTGTATTGTGAAGTTATTCTTTTGATTAAAACTCTTTCCACAGTCCAAGCTGTCATAGGTTTTCTCTCCAGTGTGAATGCGTTGGTGTCGATGGAGACCCCTCTCTACAGTAAAACTCTTCCCACACTGTGAGCAGCGATGCGGCTGCTTCCCTGAGTGAATGTGCTGGTGTCGTGTGAGATTACTCATTTCTTTGAAACGCTTGCCACACTGTGAGCACTGGTGAACTTCTCTCTTCACATGAACACCACTATCTGATAAGCTCAAAGCACCAGAGCACATCTGGTGTCTGCTGGACCTTCTAGTGGTTACTGGATAATCATGGATAATCTTTTCTGACTTCATCCTACTTGGATGTCTTGATGTTCTTGAAGAGGTAAATTTAGAATGGGTAGCAAAGATGACTGCCGGAGAAGACTTGCAACAGGACACCACTCATCAGAAATCTACATTAGAAAAAAAGGTAATGGTCAATAGTTTAATATTAAGCAAATTAGTTTTGCTTGATTTTATGATCTGGACTTCAGAGCTACACATCAGCTTTCGTTTTCTGGAAAATTATAGGCCAATTATAACCCCACCTACCCCCTTAATTTCTAGAAGGGCAGATCCCAGAAAAGGTTAGAAAGCATACATGAATAAGAATCTTAAACATTAAATGGGGTAACCAAGGTTTAAGCTTCATTCAAAATACTGAGACAGCATTGATTAAAGAAGCGACTTACATACAGCTAGCCTCAGACCAACATCATGTTGCTCTGGTTGGAGACCATAGAGCACAATATTTTTCCAGAATCAGGGCTTGTCTGACTCACCATGATCAGTTTGTAAATGCTCACAGTGATTTCTCTTCAGTTCCAGGAAGGGAAATTGTAATGGTACAGCATGCAAAGATCTATACAATTAGTGCTTCCTACTTTATATAAGAGTTTCTGTAAGAACCACATATGGGTGTGATCAGGCCATACAGGGCCAGATCGTCCTGTGCTGCAAATAAGGGGCACAGCTCTGCAGTTTTCAGTCGCATATTCTCCCCTTGACCGAAGTCTGAAAGCAGTCACATGCTTCGGGCGAAGTAAGTCCTAAATCTTGGTGTTTCTTATGTAATTTCAATGCATTCTGCCCTCCAGCATTTTAAGCTGTGCACTTCAGGAGGTTGCTGTACATCAGGCCCCACTACATGGTTAAAAAAAAAAAAAAAAAATTATATATATATATATATATACCCTTTTAAGTCAGTGGCAGGCCTACCTTTAGTTATTGTACACATACAAACAAGTCCTAAATATATTACATTGTTAAACAGAAAAAAAAAAACACCCCACCCTTGGGTGGCCCTATGGGGCAAACAACACTCCACCTCTTACCAACCATGAAAACTCCTTTAAAAACAAGCAACTCCATGGGATTTATCTATGGAGTTCATTGTGCACAAGGTCGGAAAGCTTCAGTCTCAAACATTCAGGAAAAATTCCCAGGTTACTCATGTTAGCCAGGAGACACACCGTACAATTTGTTTGATTCAAGATCAATACTTTCCAAGACACAGCCAGTTTACCGAGGGGAAGTCCATAGGTCAAAAACTAACCCAGCGAGCAGGCGCACACTTTGCATACTGCTACATTAATTGCAATTGTATGTAAGGAAATTAAAACATTTGTTCCTAATGACCCTGCATGGTGAAAGCAGCCCCTTGAATATGACAAAATGTCATTTGGGTCTTTGGCTTAGCTATGTTTAGGCCTCAGAAATACATATTTGTAACCAAAACAGATTTTTTTCCTTAGGCAGCTATTTAGGCTTTCTGCAAAAGCAAACAGAAAAGTAACTATCATGGTTTGAACAGCAGACATCTCAAATCCTTTTCAGAGCACCCCAACATGGGAATGCGCAGATAGTTTTTAAAAATATAATTCATTTATACTGTTGTCCCTTCTTCCTCAAAACACAAGCCCGACTTTTCTATGGCGATATTTGAGACAACAAAACAAATTTTGTTGTCTCAAATATCGCAATACAAAACATGAATTTCTCTGTGGGGTCAAGGAGAAATCATGAATATTCATAAGGGAACGTGCCAATCAAGTGACACGTTCCTTATTAATATTCATGATTTTCTCCTGTCACCCTGCAAAAAGGATATTCTCACATACGTGACGTCACTTCCACGTGACGTCACTTCCACATGGCGGCACTCACAGCGAAAAGAACAACAAATAGCAGCGTGATACAGTCCAAAAGGTTACTGAGCTAATCAGAAGGACAGCGAAGATAAACACTAAATAGCGACACACAGACTCAGCTCAAGTCACTAGTCAGGCAGGGTTTTGTTTGTTTATTTGCAGAAAGTGCTTCTGTAAGTGTGTTGAAGTTTGTAAATAATAATCAATCCCCTTCTGCAGGGTTTGCAAAGCTGAGCTCCCATCCACCACCAAGTTAACTAAGCAGGGAAAACCCAGCCAAGCACCTTTACTTCTACATTTTCAATTCTGCTTTATACAAATTTGGTACTATAGTGATGTTTTTATTTCAATGCAGTATTGATTTGTAACAAGTCTATAAACAAAGTGGTAAACAAAGCCACTGTTAGCCGAGTTTAACTTACCTTGAGCTTTACAGCAGAACGCAGTTAAGCACCTGAAATCCACCAAAGTGCCCCCTACTGGAGCACTGCACACTGTACACTCATCAAGGGAAGGAAACTCCAACTCAGTTAAAGATCACATATATCTCTATAAAGTAAATGATTAAAATAATTTCAGGAGATGGCGACATGCTGTCACATCACGCTCACCTTTTTATTGGTATTTAGAGAGTTTATAAGAAATGTGGAAAAGGTTTGGTAATCGTGAGTGGTCTTGTTTGCAGCACAGACACTTGGAACCAACCAGTCTGTTAACGCGCGCTGCTGATTTACAATAAGAGTGACCCCGATTTATGTACAAGCAGATATAAAATCAGTCAATTTTGTTAATTCGGACTGAATGTTAAGTGACTTAACATTGAGATTGTTACTGCAGCGTCTGACTCCTGCCGGCTGCAGCTCACTGCTGAACAGCTCACATTCTCACAGAAAAACGGAGGTCCCTAAAAACCAGTGTTAAATGATGCGATTGCGGGCAGTTTCCCACACCGAGACAATGTCAGTCATGTATTCTGGGCGGTCTCAGTTTAGAGGGATTTAACGATTGCTGTAACAACGTTAGAATATGCTGTTTCTGTCATGTTGCCAAGTGTAGAAACATTTGTTCATGCTTTTATGCTCACTACAGTACATTAAGTGTCTGCACGAGATGAATCCAACAAGTCGAACATCAATTTTAATATCAAGGTCAGTGACCGCAGTAATTATAAAAGCGTGTTGTTTTATAGAAGTAAGGAGATAAGCTTCACAAAAGAAGAACAGATGACAAAACCTAAGATACGGCGTTTCAGTAAGGTCACGCTGGCCGAGGCCTGGACCTCAGCAGGTGCCAACAGGAGGGGAGGTTTTATAGATCACCGTTTACAGCCGAGGCCAGAAATACACACGACTTTCCTATTTGAAAGAAATAATTGACTAAAACAATTATTTAGGATTATTATACACTTCAGCAAAACCACAAAGACCCCTGTCATTCTTCCTTTTAAGATCATTACCACAGCCTCAGGGCAATTGTTTATTTCACTGATCTCACTGCTGTGGTGCAGGAACGCTTTATTCACCAATGTGTTCCTCGTCATTCTTCACATATGTGGACAAATCTGACTTTTTTAATGAATAAATTATGCAATTTCTTTGAATTTATGGCTATCCAAAGTTATAACACAATATGCTAAATATGTGTCCATTTTGTTTTGGAATTCAAACTACTTAAGGACATAATATTCAATGTGGCATGCATTAAGAATATAATCTAAAGCAACCAGCTCATTAACTGGGTGAATTTGAAATGTTTTGGTCACTTTCCACACCGCAGAGAAGGCAGTTTTATAATGATGAACCCCTCCAAGTAATCAGAAGGGATTAGATCAGATTTACCACCAGAATGTACAAAGTGGCTCAAAAGAGACCATTTGACCCAAAATCAGTGCCGAGAATAAACCCGGCCGGGCATCAGACGTCCTGTGGAGAACGGCGCTCCCCCGGAGCCTCCGCGTGAACGTGCTGGTGTCGCCGCAGATTTCTGTGCGTCCTGAAGCTCCTCCCGCAGTGCGAGCACGGATACGGCTTCTCTCCCGTGTGAATGCGCTGGTGTTGTTGGAAATTACTGTAACTAGTAAAGCTCTTGCCACACGCTGAACAGTAGTAGGGCTTCTCCCCTGTGTGAATGTGCTGGTGTAGTTGGAGATCGGTTCCTTGGGTGAAACTCTTCCCACACTCCAAGCAGGGATAGGGTTTATCCCCCGTGTGAATATGCAGGTGCTTCCGGAGATTGCCCCTTTGTGTAAAACTCTTCCCGCAGTGCGAGCAGGGGAACGGCTTCTCTCCCGAGTGGATACGCTGATGCTGTTTGAGATTACTCTTTCCCACGAAACTCTTGCCGCACTGCAGGCAGTGATAGGGCTTCTCTCCCGTGTGAATGCGCAGGTGCTGTACGAGAGTGCCTCTCTCACTGAAACACTTCCCGCACAGTGAGCAGTAATACGGCCTCTCTCCGGTGTGAAGGCGTTGGTGTATGTGCAGGGTTCCCACGCGACTGAACCTCTTCCCACACTCCACGCAGTGATACGGTTTATCCCCGGTGTGGATGCGCAGGTGCTGTTGCAGATGAGTCGTTTGCGTGAAGCTCTTCCCGCAGTCGGAGCAGCGATACGGCTTCTCTCCCGTGTGAGTGCGCTGGTGCTGTTTGAGAGTACTCTTCAGACTGAAGGTCTTCCCACAGTGCGAACACTGATACGGCTTCTCTCCCGTGTGAATATGCTGGTGTTGTTTGAGATTGCACTTCTGAGTGAAACACCTTCCACACTCCGAACACTGGTGAGTGTCTTTTTGCCCTTGTCTGTGAGAGGTGTCGGTGTGGAACGTACCAGATGACCACTGGAGACCACTGGAGCTCTCTGTTGGTTCCAGAGTCTCACGTTTAATCTCGCTTGCCTTCATCTCGATGCTCTTTCGGAAGTAAACCTGTAAAAGACAGCAGGAGAAGACAGGACACCACTTGTATCTAGATCAGAAAAAAGCCAAACTGGTCATTGGCTGAATATTTTTAACAAATAAACCACACCGTTTACTTTTATAAGCTGAAATTTAGAACTACGCCACGTCTTTCCTGTCTTCCGTCAGCAGACTGTGAATGTTGGGGACACTCCAGCAGACAGACAGAAGAGTTCAGATGCCCACAATACCGCAGTACATTTACATTTACAGCGTTTGGCAGACGGCCCTTATCCAGCGCGACTTACAGAAGTGCTGTGAAGTCTCCATCAGTAGAGATATCCTGACCCTGGCTCACTGGGACCTGGGCTAAGAACACCAGCTCACTAAAAACTGTTGGCAAGTCATACAGGGAGGGTTTTTTTTCTCTTTTAAATAAGTGAAGAATAAATAAGTGCTAGTCCAAGCACTTCCTAAGAGGCAGGTCTACAGCTGTCGTCTGAAGCCCCCCGGTGACTCGGCGGTTCGGACAGCTCTGTTCACTTCAGCAGACACGGTGCGCGTGCGCATGCGCACGCGGCGCTCATGACGCAAGCTGTCACCAGCGCAGTCCGTTCACACTCACGTGTGTGCAAAGCTGAGCGTGCAATAATGCACTGATTGTAAGTGGTAGTGCGCTTGCGTTTAGCTTGTCTGCAACAGCAGAAACCCGAGTCCACTTTGGAGACACCCAAGCGCACAGAAATATACTGAAGGTCTGTGTGAACATGGTGGGACTCTTGTGAGCTTTGGAACTGATAGTTGTAGCTGCCTTAACGCCCTTTTGACCACACTTGCTCTTCCTGCTATTCTGTAATTCAACCATCCAGTTTAGAATCTCTGCGGCTTCCACGGGGCTGTTAGTTTACGCCTGTAAACACGCTAATGCTTCCAGCTGGCTGAAAGAAGACAGAACGGTTAAAGTGCACGCGACCAAACACCAACACACACGGCTCTGAATATCACTTTTACTTCAACTCAGACAGAATAAATTAGAACCATGTTCAAGACCCAGTTTTGTTTTGTATTTGATAGAATTAGCGGGACCCTGTAAAAGGTAAAAGAAGTTGTATAAAGGGCATCTTCTCCTGTTTCTATGGCAACAGCTCCAGGGAAGTGAACATTCCTCTAGAAACACAAACTGTCAGCTTAATGCACCTTCCCAACTCAATGCAATGCTCCTGACAACCGCACATGCGAGGAAATATCAATATTGCCATCTATAAGTAAAAGAATAACATCCTAAACAAACAAAAGGTTTCGCTAGTTTTGGACGCATTACGTCACTGAGCAGATTAAAGCTGATGAGAATGTTAGCGAGCTGAACTTACAGAGCAGCTCATCATTAGCAATGCTAACGGCCCAGAGCACCTGTTAGCTAAACCGCAGAGCAGCGCAAAGTTTACAACTGACACAATTAACTTACAATCAGCTCCAATTTAGTAATTAATTAATAATTAGCCGGAGAGACTGTAACGTTTCACTAGGGCCGAGTTCCAAATGAGTGCTGAGAGGATTTACAGTTGCACTACAGAGTGTGTAAACACAAATATGTTTCTATTTTAACTGTAAAGCCATTTAGGATTCAGCCACTGTTAGCCGAGTTTAACTTACCTTGAGCTTTACAGCAGAACGCAGTTAAGCACCTCAAATCCACCCACAACGGATCAGATGTAAGTGTGGAGGTAAAACCCTGTCAGAAATATTAGAATGTAAAGATGATTAGTAGAGTCGGAGAGCTCAGCTCATCAATCAGCAAAACTGCCGCACGTCTTCTTCTGTTTCTGGGAATGTGTGGCGGAACGCGCCCGAGACGCTCACAGCGCCACCTGCTGGAGCACTGAACACTCATCAACCGGGTAGCAAAGGGAAAATGACACTAAATTAAACAATCTCACACATGTAAAACGTGTACTCTACATAATAAAGTACCGAACCTGACTCGGAAAGTAACGCTCCTAATCATTATAATAGCATAAAGCTGTTTTGCTAATATAGCCTCAGATAGCAAGCAGGTACCTGTACACTGGGGTTTCTTTTTTGTTGCTATAATTAATATAAAATAATTAATTAAGCAATGTCACAAGAGACAGGGAGTGCTGTTGTACTTGAACTCTAGCAGGGCTGTGATTCGGTTTCAAACTAGGAGGTGGACTTGTGGATGAGTGGACTGATGCACACAGTGAAATATCAGCACACTGGAACGCCGCTCGACCAATCAAATGAGATCACTATATACTACTAAGTAGGATTATATATTTAGTCTATATATTACTAGTATGTAGGGTTGCCACCTTCAGTGTGCCTGACCTCAACCCCCACTGAACACTTCTCATCACTGTGAAGACTTAGTGTATGTGTAAAGTGATGCGCACACAACATACGGGACAAATCACATCCCTAATGACTCAACAAGGCACAAAGCATTACATATTTCAATACATGACATAAGCAATGGGTGGATTTATTTTGAAATAGCTAAGTGTCAGGTCTATTTAAAGGTCTCTAGTTTAATTCTTAGCTAAGTTAGACTGTTTCTGACTAGTTCCTAACAGGTGAGTTAAATACCCAGTGTTAACACAGTGACATTCTTCTTTATTACTAATACAATCAGGAGCAGTTCGGAAGTTAGCTGGGGCAGAAAGTGTTTTGCTGCTTACAGGGTTCAGAGAGCTCCAATGGGTTTTATTTAGGTGGAAGCAAAGACTCCTAATAACATCGTCAGTAGTAATGTAGAAAAACAGCATGTTACATGGTAAACATTACACTGAAAGAACCTACAACTAACTAAAACCTTTTACTAACTTTTTGATGTCTGACGCTACGACTGATATTAAGAAACTTGATAACGTTCCCCTTAGGCCCTGCTGTGAGCTGTACGTGTTTTAGTCAGATTATTGTAGCAATAATTATGAAAAAGCTTAATGATTAAAGGTTCAGCACTTAATTCAGTAGAAATGAAGAAACCACAAAGACACTATAAAGTACACTACTTAATAAAGAGGACAACACCTCCTGTAAAATGCCACTTTCAGTGCAATAGGACTCAGACCCTGATGCTATTCTCATCGTTTATTTTACTTTACATGACATTTGAACACTTAACATCCATCCATCCATCATCTATAGCGCTTTATCCGGGCGAGAGACGGGGTACACCCTGGGCAGGTCGCCCGTCCACCACAGACACTTAACATTCATCTCTGAACAAGCACTTGTGGATGCTTGCACTTATGTAGTTTCTTGGTATTGGAACTAATCCATTATCTTGCACAAACGGCACTCTTCGGAATGCTGCTCCAGGCTGTACTTACTATAATTGCACTACCTCATCACCACACTGAATGTTTTGCACTAAGACTGTGTTTACACACTTGTATTATTATGATGATGATGATGATGATTATTATTATATTGAATTTAGTAAACTAAATTTCATTGCAAAATCATAATCTTATCTTATGAAAATATTTTTATTTATGTTTTGCTTAACGGTAAACTCTAGTAATAATATTTAGAAATAACATTTAACATAATGTATCCTAAATGTATAAATATTTAATGTATTATGTGCTTTAAATTTTTATAATTTTTGATAACTTGCTTTTGATAACTGATTTTTGGTAATGACACTAAATATTACATTAAAGGGAATTTAAGTATGTAAAAGACACACTCGGCTTAAAACCCCAGCCTCATGGTCCCTTGACTAAATGTTTTATTATTGTCTTTCTGTTCACTTCCCATCATTTAAACACTTTAAACACAGTGCCCAGTGCCGTCTACAGTGTGTATAATCACCTGCCTGTGATGATGTCACTGAGCAGGAGCATCAGACATTTCGATATGCCTCTCATGGATGACTATTGTGAAAGTTTATATTAGCTGTAACAGATAAGAGAATTCACGTTTTCATAAACCATTTAACCAGGTGCCAAAAGGAGGTATTATTTAAAATAAAATAAAAGATGGTGTTAACAAGGGTTGGGATTTATTTTTTTTTTTTTTATATTTCCCACTTACAGGCAAGAGGTTAGAAGTGTACATAATCTAATTTCAAAGTGAAGACCAAAAAATCCAACAGAGGTTAAAAAAGAAGACTTTAAAGACGCCATGTGATGGAACGTTTTCCGTTTTCATGGGAACAGAAAAGTAAACATGCTGCAGTTTCCCTTCCTGCCAGCTCAGAGAGCACGCGTTAGGCCTTCTCCTAAATGAGGTAAAAAGATCCTCTAAAAGAATTGACGGATATACTTGAGAAAAACTCCAGACATCCATTTTATTTTTCCTTTAATGAAATGTTTTATGATAATTGTTCAGTTTTTTACTTACATACTGCCATGATGGAGTTTTACACTCCACCCTGTTCTTAACAAAAATCTGTAGATGTGAAAATCCTAACTTTTTTAATTAATAACAGTAAATTAGGGAGATGTATGTATGAACACACACACACACACACACACTTATCCAAAAGTATGATAAACAGACAGACTTTATTGATCCCTAAGGGGACATTTAGAAATTATTCACCAACAATTTGACTATTCTTTCTCAGAACTCCGAGAATATATGACTAGATCTAATCTTGATGAGGTCTTGCTTTATCGATACATCCATCTTGGGCACTCATTAATAATAAAACACTGAAGACACCTGCTCCTTCCTTCACTAACCTTGAAATGATTTGTAATAACAATTGTCAGACTAATTATTAAAAACAATTCTTTTCACAGTGATAAAACCCAACTCTAGAATGTACAGTACTGCGCTAAGGCTTTCGAAGTCTGTATTTATACAAATCTTGTTATAGGTGTTTATTTTATAACTTCTTCATAATTGAGACACTAAAAACATTTTTGACTTCCAAACATTACTTTGAAAACAAAAACAGGTCAAGAAAAACTGGTTGTATATCGGTAAGGACAATAAACGACATGTTTTTCTACAACAGACCTGTATACAGAACCGAGGCAGAAGCTCCGGAAGCACTGTGGCAGAGAAACATCTGCCAACCAATATCCATATGTACCTGGGCCACACAAAATATTCACCGTGTTCAATTTACTTAATAGTATTTTATAGTCTAGTATTTTCTTTTATGCAGCAATGCCCCAGTTTCATTAGTTTTGAAGGCATCTTTGTTCCCAGGTCTTTTGCACAGTGCTATATAAAGTAGTTCATCAATCCTATTTCACCCAAAATAAGAACGGAGGCTAGAACAAATTAATTCCCACACTTTGATTCGAACTGCTGCATAAATTCAACCTCAGCTGCGTGAATGCGTTGGTGTCGCTTAATTTCTCTGTGTCCTAAAAGTCTTCCCGCAGTGCGAGCACTGAAACGGCTTCTCTCCCGTGTGAATGCGCTGGTGTCGCAGGAGACTACCCTGGCTAGTAAAAGTCTTCCCGCACTGTGAGCAGTGATGCAGCTTCTCTCCTGTATGAACAAGCTGGTGTTCTTTGAGAGTACTTTTTTGACCAAAACTCTTTTCGCACTCTGGACAATAGTAAATTTCTTTCTGCATTCGTCTATGAGCTGCATTAATGTAAGGAGAATCAGATGAGCTTTGGTGACTACTGGAGGTCTCTGTGGATACCAGATTCTTACAGTCAATCTCATCTGACTTCATCTTATCTGGATCTCTTGATGTTCTTTCAGAGGTGAACACAAGTCATCTCTCAAATCTGGATCAGAAAAAGTGGGGAAAAAAAAAAGAAAAGAAGAAAAAGTCATCAGTGATTCACCATTTAAACAAGTAGTCCATATTTGTTAATTTTATACAGGGAAGTGCAGAAGAACAGCAGCTTTCCTGTCAGGAACCTGACGAAGAAATTTTGATAGAGACAGTGATCGTGGCAGTTATGTGGACTCACCTGTGGGGATGGTGCTGGTTCCAAATGAGAAGGAACCTTGTCACATATATCCAGGGTTCAGAGAACCAAGGTTATAGATATGACTAGCGTTCTTTTTCATCACCCCTAACCATCTGAGGTGTGAACAATTACCTGGATATAGTAGAATATTAGAAGGCACAGGACGCACATTTATACCAATCTGAACAATATTCAGAGATTACCACTGCACTCCAGATGCCCAGAACTGAACAAAAATGACCATCCTTCTTCTGAAGAATGGAGTACGTTGACTAGGACCATGGGGTATGGGGTCACATTTTGGGTCAGAAAATGTTGAGGAAGAACTACAGTCTGTATCCCTGCAATAGTGTCATTAGGGCCTAGTGCTATAATCTAGTTGCTGACTAATAATTTTGGCTGTAGTGTCCCGTGAACAGCCACTGCTCATCAGGGTTGTGCTCTGTGGGACCTTCAGTGGTGGGGGACACTGCCTTGGACCCACCCCACAAGGTCGACAGGGGGCACACGGTACCTGCTAGGGGCCCAAGAGCATGATTTTCTTTAACTATGGCTTGCTTGATCCAAACAGGCTTTGAAACAGTGCTGGATGATGAAAGGTCGTTTGCTTTTGGTAATGCTGGGTTCATGATTTTGAGACCACTGAACCATCTACCTTTCAGATACGTGGATAGGGCTCTGAACTACTGAGCAGCAGGCTGTGAGCAGCTGCCTCGGACGTCCTTGAGCAAGAAGCGTAATAACTCATTTGCTCTTGGATAAAAACATCTTACAAATGGATAAATGTAAATTTACCACTCAAGGCTTCTTTGACAGTAAATTCAAAGAGCAGTCACATTTACACACAGTTACATTTTTCAGGGCAGATTTACACAAATTCAGCACAGATTTTGTCAACTACATTTGATGCCATGCATTAAAATCTTGTTGGAAAAGAGCCACTCTATATTCTGGATATACTTCTTGAAATTAAATGCCGATAATCTCCCTTACAGGAGTAAATATCTTCTATAGACTGGAGTGAGGACGTTGAGATTTCTTAGAAGGTTGAAGATATACAGCTAATTCTCTGGGTTAGGGTTAGCAGTTATGGTTAGGGGTGAAATAGAAGCTCATAGCTAAACAGGCAGCAAATAAGGCCGGCCTTACACCTAATGACTTTTCAACGATTTCAATGCCGAAGACAAATTTCCAGTGTCGAACTAAAATCATCAGAGTTTTGCTGGAGTTGTAGCGCGTTCCTGTCATCTCAATCGCTAGGTGTAAGGTGGTCATTATAGCGGTCTTAGGTCAGTCTTTTTAGGTGTCTTGACGTTCCGATAAAATCAATTGTAATATTATCGTAATCTTGGGTCTTGAATCATGAAAATAATGACATGGACACCGTCAACAACCCAGATATCCCACCACTTCCAGAAGGTAAGGGAGTCTCTCACACACAGACAGCAGCTCCCTGACTCCCGCAAATATACAATATCCTGGAAATAATCTCTTTCAGAGCGAGTGTGTGTGTGCATGTTCAAGTGAGTGACAGGCGCGCACACACACACACACACACACACACACACACACACACACACACACACACACACACACACACAGACAGAGAGACAGAG
>JAQQZR010000036.1:405763-419638 GCA_030068235.1 Notoglanidium macrostoma | reverse complement strand
GCATGTCTTTGGACTGTGGGAGGAAACCGGAGCACCCGGAGGAAACCCACGCATGCACAGGGAGAACATGCAAACTCAACACAGAAAGGCACCCTGGGTGACCCGGGGATCGAACCCAGGACCTTCTTGATGTGACTTGAGGTGACAGTGCTGTGGTTAATATTTGTAATTTTTAATACCGAATACTGATGAATTTTCAGCAGAAGAATGTTTTGGATCTTTGCATATATTTATATTTTATTTTTAATTGTTTTACAAATTAAACATTTTTAATAAAAAGTACAATTTCTTACTATTTATTACATAGATAACTTATTAATATTGTCATTATTATATATTGTTGCTATTATTTACTATATGTATCACAATTGTTCTACTCTGTTTAATGTAAATTATAACTGAGCCTGCAATTTCCGCTTTATGTAATATTTGTGTATTAGGATGGTACTTATGCAGTGTTGTCCGAGATGTCGTGTTGTGACCAAATCCCAAGAAAAAAAATCCTAAACATGTTTAATCAAAATGATTCTGATTCTGATTCGTGAGTCAACTCCTATCGTTCACCTTAAAGATTCGGCACAAAGAGTCGACTCGCTACAGCGACACATCACTAGGGCTCAGTTTCCCGTTTTACCAGGTGAGATCTAATCCTCATCTTTACTGTGTTTTGGACGGTTTTCTGTCCTCTCTATAATTCGATCTGGTGTAGGTCAAATTTAAAGCTTGTTTTGCGGGTGTGTTTGATGCGTTTATGAATGTTCAGCTTGGAATAGCCATCCGGATCAACATAAGCTAAACCCCTTGCTAGCTGAGCAGTTCGGCTAAAGTGGCTGGCTGCCAAACGGGGCGCCATTCGGTGTTGTTGAAACATCACGGTGTGTGCATTATTTATGTGTGCAATAATTATTCATTAATTTAGTATTAAATTAAGCCTATAAATTAGCGAGGTTTATCTGAAACCGTTTTGGCTAATAGATTCAAATGGATTTGTTAGCTAAATAAAGTTTAGCTTGCTAACATTGTCCTTTAGCTCAGCCTTCGCGACATGCTGAGGTAATTTAATCTGGTCAGTAACTTAATATGTCCAAAACCAAGACAAAGAAATGTCTAAAGACCTGGAGTGCAACCTGCTTGCTTACTAACTTTATTTTTATTTCTTTTTAATTGCATTGAGCAGTGGAAGGCATTTAGGCAGTGTTTTTTCTTCAGATAGTATTCTGTTTGGCATTTTGTCAAGGACAGAGAACAAAAGGAAGGTGCCTTTATACTTCATCCTTTAAATTCTTGTAAATGACCTACAATTAGGGTCTTTTCGTATTATTTTACATAATTTAATGTATTGTGAGGTGTGTTGATGTTTGTCTTATAATTTAAGACACTGTTATTATGATAAGGCAATGTTATTAACTATAGCCACCAATAATCTCTTTAATGCTGCAGGGGTCCTCTGGCGTAGTATTCAGGGTTAATTAGTTTCCTCTGCAGGTCTGCAGCACCACCTGCAACACCACCCGTCTGACATCATCATAACTTTCCCTGCTAACAGCAACAAGAGGTGAATCATTTCTTTGTAATCTTTAGGAGGTCAGTGAGTAACTCTTACACATTTCACAGTTATTCGTACGGATTATATATTTCGTAGTTAAAATGGATTTCACTATAAATAGAAATGGGTAGACTGGTCATTAGTTTATTTTTACCTTCAGAAGCCAGGTAACTTTACTGCCCTTTTTGGTCTTGTTGCATAAATTGAATTGATTCGTCTGTCCTTAACGTCTGTTTTGAAGCGGCAGTCTCTGTTTGAAGTATGTGCTTATAATACAGGCTTTTCAGTGCATCTTTCTGAAAAACATCATTAATGTTGGAACTGAGTCCTTGCTAGGGGGTGGATAAGGGGATTTATTTTTTGCTTTGGATGAATTTGTACCCTTTGATCCTGGACATTGACAGTACTTCACATTAGACTTCCTCCCAGTCCTTAATGACTTGGATATAGCCATTTTTACTTCCTTGATAGTACTGAAGATTACTGAGATAAAAAGGAAATATAATCCTTTCTGTGTGGAGTTTGCATGTACCCCCATGCCTGTGTTGGTTTCCTCCAAACGTGCCACTTTCCTCCCACAGCCCAAAGACATGCAAATAAGGCCAACTGGCTCGTCTAAATCGCTCCTAGGTGTGACTGTGAGTGTGAATGGTTGTTCATCTCTTTTCTAGCCGTGTGATAGATTGGTGACCTGCCCAGGGCGTACCCCACCTCTTGTCAGAAGTTAGCTGGGATCGGCTCCAGCTTCCTCCTGCCTCTGAGAGATAAGCATTGTAGATAATAGATGGATGGATCATTCCCTCTAAATAGGATATTTGGGGAGGAGCCCATGTGAGCTCTCTCTGACGTGAGTGGTTTAATATTTTGGGAGTGACATTTGGTGTTATTCACATGTCCAAATACGTAAGACTCGGGGAGGTAAATTGAAAAGGGTGTGTGTTTTGGTTCAGATTTGCACATTGATCCAGTCTGCATGGTTTGATTGATGGAGGTTGACAGTTGACACATTTGACAGTTTCTTGCTGTGGTTGAGGGCGTGGTTGATGGGTTCTCTGGTTCCCAGTGTAGTTTGAGATGATCTCGTTCCTTAGTATTGTAACTCTAGGGAAAGTCCAATCTAGCTAACAGAAAAAGACTTCTCAAAAGATTTAGTAAAAGACTTTAAAATGAATTTCCAAATCGATTGCGTAATCATCTTAAATTAGGTCAGTATTTCATGGGATTTAGAATCATCAAGCAGAGTTGATTTTTTTTTTTTGCCCCTAAGAGTTAAGAGACTACATAATTTACACAATTTTGCATCAAAAAAGTTTTATAAGCTTTTCGTGTCCTCCTAGAATTATTATCCATTTGTTAATTTGAAAGTTGAAAATACTTTTTACAATAAACTGACAGTTCTTTTAAGCAGGGATTGGGGTTTTCATTTTTTTTTTTTTTTTTTAAGCTCAGTAAAGCAGTGTTTAGGTTAGGCTATTGGAGCAAACCAAAAAAATGTGTGCCTTTTTTATTGTATATCTGCTCAGAACACCTTATCTGTTCATTCTGAATAATGTAGTCATATTTGGTACCATGTTGTTATTGTAAAATAAGTCTGATTTAAGTTTTGATAGACCCACATTGTAATTCTTGTGAGATTCTCCTGATATCTCTGTGTCCACAGTATATTTTCCTCCTGAACTGAACAGTGAACTCTATAGTCAGTGTTCAGATTTAAGTGACTTGAATATATTCACATCAATTAAATCTAAAACATTGCCCATCTGTAAGTTGATTTATCTAAAGCAAATATTAGTATTCGAGAAACATTTAAAAATTCCCTTCAGAATGCACCAGTCAGCAAGAAATCTGTTTTGTAGCTCTACAGTTCAATGAAGCAAGATGGTTTATTTGTCAAAAGTAGTGAATCATTGACCACGTTTCCCTTTTCTGCTCCAGATATGTGCAGTGACCTGTTGAGAGTCGTCCTCTGCTCTCATTTCTCTTGCACATCTTAAAGAACTTCAAGAGCTCTCACTATGATGACATCAGACGAGATTAAATGTGAGGATCTGGAACCTACGGCAAGTTCCAGTAGTCCTGAGCAGGCACCTGAACAAATGGAAAATGAAATGCACATCTGCTCACGGTGTGGAAAGAGTTTTCCGCACCAGAGTCATCTCCAAACACACCACTGCATTCACCCGAAAGGGAAGCCATATCAGTGCTCCGAGTGTGAGAAGTGTTTTAACGATCGCAGTAGTCTCATAAAGCACCTGCGAATTCATACAGGGGAGAAGCCCTATCAGTGCTCCGAGTGTGGGAAGTGTTTCACTCAAAAGGGTCATATCACAAAACACCTGCAGATTCACACACAAGAGAAGCCATATCACTGCTCGCTCTGTGGTAAGAACTTCAATTACCTCTGTAATCTCCAGCGACACCAGCGCACTCACACGGGAGAGAGGCCGTATCAGTGCTCGCAGTGTAAGAAGAGGTTCAGTGAGAAAGATGGTCTCATAAGACACCAGCGCATTCACACAGGAGAGAAACCGTACGAGTGTTTGGAGTGTGGGAAGAGTTTCACAGAGAGAGGGAGTCTCTTAAAGCACCAGAGAATCCATACAGGAGCGAAGCCTTTTGAGTGCTCGTATTGTGAAATGAGTTTTACCCAGAGGTGTAATCTCCAACAGCATGAGCGCATTCACACCGGCGATAAACCATATTATTGCCTTGAGTGTGGGAAGAGTTTTAATCGGGAGACGGCTCTCCAAGTACACCAGTGCAGTCACACCGGGGAGAAGCCCTATCACTGCCCGGAGTGTGGGAAGAATTTTAGCGACCAGAGTAATCTCCGACAACATCGCCGCATCCACACAGGAGAGAAGCCGTATATCTGCGCACAGTGTGGGAAGGGTTTCACACAGCACTGTCATCTCCAAGTCCACCAGCGCATTCATACGGGGGAGAGGCCGTTTCCCTGCCCACAGTGCGGGAAGAGTTTTACACAGCAGTGTCATCTGCAGCGTCACCAGCGCATTCACATGGGAGAGGTTGTATCAGATCTGATTGTCTGGGAAGAGCTGTACAGAGCCATATCACCTCCAGGTACCCCGGCACCATCCGAGAGCTGTGAATGAAGACCTCCTGCCTTTGGACTGTGAACCACAAAACTATGCTGACATGATAATGAGCTTCCATTTAATTTGTTTTGTGCTTTTTGTGCTTTTGTTTAATTTTGAATTGATTTGCTAAGTGACCTTGTGTGTGAGAAAGGTGCTATATGACTTTTTTTTGTGCTTTTTAGTGCTCGTTTCTCATTTTGAATTGTTCGCAAAGTGACCTTTGAGTGTAAGAAAGGTGCTATATGACTATAACCTATAATTCAGTGTCTTGCCCCCCCCCCCCGGGTGTTACAACCTAGGACTGAACTGTGATTTTTGTCATTAGATTTACACAGCATGTCTAACATTTCAAGGTATCCCCCTAGGTCAGTACTGGGTAGACCCACATTTGGCTGCTATTACAGCTGCAGCTCTTGCCACAGATTGTCATTTAGATTGAGGTCTGGGATTTTACAAGGCTGTTGCAACACATTCAGGTTTGGTTTTTAGTCACTTCAGTATAGCTTTGACAGTGTGCTTAGGGTCATCGTTCTGATTGCAGACTGGAACAGGCTTTCTAGGATTCCCCTGTATTTAGCTCCAGCCATGTTGCCCTTAACCCTGATTAGTTTCCATGTTCCTACTGATTAAACGCAGCGCATCAACACACCACCATAATGTTTGCTGTGGGGATGGTGTTCTTTGGGTGATGAACAGTGTTTGGTTTGTGCCAGTGCAAAAAATTTGTTTTGGTGTCACCAAACCATAGAACTTTTAAGCATTTTCTGAGTCTCCAACATGGTTTGATGTCTAACTTTTATGCAGAGCTAGGGCTGTGACTGTTTTTTTTTTAGCTATAGAGCTATAAATGTGAGCTATAGATCTCTCCAACTTCTTCAGAATTACTATTGGCCCCTTGGTGGCTTGACTGACTCTTTACCTCGTTACCCTGTCACTGACTTTTGGCGGATGGCCTCAACCCATGGTTGTGCCACAGTCTTTCCATTTCTTATAGATTTTTTTTTAATAATGTCACTTCAGGATGTTCATAGTTTGAGATTTGTTTTTTCTTATAACCAAACTCTGATAGATATATATATATATATATATATATATATATACTTTGTCCAGGACAGAACTTTGTCTCAGACCTGTTTTAATAGCTCCTAGGTGTTTCATGATCCTGTTTTGTTTAAGCATATTCAACTAATTACATAACTTTTGATGGGAATTTGTTGTGCCAGAACTAATTTAGGGGTTTAACAGAAATAGGGGATGAATACTTATACAAATACTTTAACTTTTTTTTTTTATTATTTGTCAATACTTTTTTAACTGTATAGATTTTTGCACACACCTGATGGGGAATTAAATATGGAGATATGGAAAATATGGGATATATTCTGGAGATTCATGACATCCCAAGTAAGTCAATTTCAGTTCCGGGTTGTAACACTTGCAAAATATGGAAAAGTTCATGGAACTATAGGTAGGGCTTAACTTTAGCTAATATTCGAAAGACCGAACCTGACCTGGTTGCACCAGATCACACAGCAGCCCAGCCATCCCAGTTTCATTCTAAGCCCTTTCTTTGTACCGACAATCTCAGGAGTTTCCTCCTCCTTCCCCAGCAGATGTGTTGAGTCATCTGAGTCCATGGTGTGTAATTACTATTTAAACTATAGATACATTCATTTTAAATGTTTATTATGAAGTGTTTTAACTTTATACTGAATACATTTCATTCCACGACTGTTGGAAAGTTTTGTATATTCCTGGAGATACTTTTCCAGCGGTAGGTATTGCTCTGCAAATACAAATGCGTTTGATATTTACATGGCATAAAGGGATGAGGGTTTCATCACCGAGAGAACTTTTGTATGTCCGGAAGAGTAAACATCATTTCTTGCATGTTTCAACTTCTGTGGCTAATTAGTATAAGTTATGATGGTCAGCCATGAGGGTTATATAAAAATCCCTTTTAGGACACAGCGGGATAGTTCTTTAAAAATACAGGTCATACACAGTAACTCTAGGCATATAAAATAGCGAAAGTAATAATCTTGCAAGCATGTACATACATGAATAGTCAGAAAAAGGAAAGAAAGGCTTCTACAGTTGTGTAAACTTTCTGCGGATGCTTACAGCCTAAATGGGGAGTAGTATTTAAGTAACACGCTGCTTGTATCAAAACTACTGATATTGGATGAAGTCTGGCTGTAGAACTATCTTTGATATGGTGCAAGTTGTAAACAGGAATCGTTTAGCCTTTTTAAAAATGCACCACCAAAAGTTATAAATGTTTGACTTTTTGATTTGAATTTTCAACTCCAGCCTCAGACTGATGAGGCATTTGGCAGCAAGAAAGTGAGTCATATGAAACATCTGAATTTTCAGCTCTATAAGAGGAGGCTGGTTAGATTGACATCTCAGCCTCCGCTTCACCAACGGATTAACTAAACCTAACGACAAATATTTTCCGCTTATCTACTCGAGTGATGACCGGGCAGGTTGGAAAAAACGTGTCTCATTGGACTAACACTTCCTATTTAACTATTTAATTCAGACTTTGTTGCTATGTTTGTCATCAGAAACAGATTGGTCTATGCTATCTTTCAGTGTGTAGTCGAATATTAATCGATATAATGTGTGATTACTCCTCACTGTTACTGATATTTTACCTGTCACATCCTTTTTGTGTGTGGTTTGGTCTTATATATTCTGTAATATCCTTGTAGTTGTTGACAATTACACTTAAACTTGTATTCTGTTCTATTCCAGTGTCTCGCTTAATTGTCCATAGAATTCTAAAGATTTTGTCAATTTCACATTAAGATCTCAGAGTCTGCAAGCCAAGGGGTAGCATTTCCACTTCCTTATGATTTCTTCCACGTTCATTTTTTTCCATGAGACCAAATTTGCTCTGTTTAGTCCAGTATGCGCTGACAGATTAAAACACATGCATAGCCGTAATAACTTATAAAGAATTATACTTATTACTCCGTTTCAGCCACTTGTATGCTTAACACGGGTCTATCCAGAGTTTTTACCTTTGAAGATCTTTGGAGGAGGAAGTGTTGAGATAATCCAGCAGGGGGAGTCCACACTTTAACACACTGCTAACATGGGGAAATTGCCTAGTTTTAACTGGCTGCTCAGGTTTTTTTGCAATGTTTTTCCAAGTTATGGATATTAAAATCTAAAAATAGGACCATGTTGGTCAGTTTCTTTGTCCCCTCCCTCTTGGCAAGATTAGGGCAATTGTGTCATTTAGCATGATTTTGGTTTTAAAAACAATGGCCAGGAAAGAGAGCTGCCACAAGTCTCAGCATCTCTGTAAACTGTGACGGCACAAATACGAACAAGGAAGAAGTCCCTATAAAGGGGGGAAAAAAAGGGACTCAATTTTTGATGCAGAAATATTCATTTCGGACTTCAACAAGCTTGCTTTGAATAACAAACCATGTCTGATGGTGGCAAATACAAAGTACAGCTGGAAAAAAACATTAGGAGTTATTCTTATAGAATCCCGATCTAAAATATGTCTTGAGACATACAGTGGGTTTTGGGTTTGGCATGTTGATAAGTTGCCACCTCTCAGTGTGATCTGTAGGAAACTATATGTGTTGATGGAATTTCTAGAAGCTCCCAAGCACAGCTGGATGTATGGAAAGTGAAATAAGCCAACAGTATTGCCACTAGTTTCAAATGTGTTGATACTGGTCACAGTCAAATCAGCTTGAACCATTTCACTTTCTGTACACCCAGTTGCGCTTCTCACTTACATTAGTTCTGCGAATACATTTGGTAACCTGGCAAATATGCAAGAATTGTAGTATGTTCGCATGAAGGGAAATGGCCTTTTTAGGGGAACAGGATGGGGCGCTTCACTGGCTGTGATGGTCTGGTTTTTGTTTTTTTTCTGCGGACTCTGCATAATGGGTTCACTTCACACTAATTCTGTAGTCAACAGGAAAAAAGATGAGGCCAGAAAATAGTGGTTCCTCATTACCATTTGTGGTCCAGTAATGGCACAATAAAACCCACTATTAATGTAAAATATTCTGGGAAGTTGTTCATTAAAGCTGCATATCTTTGCACAGCTGTATAGCTACTGTATGTAAATAGCAAATAATGCCTAATGACCGCATATAGAAGAGAATAAGAAGCTGTAATGACCAAATTCCAGGAAATAAAAACCTTCGAGCAGGAAATCTCGGGGACAGAGCATAAAATTTAAACTCATTCCACAAGTGGGAGTATTTTCCATATCCACAGTCCAAACTCCAGTCCAGCTGGTGGCAGTCATGCACCGTAGGGCTGGTTACCAACCGTCATACAGTTTAAGAAGAAGAAGAAGAAGAGCGGCGGTTGAGAACTTGATCTGCGTCATCTTTACATTCTAATATTTCTGACAGGGTTTTACCTCCACACTTACATCTGATCCGTTGTGGGTGGATTTGAGGTGCTTAACTGCGTTCTGCTGTAAAGCTCAAGGTAAGTTAAACTCGGCTAACAGTGGCTGAATCCTAAATGGCTTTCTCCTGCCTATGCTAGTGCACTACACAGGGTATAACATAGTGGTGTTTACACACTCTGTAGTGCACTGTGTATCCTCTCAGCACTCATTTGGAACTGGGTGAAACAGTACCGTGTCTGCAGCTAATTTATTGCTTGGTTGATTATTGCATTGACGCTAACTAAGCCAGTTTCCGCCTTCTTTTACAGTTTGCACGACACTGTGTGTTTTTGCTAGCTGATAACTTAATCACTATTATTGCTAAAGAGTATGTTTAGCTAATTAACATTATTCCCATCATTAAGCCTTGGCGAGATACTGAGGTAGTTTCATCTGGTCAGTAATGTAATGCGAACAAAACTAGTAAAAACTCTCTTCACAGGGAAGTTAATTTGGTCAGGAGCTTTATATTTATTTATAGACTGCTCTGTTCATCTTTTCTACCCTTTCTGCTTATATGGAGCAAAAAAGTGAACTTCACAAATAGTTTCTAGGGAGAAAAGGAAACTGAGAAACATGAGAATGTTAGCAGTGAGCTTTACTACACTTTTCCTGACCCAGCACCAGATTGAGGGAAACAGGGAACCTTTTTGAAAGCATGATTACACCCCATGATGTTTTCATTAAAAATATTAATTTAAATGAGTTGCATTGTCCATCTATTTGAAACTTATAATGCGCTCATTCACCCTGTTAAAATGATGGAAACCCCATTTGGGCTTCATCCTTAGCAGAGCCACTACAGGTGCAGGAGATAAAACTCCGAGCTAGGAATGTCTCGTGTCCAACTAGGGGGAAAACAAAGAAAGTGAGGTCTCAATGCGGAATCCGTACTCCGTCACGTCCTCGGGGTAGTGTCCTTAACCCAAAGCCTAAGGAAGTAAAGTCACATCAATGTGACGGATTTAGCCAGAGGAGTATGAGTCAGTGATGAGATGTGCAGCAGGGGTCTTCACCCTCGTCCACAAAGACGCAGGATGGCTGCAGACGGTGATTCCAACCAGGCAGGAGTCACGCCTCTTTCCACTTGTCTAATCAGGTCATCCGCTCCAATCAACTATCAAGTGCAGCTCAATTTGGCTGGAACGAAACCTGCAACCACACTGGCCATTTGTGGACAAGGTTGAAGACCTCTGACCTAGAGAGTTCTTGGTACAAGCTTTAGGAACTTTCTTTTGAAAAGAACTGGCCACACAAACATTGCGCAACTGTGGAGTTTGGAAAGTTGATTTATTTTGGATTAGGAATGATTTATTTCAAGAAATGTCTCAGCTGTGCAATGATCTTATTCACAGTCAGGAAGGGACTAGTGTGTCTTCACTTTCATACCACCGCGTACAAATGAAAAATTGTACAACATGTTTGTACAACAACCACAAGAGCGCCTGTGCGTAAGAGGAGTTGGAAATTGTGAGCTTGCATTTGTGCCGTCACAAATAATAAGTTAGGACGAGAATTATTTGATTGTCATCAAGGTAGTGTTAATAGTCGATAGCTTCAACACTCATGGTTATTTGTGCTTTTACTCTTTCATGCAGTTTAATCTGATAGCACATGGTTTATAGACAGTGTGATAAGCAGGTATTTCTGGGCTGATTATCATTACTATATAAACGCCTAAGCAAGGTGCAACACCTGGGGGTTCTATTCATTGCCTACAATTTAATCACCAGGACCATGTGCTCCCTCATTCAGAGGCTTAAATTAAAAAATGTGAAGACTGTTAAAAAAAGGATCAACCAAGAGGAAGAGCCAAGAGCTGTCTATGGGAGAAACGCAAGCCATTTTGAAGTTCAGGATGGAGGAGAAATCAGTCCGAGCCATTGCCAGGCATTGGGCAAAGCCAATACGATGGATGGATGGATGGATGGATGGATAGAGGCCGTATATCAGGCATATACCCTCCAAAGGTACTGGAACAGTGACACGATTTTTGTCATTTTGCTTCTGGACATCACCACAACAGATTTGAAAAGAAGTGATCAAGATGCAATTGAAGTGTAGATTTTCAGCATTCATTTAAAGGGTTTGACAAAAATCTTGCATTAACCGTTTAGGAATTACAGCCATTTTTTACAGGCTGAAAAGTAACATAATTATAAATATAAGCATGATGTTTAATACTTTCCCATGTCTAACATGTTTATCAGGTGATATTATATACTTTAGATCATGAGATCCTGCTTTCCTTCTTCATACTCTTCTCTTCCCATCTTTGTCGTATGTGTTAATCATGGTTTCATCTGTCCAAAGAATCTGGTTCCAGAACTGGGCAAGCTTTCTAGCAAAGCCTAATCTATCCAGTGTTTTGATTTTGAGATAAAACATCTGTATTTATGTTCATGGAGGCGTCTCTTGATTGTAGACTTTGACAATGACGTGTCTACCTCCTCGAGAGTGTTCAGGCTTGGCTAGATGTTGTAACGGTGTTTTTTTTTTTTTAATTTAGGAACGAATTCTATGATCATCCACTCTAGTTGTCTTCCATGGTCTTCCAGGCCTTTTGGTGTTGCTGAGCTCACCAGTTTGTTGTTTTGTTGATTTGGCCATTCCTAAAGTTTCTGCTAACCTTTTGATAGGTCTGCTTTGTTTATTAGTTTAATGATGGCCTCTTTCATTTGCATTGATATCTCTTTGGAGTGAATATTGAGAGGTCCCGTGAACAGCTGCCAAATGCAAATTCAACACTTGGTTCCAACGCCAGACCTTTTATCTCCTTAATTTGTCAAAAAATAACAGCGAAACTCACCAAAACTGACTCATCAGTCAACTGTTCGGTTACTTTTGAGCCTGTGAAATTATTAGAACGAAGAAGACTTGTTGAAGAATGTTTCAGGAGGGGCTGTAATTCCTAAATGGTTAATGCAGTATGTTTGTTAAACCGCTTGAATGCTGAGTCTACGCTTCCATTACGTCTTGATGCGGTCTTTTCAAATCCGTTGTGGTGGTAAACAAGGCAAAAATATGAAAATTGTCACTGTTTGGAGGGCTGTAGGTTATTTTTCCTGTTCTATAATAACATTAGGGATAGGAAATACAAAATGAACAGATCTTGTCATAATTGAGCTGGTGGAAATTACTCATTTTCTCATATGTGGAACTGTGTAGCTTTGAATTTCAGTTTATAATCAAGCAAATTGTTTGTTGTTAAAATGATTGAATGATTGACCAATGTCCCCCTTTTTCTACTCTAGATATGAGTGGTGTCCTGTCTTCTCCCGTTGTCCTGATTCCTACACATCTTATATTTACATCTGCAATAACATCAAGGGATCTACAGTATCTAGGATGAAGTCAGATGAGATTAAATGTGAGACTCTGGATCCCACAGAGAGTTCTGCTGATCATCAAATGTCCTGTATCCATGCCAACGTCTCTTACAAAGAAGAGCAGGACGAAATTCACAACTGTTCACATTGTGGGAGGAGTTTCACTCGAAAGAATAGCCTCAAAGAACACCAGCGGATTCACACAGGAGAGAAGCCGTATCGGTGCTCCCAGTGTGGGAAGAGTTGCAGTCGAATGAGTGACCTCATAAAGCATCAACGCATTCACACAGGAGAAAAGCCCTATGAGTGCTCCGAGTGTGAGAAGAGTTTTAGCACCCAGAGTGCTCTCCGAACCCACCAGCGCAGTCACACAGGAGAGAAGCCGTATTACTGCTCCCAGTGTGGTAACAGCTTTAAGTACCACCGTAATTATCGGCGTCATCAGCGAGTTCACACAGGAGAGAGGCCGCATCAGTGTTCATATTGTGAGAAGAGCTTTAGTGAGAGTCGCACTCTGCTCGAACACCAGCGAATTCATACAGGAGAAAAACCGTATAGATGTTCGCAGTGTGAAATGAGTTTTGCCCAAAATAATGCTCTCCGACAACACCTGAGCATTCACACAACACACAAACCTCATTCCTGCTCAGAGTGTGGGAAAAGTTTTCGACAGAAGACTTCACTAAAACTACACCAACATGTTCACACTGGGCAGAAGCCGTTTCTCTGCTCACAGTGTGGGAAAAGGTTTAGTCACCTGTCTAACCTCCAGGTGCATCTCCGCCTTCACACAGGAGAGAGACCTTTTCAGTGTTCTCAGTGTGAGAAGAGTTTTATTGAGAGTGGCTGTCTCATACAGCACCTGCGAATTCACACAGGAGAGAAGCCCTACCACTGCTCCGACTGCGGGAGGAGCTTTACACAGAGGAGTACACTCCGAAACCACCAGCGCGTTCACACAGGAGAGAAGCCATTTCGGTGCACACAGTGTGAGAAGAGATTTAGTAACCGGAATTCTCTTCGAGTACACCAGCGCGTTCACACAGGAGAGAAGCCGTATCAGTGCTCAGAGTGTGGGAAGAGTTATACTCGCAGACTTAATCTCCAAAAGCATCAGCGCTTTCATATGCCAGAGAAGACCGATCCCTGCTGACCGTGTGAGACGAGTAATCGGAGTTCTCAGCAGCACAAGAACATTCACACACATGAGAATGAGGACATGATGCATCTCTCTCGTCAGAAAGCTGAGGGTGTGTGCTCTGTGACTTGTGATGTTTTTCTCTCTCTCTCTCTCTCTCTCTCTCTCTCTCTCTCTCTCTCTGTGTGTGTGTGTGTGTGGGTGTGTGTGTGTGTGTGTGTTTCAGTGCTTGGATTGGTTAAGTATAGAGAAAGAATTTCCCCTCAGGGATTAATACAGTCTCCATAATCCAAATAATAACAATAATAAAATAAATTTATTTA
>JAQQZR010000036.1:389536-400784 GCA_030068235.1 Notoglanidium macrostoma | reverse complement strand
TGTGTGTGTGTGTGTGTGTGTGTGTGTGTGTGTGTGTGTGTGTGTGTGTGTGTGTGTGTGTGTGTGTGTGTAGGTTTAAAGACTCCAGACACGGCCCAGTATGAAGCACTGAAGCTGTTGTGCAGTCTGGTGATGATGCTGTTGGGAAACGGCTTTTACGGAGCTCCTGGTCTCAACACGGACACTCGGTTTATAGACCAAGGTACAAACACACACGCTTCTTTTCCAGAAGATGATCCACTCCAAGACCAAGGGCTTTTGACAAGCTCAGAATGTTCTGCTAAGCTGTAGGTGACTGTAATTGAATTAGCCGTGATTAAGAGGCCTACGCACTTTCTGGGCTCATTTAGTAAGCGAGAAAGACCAGAAGCCTGAAACTGACATCGGGGTATCAGTTGAGATTCAGAGGAAAGTAGGATGATGTTTCTGCGACTCTGTTTCAGTTACTAATGCAAATGCATGTCTAATTTCTTCCTGTTGGTGGTGCTAGAGCTCCTTTGGGACATACAGCAAACACACCAGTGCATGCATGTTACATTTTTGTCGTGTGTGTGTAGGGGACAGTGTGGTGTTTAAATGGCTGTTGCTCAGTGAGGTGTTGCTCTGCTCGGAGAGGATGGTGCGCTTGAGGAGCGGCGGAGGAGCGGCTTATGAAGCCAAAGCTCAGTGCCTGGAGGCCCTAAAACTTGCCACCAAACTGCACACACTCAGCCAGTAAGTCCTGCTTTATAACACATCCACCTCCCCTGCCAGGCCTCAATGGTATGTTCCACTTATATATGGCATGTCTTTTTGTATTGTGTGTGTGTGTGTGTGTGTGTGTGCGCGTGCTGTAGCTGTGCCGAGCTGTTGGTGTTGAAGGCCGAGCTGGAGTTGATGAAAGGTGCAGGTGAAGCCAGTGTTTTGGACCTGGAACAGGTCAGACACCTACTGGATCTTTGCACAGGTAAACAAATATTTTACTTTAATATTTTAACTTCAATTACATTGGCTGGTTGGTGGGTTGGTTTAACTTTCTCACAGTCGTGCAGCTGCAAATCACCGCTTTGTATGAATACACTCGTTCTAATACGTTATTGTTTCGATAGCGAAAGCTGAAAGTGTGCAGTCAGTGATTCTTTTTATCCTAAATAAGGATGTTTGTGTATCCTGTATGAAGGAGTCCCCAGGGTGAGTGCTGTGTAACAGTCAGAGGTAAAGCTGGAAGGTTTCCCACATCTTCAGGAGTTTACAATTCTTTGCGGTTTCTCAGTAACATGACAAACTGCAATTTCTGTCTTATTAACTTTGAGAGTGGGAGAGAATAAAGAGAGGCTGGTGAGGGAGCGAGTGTTGATCGCTGGTATGATGTCAGTGATGACAGGAAGTGACTTGTAATTATAAATTTAAAATGTGGTGTAAGAGGACTAAAACGCTTAGGGACATGCTGTTGTAGAAAAAATAATCACCTCCAGGATGGTAACAGTAACTCTGCTCAGGGTTTTATTCCTTATAAATACGGTGTAGTGTTGTTTAGAGAACCTTTTCCATGTGTGACATTAGTAAAGTGAACAATGCAGCTGTATGTACAGAGATATTTCTCCTGTTTTAGATTTTGGTCAGCAGCAGCAGCAGAAGTCTGAGGTGAAGATAAAACCGCGTAAAGGCCGCCCGGCTGTGAAGGCTTCCGCCCCTGAGATCCTGGAGGAGGAAGAGGAGGATACGCGTGGGCTCCTGAGCTCTCGCTCGTTGGGCCGTGAAGTTTTGGAGGATCTGTCCGAGTTGGGACAGGACGCTTCGCCGCCTCTGAAGCCCAAACGGCAGCACATTCTGTCCTGCCTGAGCCACGCTGAGAGCTGCTCCTGTTCCTGCTGCACCGACCCCGGCCTGGCTCGAGTCAGCGTGCTCTGGGCCCTGACGCTGGCCGACACCCAGAGCGAGGCGCAGAGCTCACGCCGACTACGCCACATCGCTAAACGTCGCTGTCACAGCATCAGCGCAAAACTCCACAGCCGCTTGGCAGCACTGGTGCCCATTAAATGTTCAGAGAAGCCATGTGTGCTGCAGCCGGAGGTTGTGAGGGCACGACTGAGCACAGTGCTAACACAGCTGTGCTGCGGCGTGGCTGCGGCAGGGAAAGCTGCCGCGCTGTGGGAGGAGATAGAGGCAGGACTGGCGGCTGTGGAGCCCAGAGGAATACTCTTACCCGAGCTTGGGCCTCTGAAGGCGGCTCTGCTGGGGGCAAAAGCTGTGGCCTGCTGCCTGGCTCTGTCTGGAACGAAGCAGTGCAGCCCGGATGAGCTATTCTCCTCCGTGTGGGACTGGAATCCTCCGATGGCTCCTAAAATCAAAACGCAGGTGAAAGCCCGAGGAAAGAGCTCCAGCAGTGATAAACCTCTTCCAGCCACAGCACCATCAGCTAAGAACCTCACAGAGAACAAGCGGGAGGCTTGTGTAGAACCGGGGATAAAAAATAACAAAGAGGTCCTTATCGCTTCCTCAAAGAAAACCAAGAACTCCGTGCCAAAAATCAGCATCACAAAGCCTGCCATGGTCTTCAAAACCCCCCGAGCTACGAGAACCCCCAGGCCCAGGCCCGTTCTGACTCCGGCTGGTTCCGAGAATGACCTGAGCGCGTTTGACTTCACCAATGAGGTGCCTGATATTACAGTAAGCTCCACCCCTCTTCCTGCAGCAAAGGCCTTACCCAGTAGAAACTGTGGGGTCACGAGGTCAAAGGACGTGCCAAAGGGATCCTTCCAGATTTTTGAAGATTCGTCGCCTCTGCAAGAGAAACCTGTTCCTGTACCAGCTGCTCCGAAACGGACCAAACGCTCACGTTTTAAGGTCTGATACATGATCTTTGCACGTCTTACTCATAGGCACAGACACACGCACAGACACAAACACACGCGCACACAGACACACGCACAGACACAAACACACGCGCACACAGACACAAGCACACACAAGCCTGAAAGGACAAACGCACACTAGCAACAGCTAATGATAAATCCTGCTAGCACAACGACTTTGTTTTAGACAGTTTTCTCTCTCAGCTCATTTTATATTTACCCATAAACCCCTGCTGTTCCTCCTTCTTTCCCTGTTCCTGCCAGGTGGAGTTCAGTGATGAGAGCGACGCTGAGACGGCTGATGTGCTGGAGACAAAATCAGACATCAAGCGCTCCATCTCCTCTGCACCAAAACCCGCTCCGGGGCGGGACCGGCTGAGACACACGAGAACCACGAAGAAAAGCACCGCCCTTCTAACCAGCGGCGCCTCCTCTGAGGAAGAAACGCAGCCGCGACGGGGACGGTCCAGAAAAGCTGCGAGCTCTGATGATGTGGAGAAACCCGAGAGAATGAGAACGATCCGAGAGGACGAGGATGGAGATGGTCTGGATATCAGCCTGGAGGACCTTCACGAGGCTGACTCCGAAATGGTGAACACAGGTGTGTCGGGGGGGTGTGTGTGTGCGCGCGGGGGTGGGGGGGTGTGGGTGTGCGCGGGGGTGGGGGGTGGGTGTGTGGGTGTCACATGTGTCACAGTGATGTTGATGTCACACTGGTTCATAGACATATCGCGTGTGTGTGTATGTGTGTGTCGGAAGTGCAGCTGACGGCCCTGACGCAGACTGTGAGGTGCTGAGGAGAGACCTGGGAGCAGATCCAACCAGAGACTGCGTGAAGGAGCTCAGGAGCTCTGGACAGGCAGGAATAGCAATCCCCCACACGCATGCCGCCCCAGGTGAATAAAGCTCCTGTTTCATCACTAAGCAGACCTGCCTGTAGGAGCTCTCACTTAAAACACAGACAGATCCGTCTTTTTCCCAAAATAATAAGTCATTTGATCTGAATCTGGAATGATTGGTAGTTGTGTGGGTCTTTTGAATGCTCTGACGTTAATTGATGCCCTAGAAGCCCCGCCCACCTCTGTACGTCTCGCGTTAATGTTTCTCTTGTCTCGACCTCATTTTCCTGTGGCGTCCTTGCTTTCTGTCCTGGTAAATACAGAGTGTGTTGAGTTCTTTAATGTGCATTCTAACTTAACGTTTTACCTAAAAGATTAAACATGAGAACAAAGCCGTGTCAGAGCTAACACTTTGGGAGTAATTTCAATGGTTCCGATTAGATAATGATTAGTGCTGTTTGTGCTTCTGCTTCACAGTAGAACTGGGTTTTACAGTGTCCGCCAGGTGTTAGACGCTAGATAAACATGACGTGCACACTTCACTACACTACTACACACATTACTGTACATTATATTTTTTTCTAGAATAAAAGGAATGTGCATGTAAGCTTTTCTTAGTGTCTACATTCTCACATTTATCCTAACCCCCTGCAGAGGTGCTGTTGAGTTCCAACCAAGAACCCGCAGAGGAGCCGTTGTAGGTGATCTGAAGTGTTATGAGATTTTTTTTATCCATTTTGTAAATCTTTCTTTGGGTTTGGATCCAGCAAATTGCTAGATTAGAGCGTGATAGGTGTTCTGTTGCACAACGTCTGCTGTTTACTTCCTGTGTAGTTTCTTTTTGCTTTCAGTGTCCAGGTTTACTACAGTTAAGTATTTAAAAGCATGTGTCTGTGTGTCTCTGTACTCGCACTTGCACAGGTGAGCTCTCTGTAGATGGGATCCAATCACTCCTGATCTCTTCTTGGCTCCTCATCCACCACTTCCCAAGCCCCTCCCTCTACCCTCACTTGTGCTCGCTGCTCGTCCAGTTACTCGGCCCGTCTGATCCCGTCACCATGGCGATGCTGCATGCTCAGTCGCTGGGCGTGTCCTCTCGTCACCACATGACTCGCCACCTGGCCAATCGGATTAGGTGTGTCGAGTGAGCTGTGTATCAGTTGGAGTTTGTGGGAGTTTTTTAAAAACGTTAAATGTGTCAAACATTCCAAGCTACTTTTTAACTAACTTTAACTATTGTTTGAAATTCTGTAACTCCCAGAATTCACAGCTATGTTAGAAACTCCTGTGACCCCGGTTCTTATCCCTCATGGTTAGGAAGCTGAAGAAGTCGAGCGCCGATGTAGTGGAGAGTCTGAGCGGCCTGAGTCTGCAGGAATCTTCCAGTCAGACGCAGACAAACACTCTGTCTGCACTTGAGAGCATTTACTCCTTCACCTGCACGCAGCCGACACAGTTCCCACACACACACTGCCAAGAGTTCACACAGCAGCTCAAACACCTGCCCACAGGTAACGCACCGAACACGCCGAAACGTGACTGACGGGACACTGCGTGGATTAGCTGTGATTAATGTGACTATCGTCTCCTTCAGGGGTCACCGTGTGTTTGCTCTCTCTCGTGGGGGCGTGTCCTGGTGAGATTGGTAGCACCGTTCTCATCACGCGACTGGAGCGTGACTCCACCCCCATCACCATGAGGATCCCGACTGCGCAAACACATGTACGAGCAACATTTACGTTTCTACAGTCTACTGTACCGACCTGTGTACTGCAGCATGTATGTAGTTATGGTATGTGTGTGTGTGTGTGTGTGTGTGTGTGTGTGTGTGTGTGTGTGTGTAGCACTCCATGGCTGTGCTGCTGGAGGAGATGGCGGCGGTGCTGCAGGGCCAGAAGAAAGTGAGCACCGTATCAGACAAGGCGCAGTGGTGGGAGGGCAGGAAGGCTCTCGACGCTCGTGTGCAGGTTAAAGATTCTGTGTTGCTCACCTCATACACTCATTAATATTTCATATTCATTAGCTCTCATATCGCATAAACCACAGGAGGCGAAACATCAATTTATCATTAATGTGACCATTTTATATATTTACACAAAGTATTGTCCTCTTGAACAGCTTTCTAGTCACCGTATACGCTCACTACATAGGAGGTGACGGGTGTTTTAGACCCGACGTAGTACACTGTATGCATGTATGCTCGCTCATTGGTCGCTAAATTGTTTTTCTTTTTTCTCAGAAACTTCTTGAGGAGATGGAGGAGGCTTTGGGTGTATGGCGAGCGTTGCTCCTCCCCTTGACCTCTGACCCTGAGCTCCCAGCTCAGATGAAACGTCTTCAGTCGTCAGTAAAAGGAACGAGGATCACCTTGGACATGCTTAAGGTCGGCGTGCGTGTGCACCGGGTCAAGACTCCGCAGCAGTGTTAACAAGGATTTTTTTTTAATTAAATTTATTTTTTCCTTCCTGCAGGTGATTCTTTCCGCAGCTCCTCTGCTGTCTCCCCCCGACCTGCAGTCTCTGTCTGAGGGGGCGTGTCTGCACGACGGAGACTTCCTGAAGCTTCTACAGAAGAGTGTGTGTGAGCTGAGAGGGAGAGAGGAGCCTCACGGACACACAGTCCTCATCTTGGACAAGGTGGATTTCATATACTAACAGACCTTTAATACAGGATAAGGATTTAATCTTGGTTGTGCTAATAAAAGTGTGTGTGTGATGGTTCAGTACCTTCAGAAGCTGCCATGGGAGAACATCTCGTGTTTAAAACGCCGTTCTGTCACTCGTATGCCTTCACTGCACGCTGTACTGGGGCACAGCCGTCTCCGAGAGGTACGCACGCGCACGCTGCTCCACCCTACGGTGTGTTAGTAATCGATGAGGTCATGTGACCTGAGTGTTTGTACCCCCTCCACTCTCAGGCGGATCCAGACTGCGTGCTGTCACGTGGTGTTGATCCTCAACGGGTTTATTTTGTTCTGAATCCTGATGGAAACCTGCCTGAGACGGAGAAGCGCTTCAGAGACTGGTTTACTGGGTTAGACACACACACACACACGCACACACACGCACAAAATCTGGGGTATTCAACTGAAATATATGGACGAAAAGGTCCACTTAAATGAAACTTGTTCCCATGACATCATTTTCCTTTTTAATGTTTTAATGCTGAAATTTTATCTGAAAATCTGAAAACTCTAGATTCTGCTCCCACAAAAAGTTTGACTAGCCCCGGCCGCCTGCGATGTTTTCTAAAACCCTTAGTTGAATCCTGTGTTTAAAGCAGGGGAGAGAGCTCACGTCACTCGGAGTAATTCTCGTTCATCCTCTTTATCACTTCATTACTCGCACCGGAAAAAGTAAAAGAAATGTATAAAATATATCCCTTCCTTTCTGCCTCTCGGCTGCTAGTGTCTGGTCTGAAGAGGTTTTTCGTGTATATATTCATATATATAAATGCATTTATATATAATACATTCAAAGATTCAAGTGTTGGGTTTTAACATTTTAATCTTCATTTCTGTGCTAGCGCAGTTGGTTGCCAGCGTGTTGCTATGATGCGATACGGTTGTTAAGGTGTTGCCTTTAGCCCACTGTGTGCTACATGATGATCCGGTTTCATGTCATTAACTCCTCCTTTGTTCTGCGTGACCCTCTGACTGAACATAAAAGCACTCCGCAGTCTTCCCTACAGAAAAACAACCCAGTCTGGAGCATCGCTATGCAGCAACCGTGATTCCGGTCTTTCCCCAGAGCACAAGCACCCCGTTACCACACGGGATCTATGCTTGCGCCAAATTTCATATTTCTACTCACAATTTGCCCCCAGATTTTCAAACAAAACCGTAAGTGATTGTGGAGAGCTGTGTTTTTTGCTTCGTGACATGAACATACTGATTTCTGCACAGAGAAATGACGTGTAGCGTACAGCAGCAGAGTTCACCATGAACTGCAGCACTACAGTACAAAACGGATCCAAAATACTGCACTAGAAAGTGCACAGGGGACGAGTTTTAGACGTCACAGCCTTGAGGATAGGATTTTATTGTAGCCTCACTTTCAGGTACAGCTTTACAATGCTGCGGTCACTCTAACGTCACGCTGTTGCCCTGTGTGTATGCTGTTCCTCAGAGAGCGGGCGTGGCAGGGTGTGTATGGAGCTGCCCCTGATCCTGATCAACTTCAGGAGGCCGTAACCACTAAAGACCTGTACATGTGAGTGAACCGTCAATGCACTGCTCTATAACCAGGAGAGAGAGAGTGTGCCAGGGCCTTTATATTCTTCTCCGTACATTTCTAATAAGTAATAAACTGATCCGTGGCCTGTCCTTGTGCAGTTATGTAGGACACGGAGCCGGAGCGCGGTTCCTGGACACCCAGCGGCTGCTCCGAGGGAACGTTCACGCCGTGGCTCTGCTGTTTGGATGCAGTAGCGCTGCACTCAGTGTGCAGGGGAACCTCGAGGGAACCGGCATCACCCTCAGCTACCTCACCGCTGGGTGGTACGATCACACGCACCTGCACACGTGCGCGCACACACACGTGCAAGGGCTGGGAGATACAGCGATGTAACAAATATGATAAATAATGTAACACTACCCTTTCTTAGTTATAATAATCTGTTTTTAATGATTTCAGGCTGACAGAAAGCAGCTGATGTTAAAATTCCATACTAGAAATTTATCTTTCAGTGTTACATTTTTATTGAATTAAAAAATATATTTACATACTTTTTGTTTTGTTTTTTTAAGCTTTAAACCTGTGTAAATTTTTATGGATGAAACCAACTAAAAAAAAAAAGTTCCTGTCAGATTTACAGGAGTTCCTGATTTTCTTCACACTCCTGCGTACATCGACAAACAAATCACCAAGCGCGTTTGTGGCACAGCTGATTTACATTTAGCCACGCCCACAAAACTCCATTAAAGGCAAAGAGTGCTGAAAACAACAAAATCGCGTGTAAACAGTGAATGAGCGCCTCCTAAGCGGAGTGCAGTAAATCTTGTAGTAATGCAGCTCGGCCACTGCAGCGCTTCAGAGAGCACGCTCACACACACGCTCACACACGCTGCCTGCTTTTATAGGGTGCCATTACTTTTGTCCTGATTCAATGTGTTTTCCCCGATTTAATGTATGGATTTGTTTAGGAATCACTTTTTCAATATGATACGTGACATGACTGCGTTTTATAAAATGTCGGTTAAATCTGTGTGTAACTGAAGTAAGTGATTTACGCTCCACAGTGTAATGTGTTTATAAAATCACAGAAACAACAATTACACGTTTGGAGTTGAGGTCCATGTTAGCCAGTCTCCTTATACCGAAGGTTACACACACTGGAGCGAAATGTGCGATACTAATGATTTTCCCAAAGAAATATATTTTTATGTTGTATTTTACAGCTCTCTGAGCTTTACCTTATATGGAGTTTAGTGGGTGTGGCTAAATGCACATGAACTGCAGTGTGCATGCGTGTTACACTTTACGTCTGACTATCATTTTGTTATGGTGTACAAAAACCTTTACACACACCTTTACCTTTACAAGATTGATGAATAATGATAAATTTCCCATTTTAGATTTAATTCATTTTTTGATAAGATACTAGTGATTTATGACTTGCAGTGTTTGCCTCAGCTGCGCCCACTAGTGGACAGATTTAACTGTCAATGAGATTTATCACCCAATATTTTGGGTCTAGGACTCGATACTGGTTTAAATCTAATGCCTAAAGCTGTATGATGTATTAAAGTGTCTCTAGGTCTGTAACAATCTGTTCCTTTTTTGTTTTTTCTTTTTTAAATCTGGCCCTGAAATTAGCTCCGCCCCTTTTCCTAGTCAGGAAACCGCTATGGTGCATTAGTCCTGATTAGTCAAAATCTGAAAACATTAGGTCTCTAGTGGTTGAATGAAGTTGAACAACCCTGGAAAAATATTTTTACCCTGTGAGCCCTCCCCCTCGTTCATACACATGTACACACAGCTCTGCCCCCAGACTCTACAGCAGCCAGCGGCGTTTAGCGTTAGCATTAGCAAAGTTGGTCATATCACACTTAAATAATGATGCAGGCTGCTTATTTATTATTTATTTATTTTTCTACTTATTTATTTATAGTATTGCTTGATTTTAGTTAGATATAGATGATAAAAATAACAATTGGTAATGTGAACACTTAAACATTTGGGCTAGACTGATTTGTGAGAATGTTAGCATGCCCTTGCTGTCCTTTCATTCCAGTTGTAATTGTTCCTTTAACGCCCTGAGCATTTTTCTCTCCCTCACCAGTCCTCTAGTGTTGGGGAACCTGTGGGATGTGACGGATCGTGATATTGACCGCTTCACCTCCGCCCTCTTACAGTCCTGGCTCTCTGGGGGGTCAGGCTCCTCCCTCCTCCAGCACCTGGGCCAGTCACGTGATGCCACGCACCTCAAGCACATGATCGGCGCTGCACCGGTTGCGTACGGCCTTCCTGTACACCTGCGCTAGCACAAACCACCAGCTAGCATGAGTTTTTACACGGAGTTTTATTTGCCTTGTTTGCACTGTTGCTGTCGCTTCAGCACTGATGTTTAGCATGAGCAAAGTAATATGTTCTTTATACAGCTTCATTAATATATGATGGTTTCTTTAAGCTTTGACACGTATAGAGATTATTTTAATCTGTGTATTTTGCATACATGTATATTGTTTTATTAAATCACATTCTGTTTACTATTGCTGAGACTTATTGGTAACTTATTAAATTTATGAAATGTTTTCTTTGTGATGGGTGGTTTTTTTTAGTGAACTTGCACTGAAGTTGAAGCTTATTTTAGTGATACGTTTTTGATGCCACGTGTCATTAATATGTGACCATGTGTGTAAATTGGAAAGCTCTTTACTCTTTACAGCTGGAACGATTTAAGTTAACAAATGAAAATTACCATTCAACTAATTCACTAAGTTGCTGTTACTGTAATTAATCATGTGTGTAATGCAGTGATGTGCAGGAGCCACCAGAGGGTGCTGTGGTTTATGTCTAGAACGGTTTAGTTCTAATCGTTCATGTCAAGTGGCTTTTATTTTCATTTCAACCATATACAGATGATGCAGTACACCTGATTAAAAGGTTCATCTAAACTTCAGTAGCTAAAAAATATTAAAAGTTCAAGTGGTTTTATTGTCATTTCAACCATATACAGGTAATACAGTACACAGTAAAACGAAACAACGGTCCTCCAGGACCAAGGTGCTTACATATAAGACAACACAGAAGTACAAAAGTTCACGTGTGCAATAGAAAACAACATAAAGTGCACGTGTGCAAACAGTGCAGACATCACGATATGAGACCGTGCGGTGCTAATACAAATCTAATGTGCAAAAATTGTAGAGGTAGATGAATGTACATGAGAGTGTGTGTGTGTGTGTGTGTCAGTCCAGTCCCTGAGTGTTCAGGAGTCTGATGGCTTGAGGGAAGAAGCTATTACAGAGTCTGGCAGTGAGGGCCCGAATGCTTCAGTATCTCTTGCCAGATGGCAGGAGGGTGAAGAGTGTGTGTGAGGGGTGTGTGGGGTCGTCCACAATGCTGGTGGCTT
>JAQQZR010000036.1:365790-380511 GCA_030068235.1 Notoglanidium macrostoma | reverse complement strand
CGTTTCACATTTTTACAAGCGGCAGTGTGAATCCGGAAGGAAACACCCGAAGGACGACAAAGAAGAAGAAATGAAGACGAGGAAGGAGAATGAAGAGGAAGCAGAGTTTGCTGCAGCTGGAGAACACGTATGAGAAGCCAAATTGTGAAAAATGGAGGATCATACATATTATTTAGCACAGAAAAAGCAAGAGAGTGTCAATGTTAGTACTTGGAAGTACGCTACGGGCTCCTGACGGCCACCGTACGCTCTAATACACGCCTGGAGAGGGAGGGGTAAGAGGTGGGGGTCAGGGGGCAGAATCACACAGAGTGGGGCTTTAAATGTTAACTAAATTTTATTATATTTTATTATATTAAGTTAAGTAATTATATTGTAGTTTAGATTTTTTAAGATGGATGATTTTAGTCAATTTTTTCTTGATCAATATTAATTTAGTTTAGATCCATTTAAACTGGATTATTTGGCTTTAGGTTACTTTTAACCCAGAATTTTTGTTTTTTTGTTTTGAATTTGTTTTATTTTTATTTTTTTTTTAATTACTTCAATTATTGAAACCTTTACATTTTAAAAGGAGTAGAAGTGGAGATGTTCATGGCTCAGTATACAAGGGCAAGAAGTGAGATTGACGAACAGCCATTCACGCTCGCACTCGCCTGTGGGAGATTTAGAGTAGCTGTGGGAGGAAACCAGATCACCCAGAAGAAACAGACTCAGGCATGGGGAGAAACTCCTCACCCCTGCACCACCGTCTTCTAGTTTATATTAGTTTTTAATCTGGGTTATTTTGGTTTAGATCATTTTATAATACTTTAGATTATTTTTCATCAGATTATTTTAGTTTAGATTATTTTAAATCCGGGTTATTTCAGATTGAGGCCTGTGATATTTATTTTTTTTCTTTATGTAAGTGTATATGTGTATATAGTGGTCGGTTGCTATGCGGTGAGAGCGCGCGCCGGCCGGTTGTTATGCGGCGTGTTGCACGGTGTTGCCGGGGCAGTGTGCGCATGCGCAGTGAGCGCGGTGTGTGTCGGACCGCTAGTAGCGCTGCATGGAGGAGCAGCAGCGCGGCGCGGGGAGGACTCGGCTCTGAGGCTCAGCACACACACACACTCTCACTCACAGCTCGGTTCTCTCCTCAGTCTGGGCTCGGGGTGTGTGTGAGGAGGAGACACGCCGAGGAGAGCGCGCTCACACCGGCTGATGAGCTCAGGGGCGGCGCTGAGGCCCAGCAGCCACAGCAGGAGGTCCACACCGGGTCAGAGTTCAGGGGAAGCGGAGGCACCGAGCACGAGAGCATGGTGAGTGCTGAGCTGGTCTTTGTCTCTCTCTCTCTCTCTCTCACACACACACACACACACACGGAGCTCATGTCCTGCCATCAGAGCTGATAGCACGCGCTCAGATCGAAGTCGCCGGATGACATCATGGGCTAATTTGCATATTCATCGCATCAAACAGGTTTTGCATATCAAAACGGGTTACAGTGAGATTTTGAGAATATAAAATGTGTATGATATACAACACTTAGAGACGTGCTGTCATCGGAAAAGAATCAACGTACATACTTATCAAGTGCGTAATTCCTCTCATACCTAAGAAATTTACCAACAATTAAAGAACAAACTGTCATAACTTTTATCCGTTTATAGTTGCATTTGATGTTAAAGTTACTTTTCCTTATCACTTGCATTATATTGCTTTTATTACTGTAAATATCACCAAGAAGGGAGTTGCACACGTGCACAAACAGTGCTGATCAGTGATTGGCTGTTAGTAATGAGTGGTTATCTTGACTTTTTTTTTTATTCCTAAGTTTCTCCACTCACACAATCTTAAAATGTAAACCGCTCTGTACGATATAAACCCGTTCACGAGCTTTATTCCATGTTGTTCAGTATTAGGTAGCGTTATTTACACGTGCTTTAGGAGATGATTGACTGAGCAGTGACCTGAACACACACACCGTTTCTGTGGATACAAAAAGAAAAACAATATCACATTTCACACCAGGCTTCTCAACCTCGTTTTCCTGAAAAGGAAAGAATTGTCTTTGCTTTAGGTTAATCAAGTGTAATCAGAATGAAATAATCTAATGTTAGTTACTCCACATGGCTCTGTGAAATTAACACACAGAAATAAAGATTACACACGAACATCACAGCTTTAAAACTATTATAGTGTTAAATATTATTCATTTATAAAAAGAGAGAAACACACACACACACATATATATATATATATATATATATATATATGAATCAAATTTGTGTACAGACACATTTTGCAGTCATTGCAGGAGACAGCATTTGTGTAATATTTTAAAATATATTTTCTATAAAGTTGATCATTTAATTTCCCTTAGAGTGTAGCTTTATTTATGACTCTGATCGGTTTCTCTCTTTCTTTTCTTTTTTGCTTTTGGCGCATAAGGTAATAGTTAATAATAATAATAATAATAATAATAATAATTATTATTATTTTTTTGTTGTTGTTTAGTTATTGAATGATGAGTCACTTTCAACAAATGTTAAGTTATTTTATTTAGTTATTGTTTACTTATTTGGTTATATTTAGTTGTTATAGCTAAGAGCCTCTTTACATTAAATCTAATGTAAAGCTCATTACTTTAGCTTGCTCCTGTTCCTGCACTCTGCAGGCTGGGAGAAGGGAAGTAAACAGTCAGGAAGTAAACAGTGAGGAAGTAAACAGTGAGGAAGTGCTGCTGGCTTTTGGTCGCGACTTGTTACTAGAGGACGTGATAAAGGACACACACGTGTGTGTTTCCAGTACAATCGAATTTAAACCGTGTTCGGTTATTTCCACATCATCACGAAGTTCGAATTAAACTCATCTCTCTATGTTAAAATGATCCTGGTCTGAAAGAAGGTATTTTGTTTAAAAGAAACCGGCTGCATTTGGTTTCTCGCCATGTGCTCGTACTCACTTCCGGGTAAATCAGCGGTCGTGGCGGGGGACCAGTCAGAAAGCGCCTTTTGCGTGACGTAACGCGTCTTCAGTCCGCGCTAATCCGTCAATGTAAAGGCGGGGCGTAGTCTAGCGAGCTGGCTGGTGATTGACGTGTGTTCTGGCCAATCGAAGCCGCGCTCCTCACCGGCTCTTGGACCGTGCGAGTGCGCGCGAGGACTCTACTCTCGGCGTTGAACTTTGCACACGCGCGCGCTGCTTTGTTGTTTGCCATATTTGTGAATAACGAAGCGCGTTAAATCTAGATTTATATCTCTGTCAGGTGGATTCAGCGGAAGTTTAGTGACTGGGGAAGAGAAAATAAAGCATCATGCTGTTGTTTGTGGAGGTGAGTTTGTTTATCCGCGTGCGTTAGTCGCGAGGCCGCGTGCTTTCAGTTTAAATCTCACTAAAGCAAATAAATAAACACGCTTAATATAAAAATAAAACTGGCCTTAAACCATGTGTAGTGTGGTGCAGTTTAGTTTAAATCGTTATGATAAATAACTATCATAATATGATAGTGTGTTCTTAAGCGTTTGTTAATGAGCAGAGCAGAGCTAACCGGCCACGTGAGAGCTGAGAGGAAGCTAACTGTGCTAGCGGCGAGGTTTAGCATGGCACGCGCACGGAGTTAGCGATAATCTAATAACTTCTTACAGACATACTGTAATAATGCGCAAAGTGTGTGTGTGTGAGAGAGAGAGAATCTGAGAGCTGCTGATCACATCTGAGGGAAATTATTTCAGCTTTATAAACATGTTTATTCATTTATTTCTTTTACTTTTTTAAAGACTGGTTTGTAATTAAATGTTACAAAAGTTTGTTTTTCGGTTTAAAACCTCATCTAAACGCAGTATCGCTCATAAAAACCTGTAAATGACAAACTCAACAAAACACCGTAGTAAATAATTATAGCTTTAAAATAAGAAACTGTTTCCTTTATTATTAGTATGATGATGATGATGATGATGAAGAATGCGTTTGGAGTCGGTGTGTGACCTGATCGTCACCTCGCGCTGCTGATGGCTGTACACGCGCGCGGGGGCGCATAAACACGCTGTTCACTGACTGCTTTAATAATAAATTAATATTTATTTATTTGTTTCTAACATTCTTCAAAAATCTCAAGGTGACCTTTAGGAGTGACAATAAATTAGAAAATAAAATGAATCAAAAAAGCAACAAAAAAAGTGGAACAAAATGGTAAAATCATATTTTGTAAAATTTGTTGGTAAAACATCTCAGAAAGCTCAGTCTTAAATAATGCAGAAATCTAAAAATAAACATGAATAAATAAATAAATAAAAACAAGATCGTAATGTTTAGAATTCAATGAAAAAATCACAAGAACAGTTTTTAAAAAGCAGGAGTAATGCATGTAATTTTTATTTGCGTGATTATTTTTTTAACTGTAAAATAAACGGAATATTAACAGAAATAAAGTTCCGGAATAAATCATTAATAACCCGAGAGAAGAAAAAGAGAATAAAGACGAGCAGTTCTGAGTGATGAATCAGATCAGCATTGTTCTGTTTATAATTATATTGTTAAATATTAATAAATACATTTTAGAATTAATTGTTTGTAATATGCATAAATTATCAATAAATAAATAATACAATAAAATGCTTTTAGGTGGAAATTTAAATTACAATAAAAATTAGAATTTATTTTAGAGTGTTTTCTAGGTTTGCATTTTATTAATAAAATAAACATGTGGTCTTGTGTTCGAGAGTGTGTATACACACACACACGTGTTCTATGTGTTGTGCTCAAGGTTGATCAGATTAACCTTGTTGGATGCTATTTTAAAATGTGAGAGAGTGGTGTGTGTGTGAGAGAGAGATTGGGGGGGGGGGGGGGGGTCATGCAGTGTCGGAACACAGTCCCGAAGTCCACAGTACCAGTCACATGTTAGTGATACTGGCGTGTGATTGGCTGTGAGTTTTCCACGCTGGTGTTTTTCATGTGTGTGTGTGTGTGTGTGTGTGTGTGTGTGTGACCACAAAGGGAACCAGTCTGAATCCTAACGCTAAAGTGTGGCAGGACGCGTCGGCTCCTCTCTCTCAGGGCACACAGGAGGCCGCAGGAGCTCCTGATTGGCCGCAGGAAGACCACGCCCCCTCTGAACACCTGGGCGGTAAGGTGCACACTAACATCTTACAGCCAATGTCGCATCAGCGCACGCTCATGTCCAGTAAATAAACGTCTTTACAAAAAAGAAGAATGAAAGAATGGAGAGATAATTAACTTTATAAGATAATTTTTATCATTTACAGAAAAATGTTTTATGATCAATTATAATCCTGTTATTGATTGGTCACTGTGTGTGCTCATTATGTGGAGCTCCGCCCCCAGTCATAACCGCTAGATGAGGTGGGAACAGGAACTCATCCAGGAACTGTTTTCCTGCATGGTAATGCATCATGTTTTGTTTTTCTGCAGGATGTAAAGGGTTTGGAGCTGCATGCAGAGACTCCGCCCCTCCCGCAGACTCCGCCCCTCCCGCAGACTCCGCCCCTCCCGCAGACACTGCGCTGCTGAACGCCATCGACCTGACGGAACCGGAGTACCCTTTGTACCAACCAGGTCAGTGTTCAACACACTCATCTCATACACAGTGCACAAATTTACTGCGAGTGTGTCCGTATAACGTGAAGTGTGTGTGTGTGTGTGTGTGTGTGTGTGTGTGTGTGTGTGTGTGTGTGTATGTGTAGTGGAGGAGGAGGAGGAGATGTCTGAGGGGAGTCTGAGGGAGGTCCTTAAGAAACAACTGGAATTCTGCTTCTCCAGGTAACTCTCTCTCACACACACACACACACACACAGAGGTTCCTCACAGTTTTAAAGCAGCAGTGTGTAATAGTTAGCGCCCCCTGCTGGACTGGATTAAAGCTGCAGTAAACCATGTTAATGCTCTAAATTCAAAAGATACCTTTTAAGGAAAAGGGGTGGAGAAATGAAGCAACAAATCAGACTCGTTATGCTACGTAGTATATCTTTATCCACTGTTGATGAATGATTTTACAGAAACCTCTCTCTGATCCCTGAGGGGACAGGTCAAAGGTCAAAGGTTTCAGTTGAGAGTAAACTCAGAGATGCGAACATGATCTTCAGCTTCATTCATTTCAGACTGTTTAAAAAAGATGTTTGGGTTTTTTTGGTAAAAATGTTCTTTTTGTTGTTTTTGAAAAGATTTGTCTGTCACTTTAAAAACAAATGTTTAAAAGTGTGTGTGTGTGTGTGTGTGTGTAGAGAGAACCTGTCGAAGGACCTGTACCTGATCTCCCATATGGACAGTGATCAGTTCATTCCCATCTGGACCATCGCCAACATGGAGGGTGTTAAACTCCTGACCTCTGACCTGGACCTGATCATGGAGGTGCTGAAAGGTACGAACAGGTGACTCGCTTTCACGTTTACATCCTTCGTTTAAAACCACGTCCGTATACACCTTTTACTCTGTACGCTGCAGCGTCTCCCCTGGTCCAGGTGGATGAGAAAGGAGAGAAGGTTCGGCCCAATCACAAGCGCTGCATTATCATCCTCCGAGAGGTTCCCGAGAGCACACCTGTGGAGGTGAGAGCGCACGGGACACGCCCCTAAACAGCAGTGTGTGTGTGTGTGTGTGTGTGTGTGTTGATGTATTTTGTGTTTGTCTCTCAGGAGGTTGAGGCCCTGTTTAAGAGTGAGCAGTGTCCTCAGGTCATCAGTGTGCAATTTGCTCACAATAACAACTGGTACATCACCTTCGAGTCTGATACTGATGCTCAACAGGTACAAAACACACACACACACACACACACACACACACACACACACACACACAGAATCCGTGTGTGTTTCTGTATAACGCCCCCTGTTCCTGATCTCTTCTCAGGCGTACAGATATTTACGTGAGGAAGTGAAAATGTTTCAGGAGAAACCTATAATGGTGAGTTTTCCACTCTCTTCTCAGTGCAGCTTTAAGGACATGGTTAGGGCTGCTAGAGCTCACTGTTCACACACATGCGCGCGCGCACACACCCTGCTTCAGAAATGGTCCTCATCAGTGTCTCAGACTCCTTTTCTAGGTTTTCCCCGCCCCTGTGCTCAGATTGGCTAAAAGCTTTTAACAGCTAATTAAGTGTTTCAGAAGTCTTTCATATTACCATAGCAACCAGTTTAGCTCAAACTGCGTTGTGGAATTAGCTCCGCCCCAGCAAGAACAGAGCTGTGTATCACAGCCCCACCCCTTTTTCCCTTAAAAGGAAATGTGAGTTATTAACTTAAAGCATGTGTGAACTTTGTTCATAATGTGGGTTTTTTTTTTTTTTTTTTTTTATGAACATTTTGAGTTAGGTGTAAGAAGAAGTATTAGTTACATTTTGTACCTTTAATGTGTCATAATGACAATCACTTGCCTTCAGGACTTTATTTATAAATTTAAGTCTCATGCCGGTTTGTTTTTGCACGTTTAAAGCCTTTTCTTGTTTAGCCATTTTGTTTATTTTGGTCCCTTGTTTATGCGGACGATGTTTTAGTCCCCATTTGTTCTAGTCTGCGTTTAGATGACATTTCAGGAATCTTTTTTTTGTTCCTGTTTTAAATCCTCCTTTATGGAAACGTTTGCTGGTTATTGTTGTTGCGGGTTTTATCCTGGAGTTTCCTCCCCAGTGATGATCAGTATCGCGCTTGGAAGGATCCGGAACCACTGCTACTGTAGAGACTTCTATTCTCTCTGTCTGTCTGTCTGTCTCTCTCTCTCTCTCTCTCTCTCTCTCTCTCAGAGCAGTTGGTTCTGCCCTAATGACCGTGAGATTATGAGATCTGAGGGGGTCCAGGACACGTTCATGAGTAAAACCATATTATTTATCTCGTCTAATCCTCCCAGTGAACATTTCTCTCTCTCGCTCTCCCCCTAGGCTCGCATTAAGGCCATAAACACCTTCTGTAAGAACGGCTACGGTGCATTGGACCCGTCCCTGTACGCGGGCAGCGCTCGGTCTCCGTACTCATCGGCGCTCTACCTGCAGCAGGTGTTCCAGCCTCAGCAGTATCCTCTCTACAGCCTCCTCCCTCCCTCCTGGAGCCCGTCACCCGCACCTTACTTTGAGACTCCGCTGGTAAGGAAATGCCTACGTGACAAAGATATTGTTGTCACGGTAACCATAGTGTGGGGTGATGATGCCGACTGAAGGTCGAAAAAACACCAAGTTGAAACCGATTAAGAAGCGTGACGGCATTAACGGAGCTGCATTAGTGGAGTTCTGCGCGCAGCGCTGCACCGGAGCTCGCTTGGCTAATGGCCATGTAGCAGTGTTCACCAGCATGCTAGGCTAGTTATTGCGTCAGCATGGAGATTGGTAGTTGAATGGGGCGCATGTTGTTGTCATATTAAAGGATGACCTGCTACAATAGAAGGAAAGATATTTATTTCCCAAACTCCGTGAAATAAATCCAGCTTTTCAGTAAAACTGGTACAACTTATTGAGTTTAAACACAACTCTGTGATTATGCCGAGTTAATTTATGAACATTTGTTTGTGTACTTAGTCATTGCATTTTCTACCCAGTTGTGTGTTTTTGTGTCCGAGAGACCCAGTGATGAGAAACTGAAGCGCATTGGAGGGGAAGAGTGCGGAAGAGTGCGGGCTTTCAGGAGCGCTCGTTCTCTCTCTCTCTCCCTCTCTCTTCCTCTCTAGCTCTTCTTCCTGAAAGTTCCTCTCCTCCGTCTCCATCCCTGTGAGCAGTGAGATTGAGATCTGAGGGTTTGTGTGCTTCAGGGAAAAGGTTTAGAGCAGTGTGTTCTGTATGTGATGTGTCTGTGTGTGTTCCTGTAGGCTCCCTTTCCCAATGGAACCTTTAATGGGTTCGGTGGAGCAGGAAGCTACAAGAGCGGCTCTTCTCCTGTCGGGATTTCTCGCCAGTTCCCCCGCAGCAGGTACAAACATCACGACGCTGGATCAGATTCCTGTTATAAAGGCTGTTGGCTGTTACACTACATAACTGAACCATTTATTTACCAATAAATAGCATTCAACATGTTATATAGTAGTGATAATAATAAATTGCTAATGTCTGGGTTGGAGAAACTTCCTGTTTCCTTTAGATTTTACCCGACAGGCTGCAGTCAACTGCTTGTAGTTGGCTTAGCTGTGATCCCGGGCTTGTCATTATAATAATGATGGTGTGCAGCTGTCCTCACAGAAACTGATACAGGACGTCGCAGCATCGGCGTATCTCCAGCACACCTGGAATGTCCAGGAACTATTTAGGAAATATAATGAGGGTCAAAAAACAATATAGAAAACATGCATCCTGGGGGGTGTGAGGGAGAGTGAGAGTGTGAGAGAGTGTCCGGGGAAACATCATCTTTAAAAAAAAAAAAAAAGTATTAATGCCCAGTTACTGTTCTAGAGAATGTTTGACTAGCAGCAGGTGTGCAGTCAGTCGGAGGTGGAGGGGAGGTGTTCTTATGCTGCAGTTTTCTCTATTTTGCCGTGGTTGCTATGGTGATGTGAATGTTATTCTGAAGCTACTAGCCAAGGCATTAAGACCTCATTATATGGCACCATGTTGGAAGAGAATCTTGTGTATAGCTTGCTAAAGTGCTTGAACGCTACATTAACATCTGCACTGATCATCGCAGCTATGTAATTTTGGAGAAATATCTCTGCTGCAGCGATGTACACACGATTAGAGAGTGGCTTTTCCACACGGAGCTTCCCGGTCTCTCTGCTGGCAGGAGGCTCCGTTCCTGGAATGCGCTCCGTGTGCTCATCTTAGAGGATCTGGCTTGGAGTTGGAGTTTCCAGTTAAAGAACACTTGTTATTTTGCATGTAGGAGTCACGTGAAGCCGCAGTCCCGTGCTGATGGTCCTCAGTCAGACGGATCCTCAGGCCTAAGCGGTACTCAGAACCCTCGGACCGCCAACGCAGGACCGAATCCTGACTCCGTCACTTTCTCTGACACCCCGCCGTCTCCCAGTGAGCGTGGCCTCGCTGAGCCGGGCAGCAGGACCAGGTCAGCACGCACGCGCGCACACACAGTTCCAGCATTATTATGACTGTTCTGGATGAAGTCCAGGAGATGTTCGGGACAGTACACTCCTGCGCTGTTCCTGCGTCTGACCCGGTGATGAGAGAATGAAGCGCATAGAGGGAAGTCCAGGAGTCGAGAGCGAGGCACTTTTCTCCCTGTCCTCTCCTCTTTCATCTTTGTTCTCCTCTCCTCTCCTCTCTCCGCTCTAAGCCCCTCCCACTCCTGTCCCAATGAGCGGGAAGATTATGAGATCTGAGGGTCAGATCCAAAGAACTGTTGCATGCTTAATTGAGGCTTAAGCTAAAATTAATAGACTCCATGTATATTTTGTGTGTTGAAGGAGAGGAAGTTACCGTGACGTGAGGCGCAGGAGAGAGGACGAGCGAGCGGTGAGTCACACGTCAGCTTTTTATTTTTTGTACCTTCTTTAATAATAAATTTTGCTTACACTTTCCCTCCCTTTACAGAGGCCCCTCCCATCAACTGAGGTCAAAACCCCGCCTCCCAAGTTTGATCTAGCGACCTCTAACTTTCCTCCTCTGACAGGGGGCGTGGCTGGGCCCTCGACGGGGGGCGTGGTCACGTTGACGGAGAGTGTTCTGGAGAATCGCATGGCTGATGTTGTGAAAGGCCTGAACAGAGATAAGGTGCGGAATCTAGAACTGTTCTAGAACATTACGCAACACCTGACCAGTCAGGATCCAGAACTCCGCAGCGCCGAGGTGTCATAAACTTTGTTTTGGTGATGCAGGTTAATTGTGTGTTGCAGTTGGACAGCAGTAAACAGGAAGCGAATAAAGATTCTCGAGCTGCTCAGGAGGAAGTTCCACCCCCTATTCCTGCCACGCCCACATCCACACCTGCACCACCGGACACGCCCACCTCCAGGTGTGTTTTTAAAACCATTTTAGATCTTCAATCATAAGTGGCAAAAATGCATTTCTGCATGTGACATCATGTAGTGATGTCATTAGCATGTTAAATGAAGGACACTGATTGGCTCTCTCTGTGTTCAGTTCTCCCCCTCAGGCGAAGAACACAGACCCGTGTCGGACCCTGACGGACGCTGCACCGAGCCGCAGTCCTGCTCCGGTCATCGCTGCTGCTGCTCAGCCTGACTCCGCCCCCAAACCCACACACCCCGCCCCCTCCAGCACACCTGTACAGGTATGATCAGTTGAATCTTAAAGAGGGTTGTTCAAGCTACAGTAATTTTACATTCACTCAGCCATTTGAACAGTAGATGAAATGCTAATCAGTGATTGGTGGATCAGAAGTAATGGGGCGGGGTTTACATTTATTAACGTTTTTGTCTTGAACCCCAGGAGCCTCGGAAACTGAGCTACGCCGAGGTGTGTCAGAAACCCCGCAAAGACCCGCCGCCTGCGCCTTGTCCGAGTCCCACCCCCACCCCGGACCCCGCCCAGTCTCCGCCCGCCGTCAGCCAGCCGCTCCGTGAGCTCAGAGTGAACAAAGCGGATCCGGAACCAAGCCGTCTTGCCGAGAAGGCGTGTGAAGGAAGACCTGCACGTGAGCAGAACCGACACGGCAGCGCCGGCAAGGGGGCGGGGTTTAAGCTCAGGGAGCAGCAGAGACGGCCCCCTCAGGGACGACGCTCCTCCCCTCACATGGTGTACAACAAGCACAGCGGGAAAGAACAGAACATCCCGCCCAGATCGCCGAAGTGATGCGGAGTGTGCGGGACGTTTGCGTGCTGTGCTTTACGCCGACACCATAGGAATATTTAATGTGAAGAGAGTTTATAAATCCTGTAGAATGTATGAAAATATAAAAATATAAAACTGCACTACATCTGGGACGAGCAGGCGGCCAACACGTCACAGCACGAGCCGTTTACACGCAGAGAAGGGAACATGGAGACGGGACGCCGCCCTCAGGAGCTGTAAAGCACCGCGCGCGAGGAATGAAGGAATGAAATAAGTAAATAAATAAGAACCGTGGATGGGGATCGGTTCCTGACGCTTAACAAGTTCCCTTCCATAAGAAGACCCTCAGCTTTAATGTCTTTCTCTTTGTACAGTTCATTTTTGGAAAAAATTGAGGTGCCAACATTTACGCTACAGAACTGTAGCACTTACAGTTTGTTGCTATGGTGATACGAAAGACGCCTGGAAACAGAACGCAGTTCACTGAAGGGCGCGTGCTTCTGTTGGCCATTACCTTTCACTTTGTATCTTTAACTAAGTGAACTTTGACCTGTGAAATCATGAGCCAATTGGAAACGAGATGGCGGGAGAACAATAAACATGCGTGTGCTGGCTCTTATTAAATATATAAGTAGCATCACACCGAACATCATAACTCGTATTTATCGTCACGTCCACCGAAACACGTGGTTTTTGTCTGTCGTCTTCTCCCTATCAATGTTGGTATCTTTTGAGGGGTGACATGTAAGAAGTTAACGTGTTTGAGTACGTGATCTTTCAGGAAGCGACAGAATCGACGTTCGTCTCCTGGTATTAAAACCTTTAAAACCTGTGGCTTTAAAGAAGCGCCGCTGACGTGTGCGTGCTGAAGCGTGCTGAAGTGGGACGTTAAGCTGTTAATTCACTTGCAGGATGAACTGGAGGATGTGTATCAGGGTCGAGGGCGTGTGCTGCGGCCTCAGCGTGAACAGCGGCGCACTTGGGGAAGCGTAGTGTAGTGACGGGTCTCGCACGCCGCCTCCGGCTCAGCGGCTCATCAGGGTATGATGCGTGTAGCGCTTAGGGGTGGGGCGAGATGTCGGAAATGTATCCCGATATTTTCATCGTGTTTTTCAACCAGTTCACTGATACTTTTATTTAATGTTTAAATTACGATTAAGTTTTGTACAGTCACAGTTTATCGCTATATCGCTGTTACTGTATATCATCGTGTCACTCGGCGCTCGTGATGATGCATCTGATCGGCGGTATGAAGCGAGCGCTGCTGCTCCCGTGTGGGCGTGGCCTGTCCAGCAGTGAGCGTTTTAATAACAGTAGCTTCTGTTAAACCAGTTAGGTCAATGCGAAGCCAGTAGTTGTTTTGTTTTTGTTTATCCTCGTATGCGCAGATGTGGTGATGCGCATGATTAATTACGGTGATGTAATAATTGTGACCGACCTGCGATACCAAAATGACGCTCGTCTTCCTGCTCTCATGTCTTTATTACACTTTATAATAATATAAATTAAATCCATCCTCTGCTGTGTAATTTGTGATGGCGGTTTTAGTTTTAATGTGTGTGTTGTGTCTGTGATTGAAACTGTGTTTAATGTATACACACTGTGTATAATACCGTGTGTGTGTGTGTGCGCGCGCGCGCGCTCTGGATTTATGGGGAAATCCTTCATGTGAAGTTTGATTCATAAAATCATTTTGTCCATGATTCAGAGTCGAATTATGTAAATTATATTTCCTCTAATGTTAATGGTTGGTGTTTAAACTGTTGGGAGTTGTGCGTGCGTGTGTGTTTGCGTGTGTGTCCTGACTTTATAAACAGACATAAGTGTTTTCTCATCATGTGAAACAGCACACAATCCAGACCAAAAGCCAATCAGCAGAGAGACAATCTCAGGAAATACTGTTTAACTGCAGTGATTCCCTGACCCCATGACCTCTGACCTCTGACCCTCAATAAGCACTTGATGTTGAACCGTTGTGTCTGATTGGTTGCTGATGAAATCGTGTGTGTGTGTGTGTGTGTGTGTGTGTGTGTGTGTGTGTGTGTGTGTGTGTGTGTTGAATGTTGCTAACTCTTTCTGAAGGGGATTAAACCTGTCCTAACACTTGTTTTTTCTTCCCTTTATTCATTTTTGTTTAGTGTCTGTATTTATTTGTTTGTTGCATTTAAGTATTTACATTAGGTTCTGTAAGAGTGTGGGGTTTTTCTTCTTCCTCTCTGTGTAATTTAGACATTGTACCACTAAATAATGATTTTGTTTTTCTTTTATTTTTAATAAGTAATTAACTTGAACTGATGAGCAGTTTGTGGTATAAATCTAAAGATGATACTTTGTTTCAGGTATTTAGTTTTGTATGATTATTTCTTGTTGTTGTTGTTTAGAGGTTTCTAGGAGCAGGATTGCTAGAATATTTTTTCCCTCTTGTTTCCTAGTTCTTTTTTCCCCAACTCTCCTGTTCTTTTTGGGAGGCTAACAGCCAACATCTAGTGAATAAAATGTATTTAACACATTGTAAAGATCTACAAAATTGTTTAAAATGAAATGTTAAAAAAAAGGAAATAAATAATGAAATGAGCTGCATTTGTTTTTGTTGTATGTTTTGTTAGTCATATGTGTCCTTTAAATTCATTAAATTTTTATTTTAGCACAAAATCTTGTCGCTTTATCCTTCTACTAGCGCTGATCTCACCTCCCCACTGAGAAACTCTTTACAGCCCGAGGTTTTACCCTGTGATGGAAACGTAGCATAAAACTGACTCCAACAGGGTTTTTAGTAATCATGGTCATTTTCATCACATTCTAATTACTTTTAAAAACTTTTGGTCACCTATCACATTTTAAACTCAAACTAATTATTTTTTCTTTTCTATTTGTTATTTATTTGCATTTTTATTATAAAATTTAATTCTTTTTTATTAACATTTGTATTTTATTCTAATTACTAGTTATTTCTTTACATTTAATAGCCAGTGTTTTTTATTTAGGTGGTGTGGTGGTTAGCACTGTCGCCTCACAGCAAGAAGGTCCTGGGTTCGATCCCCGGGTCACCCAGGGTGCCT
>JAQQZR010000036.1:342155-355209 GCA_030068235.1 Notoglanidium macrostoma | reverse complement strand
TGTGTGTGTGTGTGTGTGTGTGTGTGTGTGTGTGTGTGTGTGTGTGTGTGTGTGTGTGTGTGTGTGTGTGAGACAGAATGAGGTGTCTCTGCTCAGAGGCGAGGTGACGCGTCTAAAGGAGCTCCTGCTGGCTCATAAAGACTGTCCTGTTACTGCCATGCAGAAAAAAGCCTACCTGGGTAAGAGGTGACTTATTTACCTGTCAGAACATTAGAGTAAGTACAATTTCAGTCTCCCAAGTGGTGCAACAGAAAAATATTTGCCTTTTTGTCTGGAGGTCATGAGGTTTAATCGCATCAATGCCACAGTCAGGAGCAAAATTGGCTGTTCTCTCTAAGAGGGAGGGGTGGCGGATGCTCGCCCACCTGTCAGTCACAAAGACAATAGCCAATCATGTGTATTTGTGAGCTCATGTATGAGGAAGAGGGCAGGTGATGACTAAATTAGGGAGAAACAGCAAAAATTAATACAAAGTAAGTAAATAATTACTATTAGAAGTATAGCTGCATGCAGCAATTTAGGGTCCAAGCACTTTATCTATCTGGACTGTGACTATCTGTGCATGTTTCCTAGGAGATGTACTAAATTGAAGGAGGAAATGTTGCCTCACTTCCTGTTTACAGTAGCTCTTCCAACTTTTATCAATTTCTGTTTAACATCAGCTCATTTTGCTAAACATGTCAAATTTGTTTGGTGTTATGGAAGTACAAGAAGCAAAAAGTCTGATTTTATTCATTCAAAATGGCAGAAAATCAAACATGGTAGAAACTAGCATCATGATGTACATCAACTCGGCATGACTCAATCAGACAAAAGTGGAATTATGCTCCTGTGTCATTTTTAAAGCACTTGACTAGCGTACGCCAAAATTGGTTTGTACCGTAAGTTAGTTTAGTTAGTCCATTATTTAGTTAGTTAGTTATTTAGACTCCGCCCCCACATCCCTGGTGTCCCCTCACCCTGATTTTGGTACCGTTGGAACAGTTGCTATGTTTGTCTATTATTATAATTAATAATTACCTTATTGAATGCTGAAATTCCAAGCTGAAATGTGTAACATGAAATAAGACAAAAACATTAGAAAATGTGTAACAATATTTTTTATAATTGCATTTGTAAAGGTAATGTATTTGTTTTTCTTTGTTTATTGCGATTATTAATTTATGAAGAAATCTGATTAATTAGTGAATTAGTTATATTCACTAATCTGATAAGTCTGTTTCTTAATTAATCTTACCAAAGTAATCTAATAAATTAATTAGAATTCTAGTACGATTAAGTTCTTGGAATTCTTAATTTGATAAAAAAAATTTTATTGGTTAGTTAGTTAGACCCCGCCCCCATGTTCCTGACATAATCCTGTGTTTTGGTACCGCTTTACCGGTTCTAGATTGGGTTTGTGCTATGTCTGTGCTCTGTTTGTGTGCGTAGCTGCGGGTGTGGATGAGAGCTCGGTATCGGCACTGGTTCTGCCCGTCTCGGTTCCGGCTCCGGTCTCCGTTAACGGACTGAGTGTGCGAGCGGCGGAGGCCGTGGCCGTGTTGGCGGGGATGGGGTCGGGCCAGTGGAGCGGCGTGGGAGCAGGCGGAGACACGCCCACCCAGTCACAGCCCACCTCCAGATGATGACCAAGCGCTACGGACGTGGCTGGAGGATGTGGGCGTGTCATAGGAGCGCGTTGTTGTTGAACTGTTGAAGCCACTCCTTGCTTTTCACTCTCACCGTTTTCTCCAGACTTTTAAGTGTGTGACGTGTCCCGTGATGTCGCTGGCTGACGATACAGACACGGACACACCGCAGGAAAAACACACACACACACACACACACACACACACACACACAGCGCTCATATCCTGTACTTTCTCATGTTACATTTTTAATAACTGATATATTTCTTTGGTGTTTGTGACTGCATGATTCATTCAGACGAGTTCACACTAGCAGGTGACCGGTCGCTCATGTCACTTGTGGGCGTGGCCTGTTCTGCATTCCCATGAGAAACAGTAGTAGCTATATTATATGTATGCATCTCTTCTAAAGGTAACTAGTTAGACAAAGTGATGCACTGATCAGTGTGAAAATCGAAAATTGAGAGATTTACATGTTACGCGCTCGGCTTCGTTCTCTCATTAGATTAGCAAAGTGAGCTAACTGTATTAGCTGTGCACACTCGCCAGAGAAACCAACGATCTCTGCTACTTCCTTCGAAACTATTGTCTGTTTTTCTTTTTGTCTCTATATAGCAGTTGATTGCAGGAGAAGATGAAACCATGGTTATACATTTTTCTTCCATGTTTGCAAGAACTAACTGCAGGTAGGAGGTAAACGTGCCACAGGATTGGGCGAGGAATCGTTGGAGCCGGGTGTTGTGCAGCGTCATCTCTAATTTGCATAGAAATCTTGATTCAGATGTTACTGAAATCTCCGTACGCAGAAAACGTACCTGTTGCTTTGTCGCTCGCTAGTGTGAACGTAGGTTTAGACGCATCAATGTGCTAGGCTCCGCCTCTGAAACTCCGCCTCTCTTCTCTACACTTCCTTTCTTTTGTCTTAAAACTTTTTAGTGAAAGTTGAAATCCTTCTGCAGTGGAAGAGCAGTGTAATTTTGTACATGAGTGTTGATATCGGTCAGTGTAGAAGACGTGTGTACGGCTAGCATAAAACGCTAACAGTCATGTGATCACGATACTTTTAACAAAACAGTCTGCTTTGTTTATTTAGCCAGTATCGCATCATTAGCGTGATGTACAGGTTTTAATATCACTGTAGGATCTCAGGACACAAACACACACACACAAACACACACACACACACACTTTATATAAATGCACCAATGCTTTTGATTTCTGAAAGCTGGTTTTATACTCGTATGCATATCATGAAAGAGTTATCACACAGCAAGTATTCGGGGGAAAAACATGCTAATCATCCGAACTGGCGCTAATCACTATTTAACTTGTTTTTGTTCACGTAAGTGCTTTGTTTCAGCAGTTTGTCATAGCAACACTTTAAATGTGTTTGCTTTTTAAATGTGTGTGTGATTACAATACAGATGTGAATTTAATCTCACACAGAGTGGAAGTGTAAGGGGCAGATGTTGAATGTTTTCATCACACTTTTGAAGTCTTCAGTTAAAGGTATTTTTGTATATAAATGAAGCTGTAAATGTGTCAAATTGCTCCTATCAGAGATGGAACTACTTTAGTGTTGGTGTAGGGATGCCACAAAACCTTCAGGAAAGCGTAAAGTCACCGGGACTCCTTTTTACTGTAAGGCTTTAGTGTTCTTATCTGTAGTAATCACACACACACACACACACACACACACACACACACACACACACACTGCACCACATCCTCATACTCAATATTTATTCAGGCTGTGAGGCCCCGCCCCATTCTGCCCCGCCCTCATATCCAGTCGTGTGTGTGTTGTGCTTTATGAATATGAATGAAGAGCGTATCCTCTGTGTGCATCACTAACTGAACGTGTGAAAGTGTTGCTCATCAGCCGAACTCTTTACAGAGCTGTAAATATCAGTGAGTATATAAAATAATAAAATCGCTGTCTGTATATGAACTAAATGAAATGGTCCTGAAGATATATTGTTATAAATAAACATTCGATGGAACTCAACCGAGTCGATGTTTTTCACTTTACTCAGGGACAACAGTAAGGTCGGAATTGTAAGACTTTCTTTTTTTTTTGGTGAAATACCTGGATTTTGAGATGTCAGGATATGTTCAGATAATTTGGAAATGAGTCCGAGCTGAGGGATGTCCGAAGTCTGAGATCAAATCAATTTGAAAAGTCTGAATTTTGATCATATAAAATGAGACTGAGTTTGATTTTCCTCAGCTTTAGAGCACTTTGGTCTTAGATTCATGCAGTCTTACACTCGTGCCACCAATTTACAAAAGCAAGTCTCGGGCACGTGTCTTGTATTTAGTACGTTCACATCTCTTCACGTCTCATTTCAGTACAGAGAAGTGTGTACTTGTGACCGTTTGTTCCAGCAGTGGCTAAATTACTCAAGCTGAAATTTTAATAAGTCACTGTGAATATATTTTATATTTCTAATTTAAAATAAGATCAACTTCATCAGAGAACCAGTGGGCCAGATTCGGGACACGCTGGAGACTGGGCTGTTTACTGGGAATCCTGGGTACTTCATCTAATTTACATAAAACCTGTATGTGTGTGGTTTATATTTATACTTCTGAGCTGCAGCTGTTCATGAATATAAAGTTGGTGTTGCAGGGTGACATTAATAATGACATAGCCTCAAACAAAGTGGAGTTGAGAGGCTACCTAGGTAATGTTTAGAGTTGACATCATGCAGTTACGCAGCATTCAGTCTAGCAGCTTCAGCTGAACCGTTTTACACGTATCGCTGTTTACCTGTGTTCAGGTATCAGGAAATTTCACACTTTTCCTCTTTTTCTCAGCCTTTGTGCAGGGAAACAAGGTTACTGTGGGGCTTATACTGGTGATGTGGGGCTTATACTGGTGATGTGGGGCTTATACTGGTTATAAGGGGCTTATACTGGTTATAAGGGGCTTATACTGGTGATGTGGGGCTTATACTGGTTATAAGGGGCTTATACTGGTGATGTGGGGCTTATACTGGTTATAAGGGGCTTATACTGGTGATGTGGGGCTTATACTGGTGATGTGGGGCTTTTACTGGTGATGTGGGGCTTATACTGGTGATGTGGGGCTTATACTGGTTATAAGGGGCTTTTCTTTTTTGTCAGGTTCCATATACAAAACTGAAATATGTTGTTTGTTTTGTTGTTTGTTTGGGTGTTGCTGTTTGTGTTGGTGTAAAACTTTACCCCGCTCTCCCCTACACCCCGCACCCCGCACTGATGATGATGATCATGATGTAAACATGATCTAACTAACGAAATCTGAAATCTGATGTTTAAATCATGGCTCGGTGATTTAGCTCGAAGCTCCTTCATTAAAGAGCCGAGTGTGTTCCGGACACTGCAACAGCAGAGGGAGCACCGATACCGGAGTCGCGAGCCGGAGAGTGAGTGTGTGTCACGTGACCCTCTCCACCGGTCCCGGGGTTTCTCTCTCTGTCTCATGGCGGAGACGCAGCGCTGAGGAGAGCAGAGCGGTTCACGGATGGAGCTCGCTGTTGTTGTGCTGCTGTTGAACAGCCGCCGTGTACTGAGAGCAGCCGGAAGCGGGTTGTGGTCGTCGTTTGTCCGGTGTGGTTTCCGGGGGAGCCGCGGTTTCATCCCGGGGAGATGATGGCGGAGAGGCCCGTGGATGTGTGCGCTCTGCCGCCGGAGGTCCGGGAGCAGCTGGCCGAGCTCGACCTGGAGCTGTCCGAGGGTGAGAGCTCACACACACACACACACACACACACACACACACACCATCATCATCATCATCACCTGAACACACACACGCACACGCACACAACATGCGCACCTTTCACACACCAGATTGCGTAACGGAGCGGCACCTCACACCGGGATTAATGTCACACTGACCTCCTTTCTGTCTCCTCCTCGCCACCACCCACAGCACACAGGCCCTGCTTTACACCCTCACTATCAGCTCTGAATAATTCTCTAGACTTCAAAGGGCGTTTTTAAAAAAATATGCAAATAAACGGCCTTGTTTTTGAAGCGCGCGGCCTGTCTGTGTGCGCGTGGGATCCATTTATTTATTTATTTATTTTATTTATTTATTTATTTATTTGTCCACATCTCATGTCGGTGACAACGCCGCTGTGATCATTACTCAACTCATGATAAATAAATAACTATTAATATTTATTTAGAACATTGTTAACATGACTCTCAGATCCACACCATATGGGAATGATCTGTGTGTTTACATCTACACACAATAACACAGTGTAATTCATCTATACTTAATTGTCTCGAGCGCACAATGACGTCAGAATCTACATAACACACATGCGCGAGCGGCACTGACAGAGCTATTTTTAGTTTATTTATTTATTATTATAAATTTTTTGCTCACTTCCGCCATAATGATTTCAAACCCTCTCTCTTTTGCGTGTGTGTGCTGATTAATTAAACATAACTGTAGATAAAGGAAACTAGGGCAATAACATTTGTATGCCAGGTTTTTTTTAATAATAGCCAGGATTACATTTTTGCAACAGATAATCCCCTCATTCCACATGCACCTGATTATTTCACACACTGATTAAACTCTAACACACAAAACATTCAGGTGTAAAGCTTAAATGTTGTCTTGGTAGAATAATGATATCTCAGTGTGATAACAAATTGCATTTTAATCTGTCATTAATTTGATCTTTAACAGTGTCCAAGATTTATATTTACAGTTTAAACATCTCTCATTGGTCTATTTCTTTACTTTACTACATTACCCAGAATGCTCTCCTGATAGAGGTGCAGTAGGATTTTGCCCTCATCTCATCTCTCTACCTAAAGAGAGTGATGCAGCGGCACTTTAGTGCTTTAGTCTGTCCATCTCTTTCAAACAGATCAGCTTTCAAAGCTTCACCTTTCACACTAATGCCTCCATCATCACCATCGTGCTCGTCTCATGTGTCTCTAAGCAGCCGCTATACGAGTCATGTAACTGCATTTCACTCTGGGACTTTGAGTCCAGCATTCACCCCAATGTCTCCTCCATGATGCTGGGAAATAAAACCTGAGTGAGAAAAACAGACTGTTTGAGATTACTGAATTTTTTTTTCTATTAAGCTCCATTGTAACTGCGCTAACAATAATAATAACAATGTTCTCCTGGGACATCAGAGTGACACACAACATCTAACATCTCACAGAAATAACAACAATACAGCACCAACCAACACATCTACAGAATCACAAAACCTCACAGACACGTCAGTATAAACATTTAATGCGTTTAAGGGCAGAGTTTCACATCACCTGATCATTAGTGCTGTTTTTGATGTTGGATCTGAATAACTCTGAGCCTGATCATTAGATGAACAAGGTGTTTGATGCCTGATCTCAGACCCTTGTCACGTTCCTGCCCTCTGACTGATCTCTGATCTGTGAGCAAGAGAGCCTGCTGTTCCAGGTGAAACCCTACACTGAAACAGTAGCGGTGTGAGTGAGGGTTATCAGGAGAAGCGTGTCGCTGTGTCACTCACAGATTCCTGCTGCTGCTGCGCCAGTCTTCACTTTACACGCCTGAAAGCTGCAGTGGGACGGTGATGCTGCGTTCATGCTTACAGGCCTGAAAGTGACAGCTTCATTTTCTACATGCGTGTGCAACATTAAGTCATTTGAACTGAGATTTTCTCAGTTCTAAAGAAGCAGCAAATTCAAGCGACTGTCTAGGATGATTCCTCGGACAGATCCTACTGCGCGTCTGGTCCGACGTTTCTTCAGTTCCCCTCACCACTTTAGCTCCCACCTGCAATTACAGTAGCTTCTTATAAAAAGGAAGAAAAACTAGTAAGCATGGTTTCATCTTCATCTGTCATTAAATGTGCATAGAGACCTTTTGGGGGAAAATGAAGCTTGGAAGAAAGTAGCAGAGATTATACTCGGGTTCCTCGGGGAGCTTTTGGGTAAATAAGTGTTCTTTGCGTCTTTCAGGAATACTCTGTAAATAAAAAATACATTCAACATCTACAGCTTTCCTCTGAGAAACTGCAGAGCGCTTTAGGGCTCTAAATCTAATTGATTTATGATAAAGCTTGAACGATATGAACATTTTGTGGCTAAAATAGTTTTACCTCTAATATATAGGTAATTAACATATTTCCCTTTAAAAGCACGTCCTCAAGTATTTTATTCCTCTTACACCACAGCCATTTACCAACTTTACAATTGTTTTGTTCATGAAAGAACGTCATACTTTTAATCTGCTTATAGTTACATTTTATGGTGCAGAATGTCTGTGAAATGTTAGATCCTGTTCTTGCTTATGTTATAGCAGCAACAAACAGTCGTTCCCTCACCAGCCTCTTTACAAAATGAAAGTAGTTGCACTATTGCCAGAGCTGCCATTATAAAAAATTTATCAACATCATCTGACCAATCAGAATCCAGAAAGTAACAGTGCCCTGGAATTATATCTATCAGGGTTGGGAGCATTAGTAAAATGTACTCCGATACCGTCACTAATTACCTGCTAAAATGTCGTCAGTAACTGAATCTAGTTATCCCAAAATTAAAGTAATGTAACTGATGGCGTTCCGTTACTTTTGGATTCCCTCAATACCAAATATGAGGATGATGATGGCATTTTCTCAGCTGGAAGCAGAACCTGCTCTGTACTGTGATGTTGTTCCCCTTTTCTGTTTTAAAGAATAAGTAATGGTGAAATTTCCCCCCAGTGAGCACGTGTTTTCCCCAGAGGCCTGATAGTGACTTGGTGACTGTAAGATTAGCTCTGATTTCACTCCAGACCCGAGCGGTGCTGTGAGACTCGGGACCTGCTGTAATGTGCACATGGGCAGGTAGTGTAGCGCTCTTACTTAGGGCTGAGACAGCTATTTTGATTATTTTTTATTAGATTTTTTAGGGTGTGAATTGATTAATCTTGCCTTGATTATTCAATTGGTTTTATTTTTTTTTTAAATATATCAAAAAGAGGGTCAACATTCATCTGGTTCAGAAATAAACTATTTATTCGTGGACCAGATGAATGTTGATCCTCATTCCGTAGAAGCGTTATATATGACTGGTGCTGGATATACACTCTGAATAACTGAAGGTGGCGCTATGGAGCCTACGGCGGTTACTGTTAGCACTTTCTGCAGCTGTGTGTCTGTATTTCTGTATTTCAGGCCATGATTTGTTCAAATTTCAAACAGACAAATTCAAAATAAAGCAAAAATAAATATCAACTCCTGTTTCTCTCACTGAAACTCTCCGATGCTAAGCTCATTGTGCTTGTTGTGCGCGCGCCAGGCGAATCATTTTCAGTGTGGAATCGAATCGTTTTTAATGCCCGAGATTAGCGAATCGACTCTTTTAGGGATCGACTTGTGAACCGAAAGCAGGTCGGAAAAATTGGCTAATTTAACCTTTTACTTTTTTAAGCTAATTGATTAACAAAACCTAACAAAGCTGTTGTGGACAATTCCAGCAGGAACATCACGCTTCTCCTCACATTCCCACAGACCAATGATAATATTACTCACATTAAAGCACAGGTTATGCCATGAGGCCAGCAGGGTAGTGTACTGTAAAGAGTTTCATACCGTAGAGTAAGCCCTGCTGATGTTTCTGCTCCTCCATTTCACTCTAATGTGTGTTTATGAAGTGATGCAACGCAGATCAACTAATAATTAAATTATTAGCAATTATTTTTATTATTGATTTTTATAGATTTTGTTGATTAGTTGTTGCAGCTCTTGTGCATTTTAATATTGTAATCCTGTAAATAATCCTTGTTTTTAGTAAAAGTATGTAATCTGATTACAGCTTTTTTTCCCTGTAACAGAATCCAGTTACCTTTTTTTGTATCCTAATTACGTAACGCTGTTCCATGTGTTCTGTTACTACTCAAGCCTGTTATCTACAGATATAATTTCCTACATTTAAACAAACAACAAAACCCCAGAACCAAACAGTACAGAAATCTCCGTCCCCTATGTTCCCATAAGCCGTTGTTTATTGTGGCGTGTCCCAGCTCGCCTAAGTTATAAGTAATAAGTGAAATAAGTATAGCCCTAAGTAATGTAAGTGTGTCATACACAAAACCATCTTCATTTAATGACTTTAGCAGCATTTTCAACATTTCTATCTTTTTTTGTTTGCCTTATTGCTCTAATCATCTTCCAGCCATCATTTTTATGACACATAGACAAGCAAATATAAAAAAAAGTTTATTTTTCACCTTCTTATTACATTCATGTTACTGTGTTATATCAGCTGAGTGTTAGCGGGTTTGAGTCATGTGACTGTGGGGGTCTGTGGTAGCTCAGTGATTAAGACATTGGACTAATGATTGGAAGGTTGTGAGTTCAAATCCCAGCACCACCAAGCTGTCACTGCTGGGCCCTTGAGCAAGGCCCTTAACCTTCACTGCTCACTTGTATAAAATAAGATGTATGTAAGTCTCTCTGGATAAGGGCGTCTGCCAAATGACATAAATGTAAATGTGACATTTGTAACTCAGCTCTCATAGGTTCCCAGGAAGTAAAAGAACCAGTGAAGCCACGCCCACATACTATTTATACTCGAAAAGATGCACCATTGAGCAAACCCCATTAGCAGATATGCTAATGTTAATGAGTCCTATAATACCCCCATGGCCTAGGCAGTATGTGTACGTGTGTTTTGTGGGTGTGGCTTTGGAGAGAACAGTCTTTATGACCATATATGGGTACATGTTTTTGTATTTGGTGTGTCTTCAAGAAAGAGGTCCATATACTGTAGGTCCATTAGATCCATGTATGAAAATGAGGACAGTTCTATGCCTTTAAGTCTGGACGTGGGCGTGGCCTTGAGCGGTATTTCATCCACATGTGTGTTTGAGCCCATATATGGAAATTATAACATAACCCTGTTTCCAGAAAAGCTGGGACGCTGTGTAAAATGTAAATAAAAGCAGAATGTGATGAATTGCAAATCATGTAAACCCAAATTTAACTGAAAATAGAAGAAAAACTTGCTTCCACAAATGCAGGTTAAAACTATACCATGCAAAAAACCATAATATAAACCATATATAAACATGATCCAGAAACGCCGCCGCCTTCTCTGGACCCGAGCTCATTTAAGATGGACTGAGGTGAAGTGGAAAACTGTCCTATGGTCTGATGAACCAAAAGTTGAAATTCTTTTTGGAAGCATGGACGCCGCATCATCTAGTCTAAAGAGGAGAGGGAGCTTATTATTACTTATTAGCCCACAGTTCAAAAGCCAGCGATGTACAGGGGGCACTAGTGCACATGGCGTGGGTAGCTTGCACATCTGGGAAGGCACCATTAATGCCAAACAATATATACAGATTTTAGAGCAACATAAGCTGCCATCCAGACAATGTCTTTTTCAGGGAAGGCCTTGCTTATGAGACAACAGCAAACTGCATTCTGCGCATATTCATAGTAGAAGAGTCCAGGTGCTAAACTGGCCTACAGTCCAGACCTGTCACACACTGAACACATCTGGAGCATCATGGAACCAGAAATATGACAAAGGAGACATTGGAATGTTGAGCAGCTAAAGTCCTACACCAGGCAAGAATGGGAGAACATTTCAGTTTCGCACTCCAGCAGCTGGTCTCCGCAGCTCCTGAACACGTACAGAGCGGTGTTGAAGGAAGAGGTGATGCGGCACAGTCATAAACACAAGGCCTGTCACAATGTTTTTGAAATGTGTTGCTGTCATCAAATTCAAAATGAGCATATATTTGACAAAAAACAATAAAATTTCTCAGTACAGGTTTCAACCCTTAATATGTTCTCTTTGTTCTATCTTAAATTAAATACGGGTTTACACGATTTGCAATTAATCACATTCTGTTTTTATGCACATTTTAATTGTAGTTGTAGTTCTTACTTAGCGTATAGACGTGTGGGCGTGGCACTACATCCATATATATAGAGATGGGTGCAGCTCCGACAGGGTGTGTTTTTGAGTCCATATATGGAAATGATAATAGTTCTTAGTGGCCATGTTTTTATGGCTGCGTTTGAAATGGAAGCTTGCTGCCTTGTTGCTGTCTCAGAAGGCAGGACTTTCGACTCAAGGCATATTCTAAGTACATTTGTTTCGAACAACTTTATGCTGCGTAACTTAACTTTAGCTAGTTGGCTAACAGATGCCTCACAAATCATGTGCCAAATTTATTTGCTTACAGTCACGGTGGTTTAAGATAGTTCATTCACTTCTTTTTTAATCTAACCAAAAACACCCAAAAACGTATATTTGTACACAAATTCACTTTTCTGTGAAGCTGAGTCCGCCATGTCTTTTTATTTATTCGGTTGCTTGAGGGACCTCTGCCGCAGAGATTTATGGGTAATAGGCATCTTAGAAGACAGGAAACAAGAGCTTGATTAGTTTCGAACAGTCCTTATTGCCTCGCTGTCTTGTTAGACATCCTCCTGAAACAGAGTTTTAAATGCACCCAAAGACTGCAAATGGGAATGTGGGTGTGACTTCGAGTCAATATATGGAAGAGCGGTGATGTTATTAAGTCCATATATGGAAATGAGAACTGCTTTGAAACGGAGATACACAGAGAGAGAGAGAGAGATCTTAACCTCCTTGCAGAGGAACACACACACACACACACACACACACACTCTCTGCAGTCTCACAGTTGCCATGGTTACAGTGGGACTACTGGGAAGAAGTGTTGAAGATGGTGAGTTTGTTTGGGTTTGTGTCTGTGGAGGTTAGTTAGAGCTGAACACATAAACACTACATCACACACACACATAACACACGCATAACACACACAGCTTCATGCACTCACTGTGTCGAATGAAGGGCGGTTGAACACTGGAGAAAATTACATCATCCACAGGGAGAGGAAGTGTGTGTGTGTGTGTGTGTGTGTGTTTCCTCTGAGAAACTAAGAAGAGAGAATTCTCTTAGGAATAGAGACTGCTTCAAAACAACTGAGCTCAAACACAGTGTTTAATTCATTTTCCATTTAAAGCCGGGACTTTCTCAGTGCTTCTGTTTAAAACAGATTTAGGGGCGGAGCTACACATGACCTCGGACTATGATGTCACTGAATTATTCTTAGTGGCTTTGAATTAATCCAATCTGATATGCAAATGATTAAAGCAGTATGCTGTGATACCTGGACATGTTTTATCCTGCATGCTAAAATCATTTGCTAGCTACTTTAGCTAATTTTGATTAACTAAATTGTGGTCGTCATAGTAAAAGTTAAAAGTAAATTGAAATCCTACTGACTAATGTGAGCTAGTTTACTCACAGAAACTGAGATGTATGTTAGCTACGTGTGGATTAGATAAAATGTTGGGTAGGTGGGGTTATGGGCTGTGTGGGCTTATGGGCTGGGTGGGTGGGGTTATACCCTGGGTGGGGGTATGGTCTGGGTGGGGGTATGGGCTGGGTGGGTGGGG
>JAQQZR010000036.1:316813-329250 GCA_030068235.1 Notoglanidium macrostoma | reverse complement strand
TTATATTCAGAATTTATATACTTTTTTGAAGCTGCTTTGTGACAATGTCTGTTGTTAAAAGCGCTATACAAATAAAACTGAATTGAACTGATCCCATTGTCTGGGAAAAATAGTTTAAAAGCATCCTCAATAACCCCTTTGGCCATAATTTTAAACCCAGTCACTTTACTTTCTGTCCTTCAGGCCATAGACAGCATTCATCAGGTGGGTCTGTACTGCTTGGCTCTGGTTCTTGCTAACACGCTGCCCAAAACTCCTCTGGGAGGGATTCACATCTCAGACACTAAGCAGCTCTTCCTGGAGGGGGCGCTGCATCCCTGCAACATCCTCATGTGCCCTCACACATGTGTAACCAACATGCCCAAACCTCGCCAGAAACAACCAGGTGAGTGTGTGAAATAAACATGGCTACATTACGTGAAAGTTTGCACACTGTTACATTTTTCAGAAATATCTGTATACGTGTAGACGAGGCCTGAGCGTGGTGCATTTTTGCAGAAAGTCCTTTGTTTGGTGTATACAGTAGGTGTAGGTCCTGCCTCCATCCTGGTTGGGAATCTGGTTGCTGGAAAGAGAATTGCTCAGGCAGCAGGAAGAGATCTGGGAATGATTGAGGACCAAGATCTGGTCAGAAAGGTAGAAAAAACACACACTCCATCTCTGTAACATGTTAAAAAAGTACTCTACTGTTTTTCACTCTGTTTCTCTATTGTGTGTGTGTGTGTCTGTGTCTTTGTGTGTGTGCGTGTAATTACAACTTGGAGGAGAATTTAAACTTTCTCTATACTGAGAAAAGAACAGAAAGTCACTCAGAATGGAAGTGTGAGGGCAACTGTTTTGTGGCTAATTGTTTAAACTGATATTATACCGTCATACCGTCCGGCTCGAACACACACCACCAGGGCTTCACAACTACCATAGATTCATCCCTTTGATAAAGTAGTTTCATCTTTGTAAGGAGCGATTCTATAGCTTTACAGATTCAACAGATTTACAGCTTCATTTTTACATGAACATGTCGTGTTTTAAGACCAGAACGTTTAATATCTGTCCCCTTACACTTTCACTCTGTTCTCTTCAGAGAAATGAGTTTAGATTCTTGTTCATGTTGTAATCACAGTGGAGAAAGGTTAGAGTGAACAACACAGGAGTACACCTTTAGTGAGCACTAATGTAAATGCGTTGTGTGTTGTGTTTTAATGCCTCCCTGTGGATGTAGCTGTGCATGTGGCCCACTATGATGGTAAGGAACATGTACTTACGATCTTATGGAGCACTTATAACAGACATATGACTGTCTTATAAAACTCCTATAACAGTCTTCTTACAGTCTTATGACACTTTTATGACAAACTTATGTCACGCTTATGACACTCTTATGTTGTCATATCACTCCTGTTAATCTTACAATAGTCTTATAACACTCTTATGGCCATCTTATTTCACTTTTGTGTCACTTTTATGACAGTCTTATGACGTTCTTATTGACACTCTTAAGACACTTATGTTTATTAATGAATACTTATGTCTTACGACTCTCACTCTTTTGTCACTTGTATGCCATTCTTATGTCACCCTTATGTCACTTTTATTACAGTTTTGTCATTCTCATCAGTCTTATGACAATTTTAGAATGGTCTGAGTCTTAATTCATGCTTATGACAGTTTTGTCACTCTTGTGACAGTCTTATGACACTCTTATGTTACTCTTATGACAATCTTATCACATTCTTATGTCATTCTTATGTCTCTTATGACACTCTTAGGACAGTATCACACTCATGTCACTCTTATGACAATCTTATGTCACAGTTATTTCACGTCTCTTATGATGTCCTTTGTCACTCTGTCACTCTTATGACACTAATGTTACACTTATGGCAGTCTTATGACACTCTTGTCATACTTAGAACATAGGAGTATGTCATGAGACTTAGATCTTCTCACTCTTATGTTACTCTTGTAGGGATGCTTTGTGTTCTGTTATAGTTACAGAAAAAAGCTGTAATCAGATTACCGATACATTTAGTAAAAATGGGGATTATTTACAGGATTACAATTAAAATTACAAATGCATAAGGGCTGCAACAACTAATCAACAAAAGCAATAAAAAGTGATAATTATTAGTTGAACTGTGTCATGAAACCCTGCTCACGCACTACCTTACTTCATAAACACACATTAGAGTGAAATGGAGGAGCAGAAACATCAGCAGGGCTTACTCTACGGTATGAAACTCTTTACAGTACACTACCCTGCTGGCCTCATGGCATATCCTGTCTTTTAATGTGAGTAATATTATCATTGGTTTGTGGGAATGTGAGGAGAAGCGTGATGTTCCTGCTGGAATTGTCCACAACAGCTTTGTTAGGTTTTGCTAAGCAGCAACTAGCGAAGCTTTTTGAATCAATTAGCTTAAAAAAGTAAAATGTTAACTTGCTTATTTTTTTTAGCCAGTAGCGCTGATAAACAATTGTATATTCTTAGCATACATAATATAATGAATGAAGGGTTTGTGTGTCAAGTCATCAAGTCTGCAGCCTGCTTTCGGTTCACAAGTCAATCCCTAAAAGTGTCAATTCACTGATTATCTGATAAATAACACCAATACTGTAATTAGTGATTTGCTGGTTAATTAAACCTAATTAAGGAAAAGGTCTATAGTGCTGATTAAACTGCTGCAAATAAATATTTTAAATAAATATGTTTTGGATATAATACATATTTTTAATAAATAAAGCAAATTGAATAATAAAACAAAAATAATAGACAGATTCTATTAGCAAAATAATCAGCTGTCTCAGCCCTAAGTAAGAGCGCTACACTACCTGCCCATGTGCACATTACAGCAGGTCCCGAGTCTCACAGCACCGCTCGGGTCTGGAGTGAAATCAGAGCTAATCTTACAGTCACCAAGTCACTATCAGGCCTCTGGGGAAAACACGTGCTCACTGGGGGGAAATTTCACCATTACTTATTCTTTAAAACAGAAAAGGGGAACAACATCACAGTACAGAGCAGGTTCTGCTTCCAGCTGAGAAAATGCCATCATCATCCTCATATTTGGTATTGAGGGAATCCAAAAGTAACAGAAAGAAATCAGTTACATTACATTAATTTTGTAAAGTTACTAACTACATTCTTTAGCAGGTAATTAGTAATTGTATCAGAATACATTTTTAAAGTAACCCCCCCAACCCTGCACATAGATAAACATTTATTTCTAAACTACAAGACAATTAAGACACAAATACAAACAAACACAAAACAATGGTGAAATGTGGAAATGAAATGACCCAAAATTCACAATATTACATGGAGATATAATATCAGGTTACTGTCTTAACCAGCTATGCTTGAGAACCCAGTGAGCCTCTCTGAGGTAGAGTAAACTTAAAATAATGAAATAATCCAAGAAGATAAGATAGGGGTGTCATCAGAAATCACCCAGGTTAACAGAATGATGGCATGGAACTTTGTTACTTGCACTGAGTGAGTGAGTTGTTGCGCTGTTTCATGTGTGATCTCATAGTGGAAGCATTCTAAGTGCTGGGATGGCAGGATCTTTAAAAGTTCTCTGAGTGCAGAAGTTCCATGCTGTTCTAATAGGGTCTCATGGCTGTAGAATTTGTGAAACACTTTTGTTGCTGCAGATGAAAGTGGAGCATTTACAGAGTGTAGATCTATGTTCAATGGAAAAGACGAAAAGCTCCGTGGAGATTCGTACAGATGAACTCCGAATTCTGCCTCCTGAACTCTGTTTCAAGCTCCCCATTTGCATTCTTGCACAATGGTTTTCTAACAGGCTGGTCATGCATATGTAATTATGCATAACAGATGTCCAGCCAATGGGCTTTGACCTTGCTTCCTTCTCTCCTCTGAGAGCACATCTCTTTTGTTCTGCGGAGCATGTGATGTGTACGTGCATGAGGGGATTTTGGGTGTGTATGTGTGTATAAAGGAATGTGTGTGAGAGCACGGAAATGCACGACTCATGAAGGCTTAACTGTCCAATCTGATTAAACATCTGTCTGTGAAGTGATAGAACATTCAGAAGGTCCGTAGTTACAAAGTTAGTCAGAGATGTTTGTTGAGTTGATTGGATGACAATTTGATATTCATTCATTGTTCTCATACTTCTTGGAAGATCAGTTTAGGGTTAGTTTGGGTAATAAAGCTTGAGGGCCATCTGGCTTTTGGATACAAGATATTGAGGCTTCTTGTGTTTTAAATCTTTTCTTTGTAAATATAAAAGACAGCAGCTGGATGATAACACCGACCGACATCTTCAACATCTCCTTGAGCACCACTGTTGTTCCAATGTGCTTTCAAAGCCAGCACCATCATTCCATTGCCAAGGATGTCCTCAGTGTCCTGACTCAAGGACTACTGTCCTGTTGCACTCATCCATCTAACCCATTATCATGAAGTGCTTCAAGATGCTTATCATGAGGTGCATCAAGACTCTGCTGTCCCACTCACTGGACCCCCTGTAGTTCACCTATTGTGCCTACCACTCAACAGATGATACCATCACCACCACCCTACATCTGGCCCTCACCCACCTGGACAATAAGGACACATATGTATGAATGCTGTTCATAGACTTCATTTCAGCATTCAATATAATCATTCCTCAGCACCTGATTGGGAGGCTGAGCCTGCTGGGCCTGAACACCTCACTCTGTAACTGGATCTTGGACTTCCTGACTGAGAGACCTCAGTCAGTCAGGATTGGCAGAAATATCATCAGCACCATCACACTGAGCACTGGGGCCCCCCAAGGCTGTGTGCTCAGTCCACTGCTGTTCACTCTGCTGACTCATGACTGTGCAGCAATGCACAGTTCAAATCATATAAACAAGTTCTCCAGTGACACGACCGTGGTGGGTCTCCTCAGCAAGAACGACGAGTAAGCATACAGAGAGGAGGTGCAGCAGCTAACGGTGCAAAGTCAGCAACCTGTCTCTGAACGTGGACAAAACCCCGTGAACAAAAGAGATGATTGCTGACTTCAGTAGACCACAGAGTGACCATTCTCCACTGAACATTGACGGATCCTCTGTGGAGATCATCAAGAGCACCAAATTCCTTGGCGTTCACCTGGCTTACAATGTCTCTTGGTCCCTTAACACCAGCTCTATAGCCAAGAAAGGCCAGCAGGGTCTCTACTTCAGAGTACCTACAGAGGGACTATCGATAGCATTCTGAGCAGCTGCATCACTATCTGGTATCAGATCGCAAGACCCTACAGCAGATAATGAGAACAGTTGAGAAAATCAATGGAGTCTCTCTTCCTTTCCTCATAGGCATTTACAACACAACCGGCATCTGAAAAGCCACCAGCATTGTGGAAGACCCCATGCACCCCTCACACAAACTCTTCACGCTCCTGCCATATGTCAAGAGCTACCAAAGCATTCGGGCCCTCACTCCCAGACTGTGCAACAGTTTCTTCTCCCAAGCCTTCAGACTCCTGAATACTCAGGGACTGAACTGACACACACACGCACACACACACACACAAACGCACTCAAATTAGTACATTCCACTACCTCTGCAGTTTTTGCACTTGTATTTCACTGTTTGAATTTACAATACTTGCACAACTCAATACATCTCTGCACATTACTGACACCAGGACTGAGTACTGGTTAATGCTGCACTGTCTTTGTCACACCATCTTTGTCCTTTATTGCACTGTCTTGTAATGTTTGCACTTTTGCACCTGTACACTTTTTGTAGTCCTGTGTTTTATGTCGCACACATTCACTTTCTGTAATTCTGTGTTGTCTTAAATGTAGTAACGTTGTCTCATTTCACTATGTGCTGTTCCACCTATATATGGTTGAAATGACAATAAAATTCACTTGACTTGAAGTCTAGTGTTTAAGCAAAGGGTGTCTTGTTGACCATTGGACCTCTTGGTGCAAAAGGGCTGTGTGGTGAGATTTCATTCGGCACTCAGGGTTTGTGTGAAGGAATTAATGGGTTTGACCCTACACTCTTTTGGCAGTTTGTCATTCTTGTCACTGTTATGACAGTTTCACGGTAGTCTGAGTCTTGCCACTCTTTTGACGTCTTATGTCACTTATAACAGTTGTATATCACTTTTATGACAATCTTTTGACAGTCATGTTACTCATGAAAGCCTTATGACACTTTGACAGTCTAATGTCACTCTTATGACAGTCATATGTCACTCTTGTCAATCTTATGACTGCCTAATGAGACTCTTATGACAGTCTTGTCACTTTTATGTCATTTGTATGATAGACTTATGTCACTCTTAAAGTCTAATGTCACTGATGTCACTCTTATGACAGTCTTGTCACTCTTTTCACCCTTTTGACAGTTTTATGACACCTTATGACATTTATGTCAATCTTATGTCACTCTTATGACAGTCTTATATAACTCTTATGACACTTATGGCAGTCTTATAACAGTTTTATGATACTTGTATGACACGACAGTCTTATGACAGTCTTGTCACATTTATGACAGCCTTATGACTCTTCTCCAGTCTTGTGTAACTCTTATGCCACTTTTGACAGTCTTGTGACACCTTATGATCATCTTACGACAGTCTTATGTCACTCTTATGTCACTTTTATGATAGCCTTATGACACCTTATGACAGTCTTATGAAAGTCTTATGTCAGTCTATGTCTCTCTTATGACACCTTATGACAGTCTTATGTCACGATTATGAGCCTTATGTCACTTTTATGACAGTCTTATGTCTCCCTTATGACAGTTTCGAAACCTTATGACACTCATGTCAATCTTATGTCACTCTTATGACTGTCTTATGGCAGTCTTATAACAGTCTCATGGCACTTTGACAGTCTTATGACAGTCTTATGACACCTTGTGTCACTCTTATAATAGTCTTATGTTACTCTTATGATACATTATGTCACTCTTATCATGGTCTTATGTCACTTGCATGACACTGTCAGTCGTATGACCGTCTTACGTCACTCTTATGACAGTCTTGTCAGTTATGACAGTTTTATGTCACTCTTATGAAAGTCTTATGCTACTCATATGCAGGCTTGGGGAGTAACTGAGACATGGAACTGTCTTACATAATTAGTATACAAAAAATTATTAATTATTAAAATAACTAATAATTGTTAGTTACTTGAAAAAAGCTTTAATCAGATTACAGATACTTTTAGTAAAAATGGGGATTATTTACAGGATTACAATAATATGAAATGCATAAGGGCTACAACAACTAATCACTCTTATGACAGTTTTATGTCACTCTTATGACAGTCTAATGTCACTATTTTGATGCTGGGGATGGAGCTGCCAGGCAAGAGGAAAAGAAGAAGGCCTAAGAGGAGATTTATGGATGTGGTGAGAGAGGACATGCAGGTAGTTGGTGTAACAGAGAAAGATGCAGAGGACAGGAAAAAGTGGAAAGAGATGATCCTCTGTGGCGACCCCTAATGGGAATAGACGGAAGTAATGATGATGATCACTTATGATGTCTAATGTCATTCTTATGATAACTTATGTCACTCATTACACTCTTGTTACACTTACTGTATGACTTTCAACACTCTTATGTCACTCTTTTGACATTCCTGTCACTTAGTTTTTAATTTTGTGCAACTCTTTGTCTTATGACCCTCTTATGTTGCTCATATGACACTTTTATAGTCTTATTTTTGTGACACTCTTATGACCCACTTATATGTCACTCTTATGTCAGTCTTATAGACACAATAGCTAGCAGCATCACAGCTAAAACACAGTATTCTACATCAGGGCTGATATGGTGTGATGAAGAGGAGTTACCATTACCACCGAAAATCTTTATTTCTCTACGGCAGTAATTTACCAATTGTACAGGTTTCAGTCTGCTCCTGTGAATAATCTGTTATAACATAAATAAAAATGTATTAGATTGAGTGCATTAGTATAAGCCTGCACTACTGTCAGAGCTGCACACTTCATTTTCACCATCTTGTTGCAGCATCAGTATTTGACCGAGGCTCTACAGTGGAGAGCACAGACAGATCCAGACCATGTGCTCTATGTACTGTTGAATGCAAAGGTAACACACACACACACACACACCCATACACACACACATACACAACGAGATCACACTGTTTCTTCATTCTAATGTTTGATGTGAACATTAACCGAAGCTCTTGACCTGTATCTGCATGATTTTTTTTTTTTTTGCATTGTGCTGCTGCATGAACTGCATGAATGTGCTGGTGTACAGGTGTTCCTAATAAAGAGGACAGTGAGTGCATTGTTTGTCTGTTTGTGTTTACAGGGTGTGGCAGTTTGCACAGCTACATGCGTACAACTTCACAAAAGAGCTGAGAAGATCGCTGCAGCTCTCATGGAACGAAGTGGAATTAGCATTGGAGAGAATGTTGTGCTGCTATACCCACCAGGTGAAACACACACACACACACACACACACACACACACACACACACACACACACACACAGAGTAATGTTTTAAATCTTTAGGTATAACTATATCCTAATCAGACCTGGTATTAACATCCATCTTATGTAAAAGTAAAGAAATAAGGATTTAATATTCGACACGTAAATACATAATGAATATTAAGTGTATAATGAATATTAATGTTTTATGAATGTTGTATAAAGTTACAGAGTGAACATCAGCAACAATAACTGGTTGTTTATCACAGAAAACAGGATGTTAAAATAATATGTTCTCTTTATTATGCAAAGAAAATCAAAAAGAGGCAGAAATGTATAATTTTATCATCAGTTTAAATATTTTAAATGTTTTTAGATTAACCCTAACCCTAGGTTTATCCACACTAAAAGTATTACCATTTAAATTATTTTTACACATAGAATTAATTTTTTTAAATAAATTAAATATAGCTGCTCTGTCATCAAATGAGGCCAGTCTACTACACTTTATACACAGAATTTCTCAGTGTGTGTGTGTGTGTGTGTGTGTGTGTGTGTGTGTGTGTGTGTTCAGGTATTGATCTGATTGCAGCATTTTATGGCTGCCTGTACGCTGGTTGTATTCCCGTCACCGTGAGACCACCACACCCACAGAACCTCTCAGCCACACTCCCTACAGTCCGCATGATCATCGATGTAAGTGTGTGTGTGTGTGTGTGCGTGTGTGTCAGACCCAGTTGAATTGTTTCTTATTCCTAGTCCATTGAAATGTTTGCAGTCATTCATTTGATGCATGATACTGTGTTAGTGTTAAAGTTAGCCAATCATATAACAGGCATTAGCTGTCAATCAAAAATTGTCCTTCATATTATGCATTAGCTTTAATACATTTTTAAAAATCCTTTATATAGTGTATATTTTGTGTAAAATGATTGTTTTCAAATTTCAAGTAATGCTAAAAACACATGGGGGTAGCATATTAATTAACAATTCTGTTTGAAATAAGACTGTAATAAGTAATGACTAAGCTAGCTTCAGTAACACTACATTGTAGGAGTAGGAGTACAGCACCTGGGGATGTGCTGTTACAGGAAAATAATCAATGTCAGGGCAGTAACAGTAACTGTAACTCAGTATCATACATTGGCTTATTCCTTATAAAGCTATGAATATTAGATGAGGGAGATAGATGAAATGGTAAAGCCTGTTGTAGGGGTGTTTGAGGGAAGAATAAATGTGTTTCATCCCTTACAGGTGAGTAAAGCCGCCTGCATCCTCACCACTCAGATTCTCACCAAGATTATCAGATCTAAAGAAGCCGCTGCTTCAGTCAACATAAAAACGTGGCCCATCATCATAGACACAGGTACGAACACCCCCGTCCAACATCAGACATGGACTCTTCCATGGTGCTGCGTGGGATCTGCATTCCTGTTCATGGAAGTGGGTGAAATGGTTCTAGATCATGATGGAACCATGTTTGTGGAAACAGAGTGGTCATCTTTTCTACATTCTGGAAAATTATAAACTTTCACTCAGGTTGAAATGTAAATGTCCCAAAATGTTTGCCAAACAATGTTCACTTTTTCACTTTTTACCTTTCACCTCTTTAACCTCATCATATTTCCTCATCATTCACTTTCTCATCTTTCTTTACCTTTATCTTTTTTACTTCATTGCAGCTTTCGATGTATTTTTTAACATTGTACCTAAAGCCAGTTCAGCTGACTTATCTTCCCAGGTGTAGATGTGCGTGGAACGGTTCTAGATCAGACATGACTGGTCATTGAGGCTCTGTCAGAGCATTAGTGTTGAGTTCTGTAGATCTGTGTTGTAGAATTAATCCTGGTTATTTCTCACGTTCTGTTTTTGTCTCTCAGATGATCTTCCTCGTAAACGTCCTCCAAACATCTACAAACCTCCGTCTGCTGATGTGATCGCTTACCTGGACTTCAGCGTGTCCACCACAGGCATGCTCACAGGAGTCAAGGTGAGATCACGCGCCGTCATCGTAAAAACCGCTACTCGTCATCGCTGTGCAGTGATAAACTGCTTGACATGCAATGAATAGAAAAGGAATGACTGAAAAGCTAATTTAAATACCAGAATTTATGCATATGCATTAGTATGCAAATTAGAGATACAGAGGATCCGAGTGTGTGATTGGTTGTGGTGTGTATGTCTGAGTATCTGATTGGTTGTTGGCCAGATCTCTCACTCGGCGGTCAGCGCTTTGTGCCGCTCCATAAAGCTGCAGTGTGAGTTGTACTCTTCTCGCCAACTCGCCATCTGCCTCGACCCGTACTGTGGACTCGGCTTTGTGCTTTGGTGTCTCGCCAGGTAACAACACACACACACACACACACACACACACACACACACACACTCCAAAATGTGCTCCATGTTCTTCTATACTAACCACTTCTACAAACAGCACAGACTCACAACCTGCTGTAAATACCGACTGGCTTACAAAGACGATCGTTACACACTTTACACAAACATTACACACATTGGTCCTTGTTTATCAAACTTATAGTAAAGTTTGTGTGTAAATGTTTGTTCAAGCCAAACTAACTACAATTTCTTGCCACATTTTTAAAAGTTTCAGAAATGTTGATTTTTTTCATACTAGTTTGTGTACATTGATCACATGTCAAAGTGTGAAACACATTCCTGACACAGCTCATTTGCATGTAGCGACACCCACAAAACTCCATAAAAGGTAAAGTGCACAAGCAGCTGGGAGCATGAAATGACCGATCGGGTTAAAAAGGCTGAAAAACAGATGTGGAATATATTTTGACTTACATATATGCCAATAAATGTTTTTATTAATAATAAGAAGAAGAAGGAGAAGCACCAAGTCTTCTGTCAGCTGAGGTGTTTGTTTATGGCTCGTAGCTCTGCGCAGACAGACCGGCCCGTCCTCTGTTTACACACTATCATTTTTTTACAGCCCTGATTGGAAAAACCGTTGGGACATTGTGTAAAACGTAAATAAAAACAATGCAATGATTTACAAATCCTTTTTGACCTATATTCAGTTGAATACAATACAAAGGCAAGATATTTTATGTTCAAACTGAAACATTATTCTCCATAAATATCTTGCAGTAGTATGTGGAGGAACGGAAAGGCTGAGAAATTGCATTTTGGCAATCTTTTCCCATCCTTCCTTATGAATTCCAATCTTCACTAAGTGGCTCTGGATAAGAATGTCTGCTAAACGCTATAAACATCATAAACATAAACAGTTTAAACCCTTTTCTGCAATTATCATCTGTTTAAAATTTTTTTCATTTCTTTGTCACCTTTTTGTCGACTTTTTTAAGAGTTACTTTTGATCTATATTATTTTTTCCCACCTCTTGTACATTTCCCATGTTGTTAACCCGGATGTGTGCGTGCGTGCGAGCGTGTGAGAGTGCGTGAGAGCGTGAGAGCGTGAGCGCGCGCGCGTGTGTGTGTGTGTGTGTGTGTGTGTGTGTGTACAGATTCTTATTTGTATTAATATGGCTCCCTCTACAGGTCAGCACAGTGAAACACACCCCTACATCATCTTCATGATTATGAAATAATGAAATAAAAGCAAGTGTGTAAACTGTGTTTTCAGTAAAAATGTTTAAATAGTTATATTGTATTAAATAGACTGTTGTATTTAATGCTCAGTGTGTTACAATGTATTGATTGTTTTGTAGAAATGGGAGAGTAATTAAATGTGTGTGTGTGTGTGTGTGTGTGTGTGTGTGTGTAGTGTGTACTCAGGTCACCAGTCCATCCTGATTCCTCCTCTGGAGTTGGAGAGTTCGTTGTCCCTGTGGTTGGGCACGCTGAGTCAGTACCGCATCAGAGACACGTTCTGCTCCTACTCTGTCATGGAGCTGTGTACCAAAGGACTTGGGGGACAAACCGACATGTTGAAGGTACACACACACCCACACACACACACACACACACACACACACACACACACACACACACAAATACACAATATCACTAAAAAAAA
>JAQQZR010000036.1:298130-315630 GCA_030068235.1 Notoglanidium macrostoma | reverse complement strand
CAAATCATTTCTAATCCCTGTTTCTAATAACGCTGTTGTTCACGCTGTTGTTCACGCTGTTGTTCCCTGAATGATGGCGTTGGATTGGTTTTGGTTTTGAACCTGAGCTGATTTTACCATCATGATGTTTACACAAGTTGAGTAAAGTGTATGCTGATGTGTTCATACTGATATTACACACATCTCTATTCAGAATTTAAGCGTTGGTGAATTCAATTATAGAGTTTCACCAAAATCAGACGCGTCTCAGTTCAGCACAGTTCTAACCTGAGGTGGAACCGGGACCGGTTTTTAAAATACTAACCTGCTCGTCCCTAACCTGGCGACCCTGCTGACAAAGATTTCCTGCCTTTTCCTGTTAAATTGATACATTGTTACATTGTGCGATATGGTAACACACACACACACACACACACAGCACTAAATCAGGAATCAGAGCTGCGTCTCCAATTCCGTACTGTGCACTACACACTGCACACTACAGTAGCAGATGATTTGTAATGCAGTAACGTCTCAGATCCTTTTACAAATAAATCATAAATAATTTGCACTAAATAACAAAACATGCTTCACTTTTTTTCACATCATGTGATCACACTTTACACTGAAGCTACACTGTCTGAGACACAGCCCATGACCTGATCAGATTCTCCTCATGTTTATATTTAATAATAATAATAATAATAATAACAACTGGGCTTAATGATTTTGTGCCACTTTACTGCTGTGTAAGAATCTGAATGTGGATGTTATGATTATTATGCAACCCTCTCCTCCCCGTTCACTCTTTCCTGTTTCATTTTGTATGTTGGTTTAATTCCTGTTTTATATTTAAATGGAAAAAAAAAATAATAAAAGGCATTTATTTTGCAGCATTGATGTGTTACAGAGTGCTGAAGTAATCCAAGCATTTGGAGTTTGAATAATAAGTACAGTAATTGTACTGGGAAAAATACTGCAAAAATATATATATATATGTAAGTCTTGATGATCTTTGACTCTTCCATGTGTGAAAAAACAGAAATGCCTGTACAGAGACCCCAGGCTGAGTCCCAGCAATACACTGCAGTTATTTCCATGTTGTAGCGCCCCCTACTGGCCCAATGCTATTTATATAGCTTGGTGACTAAGGCTGAGTTCACACTAACACACGTGTGAATCTGAAAGGACAAAATGTTACATTTCTGCGGATATGAGTGCGGGCTCGGCCCCGGAGCCTGGCCGTGTACCTGCGTGTCAGGATTGGTGGAGATCAGATGGAAACTGTAGCATTTCTAATTTGTTTCAACTAATCATGTCCACAAAATGTTTTGGGGTGTGAATGTACGACACGTTGCACAAGATTTTAAGAACAATATGCAGTTTAAAAAAAAAAAAAAAAGAAAATCCATGTGGGCGGAGTTTAGAATTACAAGTCGCCTGTTTTTGTGACCTGATGCTTTAAATGGTGCAAAACAGCACCCCCTAGCAAAACCCCCCACATCGGGTGCATATATTTTTAAGTGGACCATTCACATTGTGACATATTAAAAGCAATGTGAATTTCTGACCACATTTGAGTGCAGTTCATCGCAGGTTTAAGTGTGTGTTAAGGCTGGCATGATTCCACACTATACACAACGTGAGATGAAGATCTGTAAACACACCTCAGCGAGGAGACATTCTTTATTGAATTAATAAAGTAAAGGCTGGATTTACTTATTTTACTTTTAATATTTAAAAAATAATCTAAACTAAAATATTCCAGATTAATATAATCAAAATCAAAAGAATCCAGGTTATAAATTATCTCAACAAATATGATGTGAAAAAAAATCACATTTTGTGAATTCATTGTAATTTTTATATTTTAAAAATAACATTTTTAAAGTTATTAAAGATAACTTATTATAAACACAAATATTTAACACTTAAAAGGAAAAAAATGATCTGAAAAAAAATTATATTATATATCATCTGTTTCCAGTGAGTTCAGCATTTAACTATTTTTAAAAAAATCAATACAAATGTTAAAAAGGTATCATGATATCTTAGGAAAATCTATTGTGAGAAGTTATCCCCCAGCCCTAGTGTGTATCAGGTGACATGTTCCGTGAGCATGAGGTAACACGTACACACGTTTTACATGGACAAGAATGGAGGAGGGCGGGGCTTCTTCAGGAGCGTTACAAGGATGATGAACATGACAAGAGAGTGTCATCACATCGCACAGAGGAAATTAATCAACATTTCTACACACTAAAATTCAGAAAGGAATTTCCGAGAGGCTACTGTTGTTACGTGACGGGTAAGTCAGTGGGCAGTGGTAGCTCAGTGGTTAAGACATTGGCCTAGTGAACCATGGTGGTCATGAGTTCCAATCTAAGCACTGCTATCGCTGATGGGCCCTTGAGCAAGGCCCTTAACCCTCAACTGCTCAGTTGTATAAATGAGATATATGTAAGTCGCTCTGGATAAGGGCATCTGCCAAATGACATAAATATAAATGTGGAAACGTCACAGTTAAAGAAGGGGGGTGGGGCTAAGCACAACAAAAACCTGTAACCAGCAGGTCACTAATTACAGCATCAGTGTCATTTATCAGATAATCTGTTACAGCATGAGAATATGATCAGGTGCTCATGTGGCCCAGATGAATGTTGATCCTCATTCAGTAGAAGCATTATATATGACTGTAACTCAGACTAACTCAGGGTGGCGCTATGGAGCCTACAGCGGTTACTGTTAGCACCTTTTAATCACTTACCACACTTTCTGCAGCTGTGTGTCTGTATTTCTGTATTTCAAGCCATGATTTGTTCAAATTTCAAACAGACAAATTCAAATAAAGCTAAAATAAATATCAGCTCCTGTTTCTCTCACTAACTCTCCGATTCTAAGCTCATTTTGTTTGCTGTGTGCACACGTGGGGTGAATCATTTTCAGTGTGAAATCAACTCCGAAGATTTGCATTTGACTCTAAGGTTTCACTACCCCAGATTAGTAAATCGACTCTTTTAGGGATCGACTTGTGAACTGAAAGCAGGCTGAAGAGACACAAAACATAAAGCATAATGTGTATGCTAAGAATGTACACTCATTTATCAGAACTACATTGGTGGTGTGGTTAGCATGTTAGAGGTTAAAGGTCACATTAGAGGTTACCTCACAGCAAAAAAAGTTGTGGGTTCAATCCCTGGGCTGACCAAGAGTGCCGGTCAGTGTGGAGCTTGCACGTTCTCCCGTGCTTGCTCCAGTTTACTCCCACAGTCCAAAATCCTGTGTCTTTGGTCAAGTGGCTACTCTAAGTTACCAATAGGTGTTAAAGTGAGTGTGAATGGTTGTTGATCTTTGTGCTAGCCCTGCAATCCAGGGTGTACCCTGCCTTGCACCTGAAGTCAGCTGGGAAGGGCTCCAGCTTCCCTGCAAACACACCCCACAGTGTGTTATATAGAATGATTGAATTTTTTACAAACTAACTGATTCAAATATCTTTGCTACTTGCTGCCTAACACAGCTGTTCTGGACAATTCCAGCAGGAACATCACGCTTCTCCTCACATTCCACAAACCAATGATGATATTACTCACATTAATACACAGGTTATGCCATGAGGCCAGCAGTGTAGTGTACTGTAAAGAGTTTCATACTGTAGAGAAAGTCCTGCTGATGTTTCTGCACCTCCATTTCACTCTGTGTTTATGAAGTGACGCAGCATGTGTGCAGTGTGTTTCATAACACAGCTCAACTATTTATTATTGATTTTTAGTGATTTTGTTGATTAGTTGTTGCAGCTCTTGTGCATTTTAATATTGTAATCCTGTAAATAATCCTTGTTTTTAGTAAAAGTATGTAATCTGATTACAGCCTTTTTCCCTGTAACTACAATGGAATACAGTTACTTTTTTTGTATCCTAATTATGTAACGCTGCTCCATGTGTTCTGTTCCTCCCCAAGCCTGACCATTAATGAAACAAACTACATGAGAAAATTTATCACACAGCTTCTTTTGATCTGCTAGTATTTGCAATTTGTAAACATATATGTAGCCTCCACATAGTTAAACTACTTTTCTCATTTTTAACCTTTCTAATCGAAAACTATTACCAATATTCTTTTATTTATCATACACAATTCCAGAAAGTTACATAACAAATTAGACATTTAGAACATTATGGTCAACTAATGTTAGCTAATTTTGTTCCATATGTTAGTGCTTTCTTTTCCAGTCTAGCTAGATCATCTTGTAAATATTACTCCACAGAGGACACTGCAAGAATGTCATTTTTATTTATTTATTTATTTTTAGAAGTTGGAGTTTTTGGAAAATTACGTTTCCTACAGATAATTACAAGATCATCAAACAAACTAATCATTACTGTTTATTCTTCTCTTCTCCACAACCCCCACCCCCCCCACACACACAAAAACCCTTTCTGTATTACTTGCCAACAGTTTTTAGTGTGATGGTGTTCTTAGCCCAGGTCTTTCAAAGCACTTATGTAAGTCTCTCTGGATAAGGGCGACTGCCAAACTCTGTAAGTGTAAATGACTGTAATCCTGACAGAACATGGACACACGATGAGATCACGCATGGTGACGGCACTGCTGAGTTCTGGATTCTCTGTAACAGCAGCTCTGACAGTAGCGCAGCTTTATATTAATGCACTTGTTCTAATATATTACAATTTCTATAGCAACACAGGGACGTGTACAGTTGTTAAATGTGTGTAATCATTGATATTTCTTGAGAAGACATGTATTTAACGTTGATGGTGAAGTCTCCAGTGTCAGCGCTGTGTAAGTCAGAGGTGAAGCTGGGACTTTTCAGACAGCTTCAGGACAGAGGAGTTTACACTTCTTTGTGGTTTCTCAGTAACATGACAAGCTGTGTACTTTAAGAGAGAGTGATGGAAGTGAGAACAGGAAGTAACATTATAATTTCTCTATAACTGATAAAAACTGACATCATTATTTAATAAATAAAATTGTAATCGTTGTCCAGTCCCTGTGGTACAAGAGGAATAAAACACGTTGTTACGTGCTGTTGTAGGGAAATAAACAACTTTTTAACACACTTTTTGTAAGTAGTGTAGAGTACAGTACAGAGCGACCAATCAGAACGCCTTTGATGGGATGACGTCACACATGTTTCTGGTGGGCGGGGCGTTAAGGCAGCCTTCTGTAAAAAAACAAGCCAGCTAGTTAGTTAGCATTTTTTGTATGTATATATAGAAACAGTCTAATCATATTTACAACTGCATTTTTACGTCACATTTTGATAACGGACATCTGAGCAACGTCCACGGCGGATTAAAGGAGCTGTTAAAGGTACGTGTATATGTGTGTGCGCGCGCGCGCTTGCTATCGTTTGAAGCTAAGTGGCTCGCGCGGCGCTGCTTAGGCGGGACGGCGGTGTAATGGCGGCGGTTCCGGGCGGCTCTGCTGCTGCTGCTGCTGCTGCTCGGAGATGGCGGAGTTTTAATGGCTCCCCGGGTCGCTGACGTGTGTCGACGCGGTACTTGCGTGCCAGTGACTCGGTCTGAAAGTTTTTCAGCGTCGAACGACGCGTTCACTCTCCCGCATCACTTTAAAAAAACACACACACACACAGACACAGCTAGCTGAAATCAAGCGCAACCGCACGATAACTACCTACCTACCTAACTAACTAACTAACTAACCTCTCAGCGTTAACATTAGCGTACGACGCTAATACTGCGATTTCTCCGTTTAGCATTCGAGATGATTACATTTATTAAATCTAGTTTAGCTAGTATGAATAAGCTAGTTCTGACGTAATGTTACCTTTAGTCGATTATATGTTGAAGCCGAGCCACACCGCTGACAGGCCCAGCCGAAGTGAATGAGATTTTTTGTAGCTAGCTGAATTAGCTTTGATTTAACGGACTTAATAACCGGCTGTGTTCCTAATCACGCATTACGTGTTTCACCCTACCTAGGGCGCACACGGTTAACTGCTGTCCTGTACAGCTATCTAGTGTCCCTATTAGAATGTGATGAGTGATTGGGGATCGAACCGGGCTGCTTCACTGAAGCGGTTTTACAAATGTTTAGCGTTTTTTTGTTCATTTGTTTGTTATTTATCTATTTAGGTATCTAATAATTTTGCCCTTATTGTATGTATTATTTGAATTATTTCCTAAACTTGGCTACCAAAGTCCTGATCCAAAAGCTTTTCATCACCACATTAACAATTACACTTCAGCCTTGTATTTAGGTTCTAATCATTCAAAAGGGAAATGTGTGTACAGGAAGTCCCCGACTTACCAAGGGGTTTCGTTCCCAGAGTCGCATCGTAAGCCTTTTGTATAGAGTATAGACGAACACGATGTAATGTATGTTATATAATCTACTGTAATGTATAGTGGTATATACTACTATACTGTAGTAATAGTCTAGCATGATGTATTGTATAGTTTTGTGTTAAATTGAACAAACCCCATACCCTGTAAATTGAAATACAGTAAATACTGTAGTGTATTATAGAGTATTTGTACTATAAAGCACTGTAGAGTTAATAAACCTCTGTAATTGTATTACAGTACAGTAATTTTTTTTTCGAATTTTGTCGTATCGGATCGGCCATCGTAAGATCGAAATATCGTAACTCGAACCATCGTGAGTTGGGGAGTAGCTGTATTTAAACGTATTTGAATATTAATGAGATCCACCAAGTGGATACATGCTTACTACAGGGTATAACTTTTAAAAAAAGATTTATTTTCTGTTCTAAGTGGAATCAAAATCACATTTAAAGTGAATTAGAAATGGTGTTCGAAAGCTTTTTGTTTCTGTCCCTTAGTGTTGTGGACATCAATACATATAAATCAAAATACAAAGATAAAACAAAAATAATAGTTATTAGAGATATTCTCATTTTAACTTTACAGTTTGTCTTGTGTTCATCCAATGAAATGCTCTCTAGGATGTCTATGCCCCGCCCCCTGAGGGTGTGGCTTGCTGAAGAGTAGCTGTGAAAGTCTTTGTGTTTTTAAAAGAAAAGAAATGAGTAAATTCTGATTAAACACTAAAATGCATTGAATCAGTGATTACACCTCACTGTAGAGTTCGTGACAGTCTATAACTGTGTGTGTGTGTGTGTGTGTGTGTGTGTGTGCTGCATACTGCATGACTCAAAACATGAGTGTGTGTGTGGAGGAGATTCAGTGCTGCAGGGGTGAAATGGAAACACTGACGACTCTATTGAACAGCTGTGACACACACACACACACACACACTCTCTTGCGCTGATTATTGCAGCTTATGGAACATGTTGGTGCTTGGGTGTACTATATGCAGGTTCCTTTTTACCAAAGATTACATTCATATTTTAATTATTCAACAGACAAATTTACATAAATATGCATATTAATGAGATACGCTGTATATTCATGTTTTAGTGTTGACTCTGTGAAGGAGCAGAACAGTCACACTTGTAAATAAAAATTACACCGTATTTGCTGATGGATGTGTGTGTGTGTGTGTGTGTGTGTGCGCGCGCAGTGGAAATGGAGGAGGTTCATCAGAGTGGCAGTAACGGCACAGAGTCACAACCTGTCACCATTCCAACCACCATCACAGCGTCTCAGTTATCACAGATCACTCAGGTACACTATGATCATGTGCGTGTGTGCGTGTTTTATTAGTATGTGATGTAGGTGTAACATCTGTGTGTGTGTGTGTGTGTGTGTGTATAGATGACTCTGGGAGGATCTCCCGTAGCCGTGGTGCAGCTCCCCGGAGGTCAGATTCAGGTGCAGGGGGTCATCCAGTCTGCTCAGTCTTCAGTGATACAGTCTCCACCAGCACAAGTACAGGTAACACACACACACACACACACACACACACACACATTCAATGTTAAATTCTGCCATGTTGCTTTAGTATAAGATGAATGAAACCCTTGCTTACATTCTGTTCTTGGAAAATAATCAACATTGTGGTGGGAACAGTTGCTTGTTGTCACGCTGATAAGTTATCTACAGTGTGTGTGTGTGTGTGTGTGTGTGTGTGTGTGTGTGTGTGTGTGTGTGAGAGAGATGATATCATGGGTGTGTATTACCCAGCACGATGATGAGCTAAATGAGTCATTACGCACACTCCTGCTGTAACATTTTTGTGTGTGATTAGGCCATATAACACACAGTAACAGAAGTGTGTTAGCTGTAAGCGCACTATCCAGCGCCACACAGATGAGGATGGGTTCCCTTTTGAGTCTGGTTCCTCTCAAGGTTCCTTCCTCTTGCCGTCTCAGGGAGTTTTTCCTGCCGCCGTCGCCACAGGCTGCTCATTAGGGATATATATAGATACATTTATTGATTCATAAGTTTATATTCAGAATTTATATACGTCTGTGAAGCTGCTTTGTGACAATGTCTGTTGTTAAAAGCGCTATACAGAAGAATTTGAATTGTGTGTGTGTGTGTGTGTGTGTGCCCGCGTGTGTGCACGCATGCTCACAGGGTCAGGGGTCAGACAGTGAAGATTCTCAGGATTCCACAGACAGTGGATCTTCGAACCAGAAGACACGAGAGCTGCTGGCGAGACGCCCGTCTTACAGGTTCTCACACACACACACACACACACACACACACACGACACACAGGTGACATATTAACACTGGAATACACTGTTACAAGTTACCACTTAAAAGTACGTCGAGTCTTCTATTTAAGCACAGGAATCTGGAATGATTGACAGCTGTGTAAGGGATTTAAACTTAGTAATGTTTCTCTCGACTCAATTTTCCTGATTGAAGGATGTTTTGATGCAGCATCCTCGCTTTGGAGGAAGTTTCACGCAGGGGCAGTGGTAGCTCAGTGGTTAAGATGTTGGACTAGTGAGTTCAAATCCCAGCCCTGCCAAGCTATTGCTGATGGGCCTTAACCTCAACTGCTCAGTTATATAAATGAGACCTGTGTAAGTTGCCCTGGATAAGGTGATAAGGTGACTGCCGTCACACGCGGCGAGTGGCCAACACGCCGTATATGGTTAATGTCACACATGTATATAGTTGAAGTTACACACACCTGTTTGTCTGTCTGTCTGTCTCACTGACGATGTGTGTTTCTGTAACTGACTTTATCTAGGTGAACTTTGACCTGACTAGTAGACATTACGAACTATTAGTGAACTATTAGTGTGTTCATGTCTGTGTGTGTGTGTGTGTCTGTATGTGTGTCTGTCTGTCTGTGTATGTCTGTCTCTGTGTGTGTGTCTGTGTGTGTGTGTCTGTGTGTGTGTGTCTGTGTGTGTGTCTGTGTGTGTGTGTGTGTGTCTGTATGTGTGTCTGTCTGTCTCTGTGTGTGTGTGTGTCTGTCTGTGTGTGTGTGTGTGTGTGTGTGTGTGTGTGTGTGTGTGTGTGTGTGTAGTGAGTGAAACCAAACAGAGGAGCTGTTTATTATTAAGGAGCCTCATGCTGAAGCCTTACAGTTCACTGCACTTCACTTGAGCAGTTTGTGAGAAAATCCTGTTTTTTTTCATGCTTTGTGTAAAGCTGTGGCTTACACAGTTTTGTGTAATTGTGTTATAGGAAGATTTTAAATGACCTCTCTGCGGAGGAGGTAGGAACACGTAATGAAGGAGAGGAGGACACCTCGGCGTCGTCTGCCATGACCACTGTGTCTCTGTCCACGCCCATCTATCAGACCAGCAGCGGACAGTACAGTACGTCTATGAGTTCACTGAAACACTTTTCATTCATTAGCATGTTCAGTTATTATCATGTATGCTAACAGATTGAGGTAACGAGTCTTTTAGCAGTGACTTGCTTTGGATATCAGCGTAAAGCTCCTGGTGCAGGTGTTTCAGGTGTGTGTGGTGTGTGGACGTCTCTGATTGGCCATGTTGTTTTTAACAGTTGCGATAGCATCGAACGGCTCCCTGCAGTTAGCTGGTGCAGGCTCTGACGGCGTTCAGGGCTTGCAGACCCTCACCATGACCAACTCGAACCCGAGCCAGCCCACTATACTGCAGTACGCTCAGACCGCGGACGGACAGCAGATCCTCCTACCCAGCAATCAGGTGGTGCTGCAAGGTTAGTGTTAGCATACACAGCTAATGTGGTGTGATGAGTGTGATGTCATGGGTGTGATGTTTACAGGAGCAGGAGGTGAGATGCAGGCGTATCAGATTCGCTCGTCATCGTCAGCTCTGCCTCAGACTGTCGTCATGACGTCACCCGTCATCAGCTCTCAGGGAAAGAGTGACGACCCTCAGATGAAGAGAGAGATCCGCCTCGCCAAAAACAGGTCTGTCTGTCTGTCTGTCTGTCTCACAGTATCGGTCAGCTCTTTACAAGCACACAAACCTGTTGTGAAAAATTTCATGAGCAAATCTGAATACAAAGGGCATTTCACACATCTTTGTACATAGAGCAAAAGGTTCTTTCTTTTGATGGGATTAGTTTTTCAGTTTTCTGGACACGTGTGTGTGTCTGTGTTTTCAGTAAAGTGTGTGTGCAGTAATTGTGATTAATTCACACACTAAGTAATCTGTGTGTAAATCATGCACACAGATGTGTCTTCACCATGTGTACTACACACACCTCATATTAATGCACACTTCTGATCTTCATCATTAGCTTGTTGTAGGGGGCGTGGCCACACTTGATCATTAGTAGGTCACATGACCATGACATGTCTGTAGTGTGTAGCTGTGCTGGGAGCGCAGTAACTCCCCTAAAACCCCAGGAGCATCACGTCTCTGAGGCCTTTTACACCTCATCTGTGTTTTATTGTTCTGCGTTTTGAAAGGGTTTGGCGACGACAGAAAATGGCGAGCGCTTCCTGGAGCGTCTTATACTGAAGAACACACACAAGAGCTCTGTTCCCACACGATGTACATTGATCTTTACCGACAGACTGCCCACAGACTTTTCTATGAAGTTAAATTAAAGCTGAAACTCTGCACTTCAACCGCATCTAGATTGCTTCAATTTTTAAAGCGTCGATAACATCGCTGTCCAAATACTTATGGACCTAAATTTTGGGGGGTTTTCATCTCGCCTTCACCTTCGCCACACTGCGTGCAGACCTCTGCTCCAATCTGTTTACTTTAAATATCTAGTAACTGATTACACACTACTGACTGTGTGTGTGTGTGCGTGTGTGTGCGCGTGTGTGTGCATGTGTGTAGGGAGGCGGCTCGGGAGTGTCGCAGGAAGAAGAAGGAGTATGTGAAGTGCCTGGAGAACCGCGTGGCCGTGCTGGAGAACCAGAACAAAACGCTGATCGAAGAGCTCAAGACGTTAAAGGACCTGTACTGCGTCAAAACGGGCTAATGGGTAGCGCTGTGCTAAATGGACAGTACTTGCAGCTCTGCCTACACACACACGCACACACGCGCACGCACACATACACACACACATACACAGGGAATGTCAGTTCCTTGTTTTTATACTCCTTTTTAACTAACAGCTTAGGAAGCGCAGGTCACACACAGAGTTTATGGAGAATAATGATGATATTTTTCCTTTAGCTATTTTTAATAAGAGATGAGCAGATGTGTATATATTTGTGTACGTGTCCTGGGTGTGTGTCCTCATGCCCACACGGGGAATATCCTCTTTATCAGCTAGCCGTGTGTTTATTAGGGAATTTTTTTGCAGGGTTTTTTTCTTATTTTTTTAAATATTTTTTTTTTATTTTTTGCTTAAATAGAATGAAAGGTGAGAATAGTTCAGAGCAGACAGAAGTGCGTAAACTCCGCTTCTCTCCCTCATGTCTCATGTTTTATTGTATATTGTGACATGTGATTGTGTATTTTTTTGTTTGTTTTTTCCCTTTTTTGACCAAATTCCAGTTCTACAGGTTTTTTTTTTTTTAAACTCTAATCAAATTCAGTTCTTACACACTTTTTAATGAAGAATCTTAATTTTTTTCCTGTCTGAGGGAACGGTCCTTGAGCCACATGTGTGTCTACAATCATCACCTGCTTTGAGTTGCTGCAAAACTAAACGACTAACCGGCTAGATTTCCTGAATAAATATTTGTGGCCGAAGCTGTTACGGTTCAGTTCGATCAGGGAGCACGCTTGCACTTCCACATGCAGGTGACGACGTTTATTAATAAAATACAGAATATTAAAAAAAAGAGAGAAAGAGAAATTGTTTTCTTTGTTTTTTAAGTGAACCTAAATAAATATTTTTTTTCCATCCTCTTTACACTCATTGTTTATTTTTAATTAACAAATAATTATGCAGCAGCAAATAAAATAACCATTAAAAAAGTGAGTCATGTGATTGAACATTAACTTGGCACTCTGTTCTTAACGCTAATGTTTATCTAGTTTACAAAGTCAGCGTATTTGTGGTTTTAATCCAGTTTAATATGCTGTTTATAATATTCATTTATTTACTCTACAACAGTGAATATTAATAGTAATTACTCATTTTTATGCTTTACGTATTACACCACACAGCTGCTGGATTCTGGATTCTGCTTGTCTGATTTGCAGCTGCACATCCCCGGTTTATATGAATGCACACGTTCTAATATGTTATCGTTTCCATAGCAACAGCTCATTAATATGCTGAAGTGTTTTTTAGTATGGAAGGAGTCTCCAGTGTCAGCGCTTAGTAGCAGGACAGAGCCGTTTTCACTTTGCATTTTCTCAGCTGCAGTCTTTTTGTCTTATTAAATTGAAGAGAGAGAATAAAGAGGAAAGGACTGTTTAAAGCTGCTATAACATAAGTGAGAACTTGTTTTGTGGACAATCCACAACATTAACCCTAACTCCGCAATTTAATCCTATTGTAGGAAGAAAACTGGAATTTTACACCAACACACTGTTTTTTACTTATTTTGGACGTAAAAGCTGATTAAGGTTTTTTTATGACAGCGTTTTGATTTTGCTGAATATGAAGTTTCATGAGCTGTTTAATTATAAATGACAATGTTGTGTATGTTATTTTCATAGCTCTGTGCATTCACAGGGATCATTTAATAACTCTTTAGCTCAAAAATGTATCTGTAAACTTCCTCCTGCTCAGTTATTCAGTAGTAATTTTTGCTTGAACAAAGAACTGAAACAAAAGTAAGTAGATTCATTTCTGACGGCAGTAACGCTCAGACCGGTCGCTAACTGGGTTTACAGTAAGCTAGCTCCATCTCCGACATCTCGTGCTAATGATCACACCTGTTCTTAATATATCACATTTCATCTCTTCTTAATGTTTATCACAGGAGGAAAGCTGCAAAGTAGTTTCCTTTTTAGGAAAAAAGAGGTGGAGCTTAGCAGCACTGTTTAAGCTGTGGGCGGGGCTAACATGCAGGAGCAAAATTGTTGCAGAAGCTTGAAACATAGAAACTAGCCACGCATAGCAACACGCATGGCAACCTGGAATTCTTATTTTTGTAAATCTCTGGATTTTTCTGAGGTACGTTTGAAATGATATATTCAAGGATATAGAATATTACAGGCCAATATCAAAACGGAGATTTGAAGTGTGTGTGTGTGTGTGTGTGTGTGTGTAGCCATGTTTATATTACATTGTGGGGACCAAATGTGAACAAGCATTTTGTTTTTACCTTGTGGGGACATTTTTCTGGTAAAAAACTTAATTTTACAAAGATCTGTGTGAATAAAATAAAAAAACTAAAAGAGCCAAAAGTCTTGTATTCTGTTTGGTTCCTTATGGTTAAGGTTTGGGTTGGGTCAGGGTCAGGCTCTCATAGTTAGGGTTATGCCCATAGAAATTAATGAGAGGTCACAAAGACATAAAAACTAGTGTGTGTGTGATTGCAATAATCTGTAAACAGGCTGACAGAGACAGTAGATGGCAGTAAGGCTCTTCAATAATCACTCACACAAGAACATCAGAGCTTTTGTCAAAACTTTTCACAGAAGGTATCAAAGGTAAGAAAGGTAATTACCTATATGTGTCACATGACTCACCGCATCACATCACTCCCATAAGGATGGTGTTAGAAAATATTTCATTAATAGGCAATGTTTTATTAATTTTGCACAAATATATAAGTGCAAAAATATTTTTAATATGACAATCATTTGGAAGGTGCAGGTTAGAGAAGGAAGATAAAGCTGAATTTTAACTGCACTGCAACTATTGGGACTGACTCCGCCCACTCTGATCAAACGTCAGCAAAGTGGGTGGAGCCTGAGCTGTTCTTCATAAGGAAGAGGAAACCAGAAATGAAGCTAAAACTTGTATAATCGTGGTTCACAGTTTTAAGGTGGAATTAAGTTTAAGTGTGTCTCCATTTGTGAGTGTGTGTGTTTATTTCACAGCATGACCCATGATGTGTGCCCTGATGATGAAGTTAAGCGGAGCCTGGATGTGGCGGAGCTGCACCTCGGAGAACCCGGCCTGCTCCACGTGCTCCCAGGTCGCACGTGTCGTCTCGCAGCCGTCACCGAAATAATACCTGTTACAAAGACAGCAGAAAGTCGTACAGCTCAATAACAGGCTGGAAACTTTACATGTTCATGTTTACACTTTAAACCATCAATAATATTATATATGGCAGCGTGTGATGTGAGTGAGAAAGCGCAGTGCAGTGGAAACTCCTCTGTGCTGAAGATGTGGAACCCTTACAGTTCCAGCTTTACCTCTGCCTGATACACAGCGCTCACACTGGAGACTCCTTCATACAGGATACACTCATGCTTCTCCTCACAGGAAACGTCACATCAATGATTACACTCGCTTTTTAATCTCTTTCTTAGCTTTGAGTGAGCTGTTGCTATAGAAACGATAACGCATTTGGGCCTGGGTATACGCGACGCTACGCGACTCATATGCTTGTGGACGCTGCCGCTACGCAAGCGGTGTACTAAGCGGTTTCGCTGTGCTGCGAGTTGAGGGAAGACGTCACGTCTCAGAACCTGAACATAAAGTCACCACAATCTGTGCTGTACTGCAGCTTGCTGGGCGTCAAGTATATTCCAGCCCTTAGAGCGAGCGCATTAATATAAACCCGCACTGCTGTCAGAGCTGCTGTTATAGAGAATTAATCACCACCTTCTGACCAATCAGAGAGCAGCACTCAGCAGCAGCCTGAGCATGTGTGGAAATATTTTAATAATCTCATAGTAGTGATTAAATTCTAAAATGACAGGTTGCTTCCATACATCAGTACTGCAGTCTGAATTGGTTCTGAAATATTGGCACCTGTTTGTGTGTGTGTGTGTGTGTAATACCAGAAAGGCTGAAGAACATGCTGAAAAAAGTAGGCCCAGCTAGACTCTTCAGCCGCCACGTGCTCCAGGAAGAAAAACCCTCCACCCTGTAAACCAAAGCCTTATAAGCATATTATAACAGTTTATAATCTGTGTGTGTGTGTGTGTGTGTGTGTGTGTGTCAGATCACATACTGAGAAATTCCCCCAAATTCCCCTTTGTTACTAAATTTATTATTAATAATAATAATATCCAGGTAAAACCCAAATCCTTGAACCATTAACTACTTTGAGGAACTCTGTGAGGTTCTCTGTAGAACCATGGAACTGTGTGTCAGAAATAATAATTCATACTTTAACTAAATTAATATTAATATTATTATTGATAATTAAATTAGTGCATCATTTAATTTACTTCAGTTTTCTCACTGGGTTTTTGTACATTTTAATGAAAACATCTTGAATGTCTGTTTTGTTAACAATAATCCAGCACCAGCACCAGCACCAGCACCAGCACGGAGCGGAGCGGCGAGTGGCAAATGGCAGTGTGTGTGTGTATAAATGTCCTGTGGTTAACCCCTTTCAGCTCTCTGAACTCTTTGATCTTTCAAGGTTAAGTACATCAGGGCTTCTCTATCAGACAAGATTCCAAGTGGAACCTGCTGTTGGAACCATTAAGATTATCACTGATTAATTGTAACAAGCTTCCTTAATAGTTCCAATGTAAATTATTTTAGCACCATTTTCCCAGTTACATTCCTGTTCTAGTGTAAAATCTGAACTTGTACTTTTTTATATAAGCCATCAAATTTAAGAACAACGTTAACATCAACCATAACATTAACATCACCAACATCAACAACGTTAACAACAATAAAAGCAACCAACAACAAATCTGACACCACTATTAACACGACGACGACGACGATGATGATGATGATGATGATGATGATACCTCTCGCAGTATCCTCTTGGCCTCCTGCAGCACCTGGCCCGGGTTCTTGACGGTACACAGCACCAGTGTGCACACCACCACGTCCACAGAGCCGTCCTGTACCTGCCCCAGGTCCTCAGCCGGGGCCACCAGCAAGCTCTCGTACTGCAGGTGCCCGCTGAGCTCCATGCTCTTCTGCAGGTATTTCTGGAAGTGCGGGTTCGGGTCGGTGCACGTGATCTTGCAGCCTGCGGGATAATGCTCGAAGTTGGCTCCGGTTCCGCAGCCGAGCTCCAGCACGCGCAGAGGCCCGCGAGGCGGACTGAACCGGGCCAGACCGCGGAACAGCTCGTGCTTGTGCTCCTTCATCTTCAGGTTGTAGTTCGCGGTGATCTTGTACATGAGGAACGGGAAGAAGCGCTTGTAGAACTTGTAAAGCCCGAGCGCGTCCGCGACCACCAGCGGAATTGTTACGAGCTGCACCACGAGCGTGCACGCGCGCATCAACATCGCCATGTCGTCTCCCTAAACCGGAAACCGGACTGCGCTCTTCGTCTCGGAAAACAGCCTCGTGAGGCGGAGCGACGGCGCGAGAACGGAACTGAAACCCCGCTTGACGGTTAGAGTCCGAAGTGCACGCGAGGACACCGCGGCGTGTGATTGGCTGCTGTGTGAGCGACGTCACACAATATTCCTCAGCGGCCTAAGGTCAGTTCTTCATATCTCTCAGAGCACTTACAGATTTGATAAGAAATTGGACTAAAGGTTAATAACCAGCAGCACATTAAAGGCTTCTCACCTGTTTATTGTACAGAATTCACCTGGCAGCTGTACAGGTGTTCCTAATAAACTGCTCACTGGCTGTTTCTGTGTTTATACACAACTGTAACTCTTCTTTTCAAGTCACTGCTTGTAGGTCAAAGGTCATCTATTGGGCATGCATTATGTTCCTGTAGAACTCGTGTGGACTTTTTTTATCGTGATGTTTTAAACAGCAATAAACACCAACTGTTTTAGTAAAAACCTACAATATTTATATCATTTGTATTCTATTTTAAGTGTTTCAAATTAATAAACTATATCTAAATTATAAATTAATAAAACAGAGCAAACTCCTTTAGTTTGTGAAAATTTAATTATTAAATGTTAAATAGCAATATAAATGCTTAATATTGTAATATATTTTTTGTAAATAATTAATTTCTTTAATATAATTTGGAATATTTAAGATGATATGAAAGATACAGTTTCCCTTCATCTCTCTGTAACGACTCTCACTATAAGAGAAATGTGTTTTAGATGTTCAATATTTTATTATTACTAAGTAATTTACAGCAGGACCACACACACACACACACACACTCACTCACACACACACACACACACACACACACACACACACACACAACCGCTCAAACTTGGG
>JAQQZR010000036.1:248169-261742 GCA_030068235.1 Notoglanidium macrostoma | reverse complement strand
AGATTGTGTGATTACAGGAGATTATGTGTGATTATAGGAGATTACAGGAGATTGTGTGTGATTGCAGGAGATTACAGGAGATTGTGTGTGATTACAGGAGATTACAGGAGATTGTGTGATTACAGGAGATTATGTGTGATTATAGGAGATTACAGGAGATTGTGTGTGATTGCAGGAGATTACAGACAATTACCACTAATTAGCTTCTTTAAAGGGTTCTACTTAAAAGCCTTTCTGATGAGGAAACTCTACATGGAACATTTCCTGATTCTAAAATGTATAATTGTGAAGCAGGCCATGTTTACTTACATTTTCCTTTGATGTTGAAGGAATGTTTTTTGTTGTTATGGTATGTTCTCTGTTCACTTGGATGTAGTTTTACAAATATGGATCTTTCACAAATTTCCCTGTATAGTCCAGAATCGATAGCTCTTGGAATTTCTAGTTTGGAACCTTTCATGTTGGTAAGAACTCTGACAGCTTGTGTTGGTATTCCTGTTGGCTTCTGTGTCAGTAGAAGAGCTGAGGAGGTGGATGAGACATTTCACTGTTAACTTTCGGGCATGTTTTCTCCCAAACCTCGGTTACTTCATAACTCATACTCCATAACACCCTAAAAAGTTCTGTATTTGACCTTGATTTCATCACAGAGGTTCCTTATGTCACGTAAACCTCACATTAGCAAACTTTCCAACCATGATCGGAGATGATGTGGCAGCCACTTGCCAGTCGAGTTTCAGTTGTTCTCTATATTAAGAACTAGTGGATGTAGTTAAATACTGTGGAATGTTTATTATTTTGATTAATTTGGTTTAAAAAAAAATTGTAAGGTACATGTGAATTAAATAGTAATTATGGTTTCTGGATCATCACACCCCTACATACCTAATGACCATGTGCACAATGGAATGCCATGAAGGAGAATGTGGGGTCATTTTTTGAAACATTCAAAACAACTTCAAGTATGAGAAAAACAGCCCATGCAATCTCCTGCTCACAGTCTTCACCTGAGAATAATGTAACACTGGGTTGATTGTTAGCATTCTGGCATCATGTGATCTGAGGTTGTAGCTGAAGCTATTTCTCGCTGATATGTACAGCAGTGCAGATCTTAACCACTTTAGCAGATCAATGGCACTTGTCTCTGTGAGGTAAGTGGAAGAGTTGGAGCTGAGAGGACTCCTGGGCTTGTGGCTCTGCAGTGGTCAAGCAGCCCATTAGGGAGAAGCCACTCAGACCCACCGCAGTGAAAATGCCTGCGCTAGCAGCTAGCGTTCTGCACTATCAGTGAATTTCAGCAAGCAGCTAAACACTCTGCAGCATCACTCATTTTCATCCACAGTGCCGTCTCACATCAGCATTTTAGATTTTGTTTTACTAGTGTATACTATCCTATGGTATGCTGTGGTATACTATGTATTTTAGCTAATTAGTTTGCATACATGAATTTTGGAGATGAAGTGCCGTTGAGACCCAGCAGGGAACAGTTCTGTAACAGATAAACAGCTCGCCTGTGAAAAACCAAGCAAGGTGGCAAAAATGGTATAAGTCCAGATTACATCCTGTCTGTAAAACAGGGACATGTTGCTGACTTTCATGCTGTTTTGGAAATGTTATCATGGATGTGAGAATATTGAAAGAAAAATTATGATTATTTAGTGGGAAGTTATAAAATTTCATCTCTTGGAATTCCCAGTAGTTTTGTTGTTGTTGTGCTCTTGTTCATGCATGTGGCTTGTTTTTGTTTGTTTGAAGTTATGAAGACTACAGAAGAAATAAATTTTAGGATTTAATGCATATTTGTAAAAAAATATTAATTGAAAGGTTATATGCATTTTAAGCTAATTAACTGCTTTATTCAGTCCTAAAAAAACAATTCTTAATCAATTCCTAAAGTAATCATAAAAATACTGTCTGGTTAAAACAATGTACATGAGAGCAGAAAAAGTGTTAAAAATGATAACATTTTCTTCCTCTAACGATGTCCTGTGTCTCTCTCTCTCTCTCTCTCTCTCTCTCTCTCTCTCTCTCTCTCTCTCTCTCTCTCTTTAGTCTCTGTTAAGTATACCTGGCTCGCCCTTCATGTCCCGCCATAACAGTCGCAGCTCCATCTTCAGCTTTAAGGGACGTCCACGGGACGTCGGCTCTGAGAACGAGTTTGCGGATGACGAACACAGCACAGTGGAGGAGAGCGAAGACCGCCGAGGCTCCCTCTTCATCCCATACCGGCGCAACAGCTACAGCGGTTACAGTCAGGGCTCATCACGCATCAACCCGCTGGCACCACACTCAGGCTGCAAGAGGAACAGCACGGTCGACTGCAATGGCGTGGTGTCTCTGATTGGGCCCGGGCCCGGACGCCTTCTGCCTGAGGTGAAAATAGATAAGGCAGCCTCTGACGACAGTGTAAGGATGTCCGCAGGGGGAGTTTACAGTATAGGCATGATACCAGTGGCCGATCTTTATCCCGATGCATTTTGACCTCGTATTCCATCCTGCCTTTCTGCTATCTTAATTTCTGTTCTGGTTTTTCCTCTTTTTGCCCTGCGCTCACACCGGCTGCGATGCTGGACCGAATGTAGACGTGGTTGAACGATGTGGAAGAGTTGAGCGCAGTTTAACTTTGCGCAAAGTGATGCGGTGTCTCTTAATGAGAATGAGGGATGGTGGGATGTCTCTTCTTTATCTTATTATGCATGTTTTTACTTCCTGTCAGATTCCTGTCATTCCTGAATCAGTCACTAAGTCTCGGTGTGCAGTTAAATGTTTAATGCGTGAACGTTTTCATCCATATGAATAGGAGAGTGGCGTTCACTGTGAACAGACAGTGATGACCAGCAGGAAGAAACAGTGTTTTTGGTTCTTTCTGATATTACTACACAGTGACGCTTGTACCTTTGCACAGTTTCCTCAAGAATGTTGTTATTTTTAGAGGGAAGAACGTGATTGAGTGTTCTGTGGCCAGCTGTGTAGCTAAAATGCAGCTAGGTGCTACCAGGGGTACCATGGGAACAGGAAGCACACTAAAATAGTGAGCTAAAACATCGCTGTTGGTGTGAACGCAGGTTACGTTACCCCAAACTCCACTCGTGATGTGGTGCTGACTGGCACAACAGTTTACCTAAAATCCTTTACAGCTCATGCTCTCCATCCCAAACAAGCAAATTTCTCCCCTTTCCCCACATTTACTGTCTTCTTTTATAAGATAATCAAGTCAACCCAACTTTTTTATGCTACTCCCTGTATTATACCCATCGAACTCTAGTATAAAATCCACCATTTTACTTCTCCTACCCTTCCTTTTCTCTCCTTCACATCAGAACCAGTCTACTGTCTCTGTCCTCCTTTTTCCGGTCTCGCCCCTTCTCCAGATGAAACACGATGCAGCAGAAACCTTTCCTAACCTTTCCAGTAACATTTTCCTCATCTTAGCTAGCATGGTAGACTGACTTCCTTATACTTTCTATCCAGGCTTTGCCTTTTTAATCTTCTCTGGTTGAGGCATGATCTCAGGCTCAGTTTCCACACAGCTTGACCACCATCATCACTGACCACCATCTGTAATTCAGACTCTCATGTAGTCGATGCAGAACAGTTCTGCGCCATCTAGTTTCCGTATCAGTACATGAAACAGTTTGTGCGTTTTTTTTGTGCCGTTTAAATTATGATGAACCAGTCTTTTATAAGACTTTATGGAGATGGAGATTACAGATGGAGATCGGTGGGTGTGTGTGTACGTGTGTGTACGTGTGTGTACGTGTGTGTACGTGTGTGTACGTGTGTACGTGTGTACGTGTGTGTGTGTACGTGTGTGTACGTGTGTACGTGTGTACGTGTGTGTACGTGTGTGTGTACGTGTACGTGTGCGTACGTGTGTGTGTGCGTACGCGTGTGTGTGCGTACGCGTGTGTGTGCGTACGTGTGTGTGTGTGTGTGTGTGTGCGTGTGTGTGTGTGTGTGTGTGTGTGTGTGTGTGTGTCGGTGTGCGTGTGCGTGTGTGTACGTGTGTGTTCGTGTGTGTTGGTGTGTGTTCGTGTGTTGGTGTGTCGGTGTGTGTGTGTACGTGTGTGTGTGTGTGTGTACGTGTGTGTGTGTGTGTGTGTGTGGTGGAGGCTGGGCCCTAAAGTGTTTGAATTAACCTCCTATCCTATTGTGTGCATGTTCATGCATGTGGACTTTGTGATTTGGACAGCAGTGTATAATCAGTTGTCGCACCTTGATGAAGCACATGGAACTGTTGTTGAGGTAGAAATGCAAGGTGATGAAGACCAGTGGCTTGTTTAAATATGCAGGAATACCTAAAATACTTGACTTGCACAAAAAAGAATCTAGATTGAGGTTCAGTTTCAGTGTTAATGTAAATGATTGAGAATGAAGGATGTGGAAAGACTGCTAAAGTCTCAGAATGTTCATCTGTGCATCAGAAGGAGGGAGGTGTGTGCATTATATGTAAGCGATGCAGCTCAACTATGACAGAAATGTAGAAAATCTACATCTATTTTAGGAAATGTGACTTTAGGGAACAAAGTGAAAAACAGAAGAAAAAAAAAGCCTTTATTGTCACATATCCATTACAGCTCAGTGAAGAGCTTTTCTTGCCATATCCCAGCTTGTTAGGAAGTCGGGGTCAGAGGTCAGAGGTCAGGGTCAGCTGCAGATATAATATGGTGCTATTTTATTTTAATAATAATTTACTATAGTTATGTTTTTTAACTAGACCTGCCCAGGGTGTACCCCGCCTCTCGCCCGAAGATGCTGGGATTGCCTCCACCTTCCCCGCCACCCAGACGGATAAAGAGGTGTAGATAATGGATGGAGGGATGTTTTTTAACTATAGTTTTGATTATTATTTTACTTTTCATTTTTTTTTTATATTAGTTCAGTTCATTCATTTTTTAAGAATGGCATTTTCAATTCAATTCAATTTTATGTGTATGACGCTTTTAACACCAGATATTGTCACAAAGCAGCTTCACAGACGTATATAAATTCTGAAAATAAACTTATGACTCTATAAATGTATCTACTGTATATATATCCCTAATGAGCAGCCTGTGGCGACGGCGGCAGGAAAAACTCCCTGAGACGGCAAGAGGAAGGAACCTTGAGAGGAACCAGACTCAAAATGGAACCCATCCTCATCTGGGTGGTGCTGGATAGTGCACGTACAGCTAACACACTTCTGTTACTGTGTGTTATAGGGTCAAAAAAGTACACTTCCATAATTCAGTACAGTTTAACATAAAGTCTGTTCAGTCTCAGCCGAGGCACTGAGGGAGTGATTTCTAGGGCATTTCTAAGTTCTGTTTGTTTAATTATTATATTTTAATTTATATTACATATTTCTCACTCACTCATTTTCTGTACTGGTTGTCCATTGCGGGTGGTGGGGAAGCTGGAGCCAATCCCAGCTGACTGCAGGTGAGAGGTGGGGTTACACCCTGGGCAGGTCGCCAATCTATCACAGTGCTAACGCAGAGACGAACAGCTGTTCACACACACACACACACACACACACCTGTGGCAAAGTTAGAGTAGCCAAGTGAGCTAATCTGCATGTTTTTGGACTAGGGGAGGTAACCTGAGCACCCGGAGGAAACCCACGCAGGCACGGGGAGCGCATGCAAACACTGCACAGGAAGGCCCCCCTGGTCGACCCGGGGTTTTGCACCCGGCACCTCGCTGTGAGAAGCGACAGTGCTAACCAGCGCCATGCTGCCCTTTATATTAGTTAGTTTTTGTACTTGGCAGTTTCTATATAAAGCTTTTTATTTAAAATGTAATGTTTGTGTCAGTTTTATTTAGTCATTTTATTATCATTTAGGCTGATTTGTTGATTTCCTAGGTTTTTATTTTTATTGCGCTTTTATACAAGATTTATTTAATTAAGCGTCTCTGTTTCAGTGTTAGTAATTGTAGGTGTGGAAACATTGCAGAGCTGGATGTGTGAGATTTAGAGATGGAGCCATTGTGTAACACCCAGGGAACAAGGCAGAACCTATTACTATGCCTTGTTTTGTGTATGTAGTGTGGGTCAAAGCAAAAACAAATGTTTAAAATCATATTTTGTTTTTGTTCAATTTGAGGTTTTGACATTTCTAGTTCTTTAATCAGAATCCTTTATTAATTGTATATTTTAGTTCATCTTTTTAATTTTAGTTTGCATTGCCTACATTACCCAGTCTGATGGTTTCTAAACATTTCTAAAATGAGTGTTCGCATTAGCGTTATTGTTATTATAGATGACTAGTATGGCAGAGACAGGCAGTATGATGAGGATTAGCTGGGAGTGAAGTGAGATGTTGAGTCAGGCGTGTGGGAGGAAGCTCAGTGATGGACAGATATTTGTGATCTGGAGTGATGAAGAGGATGCAGGTGAATCATGCTGTCCTTCAGTTTAAAGTGTGTGTGTGTGTGTGTGTGTTTTTGTGTGCATTACAGTGTGCTGCTGTTGCTGTGTGTATGTGTGTTTTTGCCTCTTCCTCATTCCTTCCTCTCTTGTACAGGTGACTGAGGTGGACATGAAGAGGAAACACTCAGGGTCTCTCATGGTGTCTGTGGACCAGCTGAACACGTCGTTTGGACGTAAAGAGCGAGCCAACAGTGTGATGACTGTCATCACTAACACACTAGTGGAGGGTACCGTACCTCTGACCAAGCTTCATCATGCTTTTTTTCTGCATTCTCATCTTTAGGGGTTTGGCCTCCCTTTTTAACCCTGTATTTTCTTTGCTGTTCCTCACACAGAGCTGGAGGAATCTCAGCGAAAGTGTCCTCCATGCTGGTACAAATTTGCCAACACATTTCTGATCTGGGAATGTTGTCCACTCTGGATAAAAATTAAGGAGATTGTGAATCTGATCGTGATGGACCCATTTGTGGATTTGGCCATTACTATATGTATCGTGCTGAACACCGTGTTCATGGCCATGGAGCACTACCCCATGACCCCTGAGTTTGAGGATGTTCTGTTTGTAGGAAATCTGGTAAGTCAGATCACAAGTGGATGATTAAACCATTCTCCCAATGTGCAGGGAGGAGCAAGTCATGGTCATGTTATAGAATAAACAGCACAAGAAACGTTGCATCCGCTGGGTCTTACTGAGCTGAGAGCCAAATTTAAAATGTCCAAATTTAACTTCATCTTTAATCATTGTCACAGTGCAGGCTTTAGAGAAGTCCAGATGTCAATTTAGATTTATTCCTAATGAGCAGCTCGAGGTGATGGTGACGAGGGAAAACTCGCCGAGGCAACTTGAGGAAGAAACCTTCAGATGAACCGGACTCAAAAAGGAACCCGTCCTCATCTGGGGGACACTGCATAGTGTGATTATAAATCCTCACCGTGTACAGGCATGGAAGGGTAAAGACAAACAGCACTGAGTGTATTTACAGGATGTTCAGTACGAGCAGACCGAGTCGTATTCAGAATCGGTGACTTCAGTCCAAAAGTTACATCAGTATTTACATGAGGAAAGTTCCTGGTCTTCAGAGTCGGTTTACGCAGCCGCGTAAGTGGATTTGCTGAGATTCCAGTAATACAGATTATTAAAATGACCTGTGTGTAGTTCACACCCCTGAGACTGCCAAATATTTCATCTGAGACCGAGCTTTTCAAGAGCGTCTAGACCACTGTCTCACTTTTAAACCTGAAAATAATCATCAGCAGGTTATGACTAGAAGACTGGTAAGTTAAAGTTAAAACGTTCAAAGTTAAACTCAACAAACAGTTTTTACACACCAAATATATATAAATTGGTGAACTTTTGCATTCACATCACTGACCAACAGCACAACTATTTCTGCTGCACTGAACTCAGAGTTATCGGTGTTCAAACAGATGATGTGGGAAACACCAACATTTCAGTCCTAAACACATTTAACCTTGAACTCTACACGGGACTTGATGGGGACCCAAAACTGAAACCACAAAATCATTTAGTAATGTCAGATATACAGCTAGAATCTATGAAACTATGAAACTATGTTATAAAATGTAGAAAATATATAAACTTCATATCAAATTTATAATTTTTTTTTACATTTTATAACACATACACACACATATATATATATACAGTATATGTGTGTGTGTATGTGTGTGTGTGTATAGCTGGAGATTTTACAGCATTATTGCCACGGTTATAATTAAATGAACCTTGCAGAGCCTGTCACAGTAATGCAGCAATAATAATAATAATAATAATAATAATAATCATGTACAAAGATGTTATATAGAATAACCATTTACTGACACTAATATTAATATGTTACATGACAATACACAGTTACAAATATTTCATATTGTTTAAAGCCTCTGACAAAAAGCAAGGACTTTATTATGTATAATAATGAATTTATTGGGAATTAGTTTTGAGTTTGTTGATTCATTATACATTTATTTATTATATTTTATTTTTAATAAGGATTTTTAAAATCATGTAATAATTGTTACAGCTCTAAACCTTTCAAATTAGCATCTGAACTAACATTTTTGAATCATCACGTAATTGAGCTGTGTGAAGAAACAGTCAATCCTCAAAAAACAAACTAGCAGATTTTCTGCTTTGGCACAATCTGGGGGGAAAAATGAATCTACCTTGTCCTGCTGTCTTCTGTTTCCTGTTTGTTTGGTCTCTTTCATCTTATTTTACATGTCTTACTACAGTTATAGAGGTACCATTTCCCATGATTCATTCTGAGTCTGTCTCCTGATGTCCTCACTTTAAGCACACTCTATAAGCCTGTGTCACATGATGTACAGAATAAATCCCTGTGTTTAGCGCTTTTCTAGTAAAACAATCCAGAACAGGATGGTGTGATGACACAGGGTTACTGTTACTACCCAGAATTGATTATTTTTCCATTACAGCATATTTCCAAGTGCGTTATTCTTCTATGTCATCTCCTTGTTTTTTAATCTGTTTATGTGGAGCGTCTGCTGTACACGTCCCTGGGAATGAGCTGCTACAGAAAGAAGAACAAATTAGTTCAAGTGCATTAATATAAACCTGAACTACTGTCAGAGCTACTGTTATAGAGAATTAATCAACGCCTATAGAAATGTAACATGAATGTTGAACTGTAGTTTGTATCTCTGGGTCTTTCACACTGTTTTTTGGCTTCCAGGTTTTCACGGGTATTTTCACAACCGAGATGTTTGCGAAGCTGATAGCGATGGACCCGTATTACTACTTCCAGGAGGGCTGGAACATATTCGATGGCTTCATCGTGAGCCTGAGTTTGGTGGAGTTGGGGCTCGCTGATGTTGAGGGATTGTCAGTGCTGAGGTCCTTCAGATTGGTGAGTGTGTACTGGTGTGTTTGCCCTTTTAATAGATTGTGATTCATAATGTACTGATTCAATATTATACATCTGTTTGATGGTTATTAAACAAAAAATTAAGCTTTTTATTCTTCTGGACCAAGAACAATTCCATGTGATTTCTTTAGAAGAGATTTAATTAATAGCTGCTCACATTTTAGTGTGAATTGTGGAATTGGTTTTATTTTCACAAATTCCATTTGTAATGTTATCAGGGGTTCGATCACCAAAGAACATTTTTGCTAGTAAGTTGTCAGATAGCTAGTAATCCCTGCCGCTACACAGGTGAGCAAGATGAGCCTGATTAGCCTCAAGGGCGGGGCTACTTCACAGAATTTCACATTTTGACTCAACTCCTAATAACTTAGATGCAGATTTCTTACTTCTGTAGAATCTTTGCCCCAAGCCAAAAAATAAAAAAATTAATTTCTACTCATGCAACAAATCTGATCCTTTATTTATTTGGAACTTAAGTGAGAAGACGAGAAAACTCCCGTAGTTGGCCGTAGTTGATAGGAAGCAAGCTACTGTACATCTCTGCAATGCTTTTGCACACTGACAGCACGTTAAACATGGATTAATATTTGATGATTTTTGTAATGCATGATGGTCAATAGGGGAATATAAAGTTAAAATTTTGCATGCTGACTGGTTCTTAAGGGTGAACTGATCATTAGAGAAGCATGGCCTCCATCAGCCAATCAGCTTTGTCAAAGGCCTGCGAAATGTTTGCATTTGAGCTCCATTCATCTCCTGTTCTTTAGTTGAGGGTCTTCAAACTGGCGAAGTCGTGGCCCACTCTGAACATGCTGATCAAAATCATCGGGAACTCAGTGGGTGCTCTGGGAAACCTGACCCTGGTGCTGGCCATCATCGTCTTCATCTTTGCTGTGGTGGGCATGCAACTGTTTGGGAAGAGCTACAAGGACTGTGTGTGTAAAATTGCTACAGATTGCGACCTGCCACGCTGGCACATGCATGACTTCTTCCACTCGTTCCTGATTGTGTTCCGCGTGCTGTGTGGAGAGTGGATTGAGACCATGTGGGACTGCATGGAAGTGGCGGGACAGACCATGTGCCTCACTGTCTTCATGATGGTCATGGTCATCGGAAACTTAGTGGTGAGTTTAAACCATCTTCCACTTTTTTTTTTACACATAAACCTACCAACCTGGTTAGTCACATAGAAATACTTAACACTTTACATGACAAAAAATTTATGAAAATGTACATAAGATTGGGGTTCAGGAGCAGGGTTAAGGGGCTAGTGTTTATTTGAATTTGTTTCAATTGCTCATGTAATCAGGTTAAATCTGTCATGATTATCAATTCTGGCATCAACTTGACAGTTCCTTGATGTTACTATCAGCTGTGAAGTAATTTTGTTTATAAATTAATATGAATTTACTACAACTACAAATATGAGCATGTATACAGGTCTTATGTCTGCTATACAATGTGTGATAAATGCATTTATAATGAGTACAGGACTCATAAGAGAAGGAACAAGACAATAAAAAGATGAGACAGAAGTTCCAGACAAGTCCACTGATTATAATCCTGGTTGAGCTTCCCTTAATCAAATTTTTTTCTAAGATATTGATTGTATTGCAATACAGCATGGTCCTGCTGAGTGAGTCTCCTCCATTCCTCTGTCCCAGGTGCTGAATCTGTTCCTGGCTTTGCTGCTCAGCTCATTCAGTGCTGATAATTTGGCTGCCACTGATGACGACGGGGAGATGAACAACCTGCAGATCTCAGTGATCCGGATTAAAAAGGGTATTGCTTGGTTCAAAGTCCATGTGCGGCTGCTGATGGCTCACATTTTGAAGAAGTCACCTCTGGAGGATGAGGACAAGCCTTTGGATGACATGTATGAGAAGAAACTGAACATCATTGGCAACCACACAGGAGTGGACATCAAATGTGGCGAGCTCGACTACGGCAAGAATGGCAATGGCACCACCAGCGGCATTGGCAGCAGCGTGGGGAAGTACATGATCGACGAGGACCGCATGTCCTTCATCCACAATCCCAATCTGACTGTGCGTGTCCCTATCGCCGTCGGAGAGTCAGACTTTGAGAACCTGAACACGGAGGACTTCAGCAGTGAATCAGATGTGGAGAACAGCAAAGATGTGAGTAAGAGGGAAAGAGAATGGGGTGCAGAAGGAAATGAAAGGTCAGCACAGTGGTGCAGCGGCTAGCATCGTTGCCTCGTGGCTGTTTTTATATGTCTGAATTTTTTATATGTTCTTCCTTACCTGTCATAAGTCCCAAAAAGTTGCTTGCCTTATTAACCTAGGACAAGGCTTGTTTTTGTTGATGAGCCTTTGCAACACGCTCTCATGTGTTTCTATTGAGAAATCGGTGATATGAGTGAAAGTAAGCCTTAGTAAATATCTAACTTCACCCTGTATTCCTATCTTTAGTTTCCTGCTGGTTGCCATGGTTTTACAGGTAGCAACAGGCTGATATCCACACAAATGCTGATATTCACTAGAATGTATAAAAACCACTCATATGACCATAATCAGAGGTCATCCCACTAAAAATAATTCTGGAAGGAAATCACTTGGGTGTAGAATTTGGATATTTGGAAATGTTCCAAAAAACAGGGAAAATGTTGAACTGTTGGGGGGAGAAAAGAAAACATACGACCATCCCTCACTTGTCACTCAATTTTGGCATGTTACTTGCTCAACTCACTTTGCATCTCTAAAATTCACTTCTCCTGCTGCCAGAAATCACATTGTGAATGCAAGATAAATACTGTTTCAACAGTGATGGGGAAAAATTACAAATGCAGTTGGTGTATTTGTCTTACAGGAAAGCTTGTGGCATGCATTAACTCTTCACCAGAGGCCAAAAAATGAGATTTCTGCCTGCTTTGGGCATGCCAGTGTTCAGCATTGAATTTACTTGTGATGTCACATGCCACAGTAGTGGTTAATGGCTCTTATGAAAGTAGACATTGAAAGTATTTCTTTGTTACCTAGCCTACTAGGTTTAAATGTTATAATTTTATTGTGCCAGTTGTATACTTACTGTACATAATGATCAAAATAGCTTTAATTGTGGTGTCTGTTTTATCTCAGTATCAGTGTTATTATGGAGAGATGTGAATTTTGTCCAGCATGGAGCTCACCCCTCCCCTTTCCCATTTTCCTGCTCACCAGCAGCTAAACACAGAGTCATGATACTCTACATACAGAAACCCAACAGTGTCCTGGCTAATCTCATAACAGACTTGCAACAATAAAATAATTCATTTATTTATACTGATAAGTTGATTTCCATTCCACCAGTGTTCTGCGAGATAGGGTTAATTCATATTATATGACTTTTTGCCTTAATTTATGAGAAGGTTGGAATAAATTTTATGTAAGTGAGTAAAAACGGTGCAAAAGTTCACAGTTCACAGAAGTATAAAAGAATTACAAAGTAACTTTATTTCTAAACATTTTAGTCATTTAAAATTTTATGTTGTTGTCTTTGTTTCACGTTGCTTCTTTCAAGAACACAAAAAGACTTTCAAGAACATACAAAAGACCACATGTAGTAACACGGGAGCTTAATTGTAATTCTACAGCACTACGTCACCTCACATTTACACACAGTTTACAAGGGAGACCAAAGATGATGATGACCAACGATGATGGCCAGAAACAGATTCACTGATTTTGTCAAGAGCAAAAACCGTAAAACACTACCCCCAAGCCTAGCTGCTGAAATGGTCAAAAAGAATGTCACTGTTCAATATCAGGAAAAATGTCCATAGTTATTCAGGAAACTTTGAGCTTATACTCAGTTTTTCAAGTTTTTCAATGGACTTATTCACTACTTTGTGTCACTAAACTAGGAAATGCCACTGACAAGTTGCTGAACTGATGAGAGGCATCTGCTGAAAATATGATGGAAATGTATTTCAGGGGCAGCCATGGCCTAAAGTTTAGTGAATTGGGTTTGGGACCGAAAGGGCGCTGGTTCGATTTCCTGGATTGGTGGGAATAATGTGTGGGTGGGGGGTTAGTGAATGAGCAGCACTTTCCCTTCCCTCTGCATCCACACAAGGCACCTAACCCCAACTGCTCCCTGGGCGCAGCAGCACGGAACTGCCCACTGCTCTCTCTCTGTGAGTGCGTGTATGGGTGTGTATGGGTGTGTATGGGTGTGTATGGGTGTGTGTGTGTGTGTGTGTGTGTGTGTGTGTGTGTGTGTGTGTGTGTGTGTGTGTGTGTGTGTGTGT
>JAQQZR010000036.1:228956-240402 GCA_030068235.1 Notoglanidium macrostoma | reverse complement strand
CTGGAGATGTTGTAGTGGCTCTTGAGATGTTGTAGTAGCTTTTGAGATGTTGTGGTAAAACTGGAGATGTAGTAGATCTTGAGATGATGTGGTAGACCTGGACATGTTGTAGTAGCTCTTGAGATGTTGTGGTAGCTCTGGAGATGTTGTAGTAGCTCTTGAGATGTGGTAGATCTTGAGATGATGTAGTAGCTCTTGAAATGACGTGGTAGTCTTGGAGATGTTGTAATAGCTCTTAAGATGTTGTGGTAGACCTGGAGATGTTGTGGTACACCTGGAGATGTTAAGTTAGACCTGGAGATGTTGTAGCTCTTGAAATGATGTGGTAGACCTGGAGATGTTGTAGTAGCGCTTGAGATGATGTTGTAGCTCTTGAAATGATGTGGTAGACATGGAGATGTTGTAGTAGCGCTTGAGATGATGTGGTAGCTCTTGAGATGATGTGGTAGACCTGGAGATGTTGTGGTAGCTCTTGAGATTTTGAGTTAGACCTGGAGATGTTGTATTAGCTCTTGAAATGATGTGGTAGACCTGGAGATGTTGTAGTAGCTCTTGAGATTATGTGGTAGACCTAGAGATGTTGTAGTAGCTCTTGAGATGATGTGGTAGACCTGGAGATGTTGTTGTAGCTCTTGAGATGATGTGGTAGACCTGGAGATGTTGTGGTAGACCCGGAGATGCTGTAGTGGCTCTTGAGATATTATGGTAGACCTGGAGATGTTGTAGTGGCTCTTGAGATATTGTGGTAGACCTGGAGATATTGTGGTAGACCTGGAGATATTGTGGTAGACCTGGAGATGTTGTGGTAGACCTGGAGATGTTGTGGTAGACCTGGAGATGTTGTAGTGGCGCTTGAGATGTTGTAGTAGCTCTTGAGATGTTGTGGTAGTTCATGGGATGATGAGGTAGCTCTTGAGATGATGTAGTAGCCCTTTAGATGTTGCGGTGGACCTGGAGATGTTGTAGTAGCTCTTGAGATGTTGTGGTAGCTCTTGAGATGATGTGGTAGACCTGGAGATATTGTAGTAGCACTTGAGATGATGAGGTAGACCTAGAGATGTTGTAGTAGTTCTTGAGATGATGTGGTAGACCTAGAGATGTTGTGGTAGACCCGGAGATGCTGTAGTGGCTCTTGAGATATTATGGTAGACCTGGAGATGTTGTAGTGGCTCTTGAGATATTGTGGTAGACCTGGAGATATTGTGGTAGACCTGGAGATGTTGTGGTAGACCTGGAGATGTTGAAGTAGACCTGGAGATGTTGTGGTAGACCTGGAGATGTTGTGGTAGACCTGGAGATGTTGTAGTGGCGCTTGAGATGTTGTAGTAGCTCTTGAGATGTTGTGGTAGTTCATGTGATGATGAGGTAGCTCTTGAGATGATGTAGTAGCCCTTTAGATGTTGTGGTAGATCTGTAGATGTTGTAGTAGCTCTTGAGATGTTGTGGTAGTTCATGTGATGATGAGGTAGCTCTTGAGATGATGTAGTAGCCCTTTAGATGTTGTGGTAGATCTGTAGATGTTGTAGTGGCTCTTGAGATGTTGTGGTAGACCTGGAGATATAGTAGATCTGGAGATGATGTGGTAGACCTGGAGATGTTGTAGTAGCTCTTGAGATGATGTGGTAGACTTGGATATGTTGTAGTAGCGCTTGAGATGATGTAGTGGCTCTTGAAATGATGTGGTAGACCTGGAGATGTGGTAGTAGCGCTTTAGATGATGTGGTAGCTCTTGAGATGATGTGGTCGCTCTTGAGATGATGTGGTATACCTGGCGATGTTGTGGTAGACCTGGAGATGTTGTAGGAGCTCTTGAGATGTTGTAGTAGCTCTGGAGATGTTGTAGTAGCTCTGGGGATGTTGTGGTAGACCTGGAGATGATGTAGTAGCACTTGAGATGATGTGGTAGACCTGGAGATGTTTTAGTAGCACTTGAGATGATGTGGTAGCTCTTGAGATATTGTGGTAGCTCTTGAGATGTTGAGTTAGACCTGGAGATGTTGAGTTAGACCTGGAGATGTTGTGGTAGACCTGGAGATGTTGTGGTAGACCTGGAGATGTTGTAGGAGTGCTTGAGATGATGTGGTAGCTCTTGAGATATTGTGGTAGACCTGGAGATGATGTGGTAGGTCTTGAGATGTGTTAACTCTTGAGATGTTCTGTTAGCTCTTGAGATGTTGTGTTAGCTCTTAAGATGATGTGGTAGACCTGGAGAAGATGTGGTAGCACTTGAGATGATGTGGTAGACCTGGAGATGTTGTGTTAGCGCTTGAGATGTTGTCTTAGCTCTTGAGATGTTGTGTTAGCTCTTGAGATGTTGTGTTAGCTCTTGAGATGATGTGGTAGACCTGGAGATGTGGTGGTAAGTAGCTCTTGAGATATTGTGGTAGCTCTTGAAATGATGTATTAGCTCTTGAGATGATGTTGTAGATCTGGAGATTTTGTAGTACCTCTTGAGATGTTGTAATAGTTCTTGAGATATTGTGGTAGCTCTTGAGATGATGTAGTAGCTCTTGAGATGATGTGGTAGACCTCGAGATGTTGTGGTATACCTGGAGATGTTGTGGTAGCTCTTGAGATGATGTGGTAGCTCTTGAGATGATGTTGTAGATCTGGAGATGTTGTAATAGTTTTTGAGATATTGTGGTAGAACTTGAGATGATGTAGTAGCTCTTGAGATGAAGTGGTAGCTCTTGAGATGATGAAGTAGCTCTTGAGATGATGAAGTAGCTCTTGAGATGTTGTGGTAGATATGAAGATGTTGTAGAAGCTGTTAAGATGATGTAGTAGAACTGGAGATGTTATAGTAGCTCTTGAGATTATTTAGTAGACCTGAATATGTTATACTAACTATTGAGATGATGTAGTAGCTTTTGAGGTAGCTTTTGTTGTGGTAGCTCTTGAGATAATGTAGTAGACCTGGATATATTCAATATTATTGTTTTAAATAAAGATAATTTGTGGAAAAGTAATAATGAACCACGTTTATTTAAACTTTTGATGTTTCTGTCTGTTTGCTTGTCAGGCATTTGAGGACGTGTATATTGAACAAAGGAAAACCATTCAGATCATTCTTGAATACGCAGATCGAGTGTTCACCTACATCTTCATCCTGGAAATGCTGCTCAAATGGGTCGCTTACGGATTTGTCAAATATTTCACTAATGCGTGGTGCTGGCTCGACTTCTTCATCGTAGACGTGAGTATCACTTTCCCTACTGTAACTATGTACTGCTCTCTCTATCTGTCTGTCTCTAATTCTCTCTCTCTATCAGGCTATTTATATCTGTCTGTTTTTCCCGGTCTTTATCTGTATCTACCTGTCTCTCTGTCTGTGTCTTTCTCAGTCTCTAACTGGGTGTGTCTCTGTCTGGTGGTATCTTTCTGTATCTCCCTGTCTACAACTGTCTGTATCTCTTCCTGACTGTCTCTCACTATCTGTCTCTCTGCTTCTCTGTCTCTAAATGTCTCTCTTCCTTTTTTGTCTCTAACTGTGCCTCTCTGTCTCTCTTTTTCTGTATCTGTCTTTTTCTCTCTGTGTCCCTGTTGCAGTAATACCTCTTTCTTTCTGTCTCAGTCTCTCTGTCTTGTCTCTCTCAGTGTGTTATAAACAGACCTGAGGAACAGAGTTTATCTCTCCACTGGTGTTTAAACATTAGTAACGTGATGAACAGATTGAAGAGTTTGCTGAACAACTCTGATTTCTTGTTTGCTGAGCTCTTCCTCTTATTTTTTTGTCTTTTATTTGTAACTCCACTCCAATCCTTTCAGTGAGAATCAGGCTTTTTATTTTTAAATTCAGTTGTTTTTGATTCAGTGTTGCTGATTTGTTTGTATTTGGTCCAGTAGTGGTCAGGGTTTCTGATCCAGTCAGAAACGTCACGAAGCAGTGAGATTTCAGCTGCAGCTTCTACACCTTCTAATGTTCTTATAAACATGCAGCACAGTGGAACACACACTTTACACACACTTTACACACACTTTACACAGTTTACTGCTCACTAAAACCAATAATTTAATAATAACTAACTTTTCATCTCAGTATTCTGAAAGTGTTTTACTTTACAGAACTGCTTTAGATGAGCCTGAGACTTCTGCACAGTACTGCAATTCTACTTTTCTTTCTTTCTCTCCTTCTTTCTTTTGTTCCATTTATACTTTCTATGATTTTATTCTGTTTCCTTCCTGTTTCTTTTTGCTCTTTCCTTCATTTTTATTCCTTCCTGCCTTCTTTTATTTTTTCAGTATGTTTACTCTTTCTTTCTGCCATTTCTTCATTTACTCTCCATTTGATTGATCTTCATTTTAATTTTTTTCCCTTATTTTTTTTCTTTTAATATTCTATTTTATTCTTCAGTTCCATTTGTACTCTCTCAGCTACTTTCTCTTTTATCCTCCTTAATTTTTTTTCGGTATTATCCCTTTCTTTCTTTCTTTCTTTCTTTCTTTCTTACCCTAGCTTCTCTCATTCTTTCTTGTTCCTCCTATATTCATTAACTTTTTTTACCCATTCCATAACTCTTATTGTAATTTTTTCATTATTTTCATTTCATTCTTTTTCCTCTTTTTAATGTTTTTAATGCTTAATGTATTTCCTTGAGGAAGAGTGTGTGTGTGTGTGTGTGTGTGTGTGTGTGTGTGTGTGTGTGTGTGTGTGTGTGTGTGTTGAATAATGAACATTGTGTTATAAAGTTAAAGCTCTGTTTTGAGGAATTCTTCAGCCACAGCATCTTTTGCTTCTGAGGGTTTTATCGCTATAGAATCCATGCATGTGATTTTAAAAAGTTATTTTAGTTTCTTAAATATAAAAGTAATCTAAAACAGCATTCCAGTTGCTCTGTTGCTCAGGCTCTGTGAAACTTGTGTTTTTCTGTGTTAAACGTTTTAAATGGATTTCTGCTTATTACGATGAGAATGTAACAACTCTTTATAGCTTAACTCTGCTTAATGCTAACACAGCATTCACTGCTTGCTTATTAGCCATGTTAGCAGTATGTGGTATCAGTCTTGTCCTCAGTGTGTCCGATCACTTCCTGTCTGTCAGGTGGGTTTTTCTTTGCTCCCTGCCATGTGATTTACTCTAACAATGGGTGTTGTATGTGTCACTGTATGGCTTTAAAGGGAATGAGATGAAGGAGTATTCATCATTACGGGGACATTTAGGAAACCGCCACTGTAAAACGGCTTCTGGTACAAAAGATTGCCGGGTTGCCTGTTATAGAATTCTATTTATTGCCATCTCGTGCAGTGTGATAAGGAGTTCAGTTTGCAATACCTGTATTAACAGCAGGGGTTTAAACAGCACAAGGAACAATGCTGAGTCAGACTAAAGCTTGTAACCCGGAATTACTGGCCTCCAACTAGGAAGAAAACAAAGAAAACACTACCTTCTAATTGGAATTCCTACTGGAAAAGTTGGGAAGGTCATCTCAACCGTGAGGTCAGCACATGTCAACATGGCGGCTCACACCATCACCAGTAAATAAAATATAATTGAAACCTCCATGTGTTTTCCCACTTTGTAGCTTTAACACAGTGATCTCAAAAACTTAATTCCAAGTTCAGACCTCCCACTTCCCTGTCGTGTCCAATGCAGCATTAGAGCTCATTCCATACAGATGTGCTGCAATTCCTCAGCATTGAGGTAATGGCGCCCTCTGCTGGCACAGAATAGTAGGGTGTCAGCATGTTATAATTGACCAGCATGTTCTGTGTTGAGTAAACGGCGATAAACACTGATCTCCAGCCCAAATATACACCTGCAGTGCATCTCAGACTTTAATCATGTATGCGTAAAATGTCTGTGTGAAAACAAATATACAACAAAAATTCAGAGCACTTAAAGATAGTAAAAGAGCAAGAATTGATCTATTGAATTGAGAAATGATTTGTCCAGCCATAAGATCGATTGCATAGATGACATTTTGTTGAGCTCTACAAAGCAAAATGTACCATGTGTTCATTAACAATAACAAGTAATTTATTGAATAGCATGAACAACAGGTTAATTAATAATGGTGTGTGATCAGTAAACATATGATAACTGCATAGCTAATGTGCTGTTTTGGTGGGAGGAGCTTTGCTCTTGCTCTCCTGTCAGTCACAGCAAACAGGCCAGTCACAAGCACCTGTGTGTGATATGTGGCGAGGACAGTTAACATGAGCATGAGCAGCGGTTCAAAAAGATGCAGCTGTCTGGCTTCACGTGTGTCGGAGGAAGCACGTGTTAGCCTTCACCTTGGTGGGAAATGGTAAAATGACCAACATGGGAGGAAATTTGTGTCTGTCATTTAAAAAGGCCACTGATTTTGAGAATTTGTTTTTGTTTATGTGACGGATGGTAAGTGAGACCCTCACAGCTGGACAACATGAGTGAAAGTTTGTTCATGAGCATCTGAGAGAGTTTTGCGATTCTCTGACAGGTGACTGTAACCTTGTCTCTCTTTAGCGCTGATGGAGCCCGAGGCACTGAGCTGGCCTGTGATTGGCCGGGGAGTGAGAGGGGGCCAGGGTAAGGTCACTGTTAGGACTCTTTCTTTCTCTGACAGGAGCTCTCGCTCTCGCTCTCTCTCTCTCTCTCTCTCTGCCTCCTTGCTCCCTTAAACCCCGCCCCCAACCCTCCGTTTCCCATAAATGACTCTGTACTGGTCTTGTGTGTATCGTATGCGGTTGCCGTGTTCGTATGTATTGTGTACCGTGCATTCCTGTCTGTTTAAAGTATGGTGGATGTGCTTGTAAGTTTGTGCACTTCTTTCTTCTTTCTCTTAACATTTCCTTTTATCTTTCTTTCTCTCCCAAATATCTCAGCCACACGTTTCTTTTCAGGTTTGCTGTTTACGCTGCTTTCCGAGTTTCGTCTGCGTGTGATAACCAAACTAATCACATACTAAGATAAAAAACCAAAAACAAATCAAAATAAAAGGTTAAAAAGCTTTGGGGCATTCACCATCCCTAGTGACTGGATAAAACATGTCTAACCTTCTCTCTCTCGTTCTTTCTCTTTCGTGTGTTGATATACACTTATATACATACATACAAAGACACACCTTGAATTATGTATGCATATATGTGTCATGTGTCTTTAACTCTCCAGTGTAATAGCAATGTAGGGTCCTCTCTCGCTCTCTTTGCCCCACCGACATCCTTCCTGACTTTAACACTTTGGCCCTGTCTTTCTGTCTCCCTCTCTCTCTCTTTCCCTCTGTGTAGGTGTCTATAGTCAGCCTTATAGCTAATGCGCTGGGGTACTCTGACTTGGGCCCCATTAAGTCCCTGAGGACTTTGCGGGCCCTCAGGCCCCTGAGAGCTTTGTCCCGGTTTGAGGGAATGAGGGTAAGATCCATAGCTGCCCAGTGCATGTCCCTCACTCTGTGACAACACAATCGCATGCTAAGAACCACCATATTGCAAAAAATAAAAAATAAGATATACCAAATCATAGCTAGCAGGGGAAAAAGATGACTAAAGTTTAAGGACATCCATATTACACCATTTAAACTAAGAGAGATTTGAACTGCATGCATTTTAGAAAAATAGATGCGCATGGAAATTTGCATGATGCAGCTGAAATCTTTAGGTAAGACATTTTATCACTATATTAATGAATTTAAAGTCCCTCTGAACTCAGAATTCAGTTTAAATGGTTTAAACTCTTTCCCATCACTTCCTGTTGAAGGGCAGGGCTATGTAGGGGCAGATTTGTGATGTCATAACGCTAGGGGCTAAGTGGCTCTCGAAACATCTAACTTGGTTCAACGACGCTTTTAGCCACAGAAACTAGTGCACAAAGCTAGCTAACTAGCAAACGTAGCTGAAGTGAGTGATAGAGTTATTGTATATATTCACTGAGAAAATGATTTATATCTTGAGAATGAAAAGATAGGACATATTTTCAACCGCAGTATTGGGGGCATTACCACATAGGCATATTTACATTTTTTCTTACATGAATTTAAGAATGTGGAGAAATGGTCGTTGGTTATTTTTACTAGGCACAATAAAATAAAATAAAAATTTCCACATGAAAATAATGATCAGGGGGACTTTAAGGTTAATATTAGAAAAATATATACTTTTTATTCAAATACACGCTATGTCATCACAAACAGACAGAAGTAGATCTTTAAAACAGATATTCATTTTAGGTTCTATTTATTTATTCATTTCAGTGGGGCTAAAAAGAGACATTCAGGCTGCAGAATTAGTGCAGGGGCTGTTCATGGTGTGTCCAGCGTTAAAATGCCTACACAGTGTTCTAGTTAAACCTCCACCCATATTCTGTCTGACCATAAACCCCACCCCGCTTCCCAAGCCCGCCCCCTCACTCCAAACACCATACACCGAAGCTAAAAAACCCAGCTTATGGTTCAGTGCTCATGCTAGAGCTGTCACAGAGGATGTGATTGATGATATAAATCCAATTTAATAATGAAGCTTAGAAAGGGATCTAAACATGAAATAGTTACACACTGAACTTATGTTCACACTAGCAGTTTTATTTTTGTGGACATATAGCAATGGCTTTTTGCGCTTGTGGGTGTGGCCTGTCTGGTGTTTTTAGGTTGTTTTGGAGAAACAATAGTAGCTATATATCTTGTAATGCTAACTAGCTAAGCACAAATGAAATAACAGACCAATCAGGGAGAAAATCAATTATTTGATGCATATGTTACACACTGGTCTTCGTACTAGCTTCATTCTCAGATTTGAATAGCAAAACAAGCTAAGTGTACTCGCTATGTACACTCAACCGAGGCACAACAGATCTGTGCAACTTACCTCTGAGATTAGATTAGGAACGGTCTAGAACTGAAGTAGGAATTAGTAGGAAAGATGTGACTTGTGAAAAAAAAAATTTGTGGTTTTATACCTAGAATTGAGAAATCTCCTTGTCTTGTAAAACACTAATGACCACCTGCTGCTTTCTCGCTCACTGGTGTGAACATACAGTAAACAAATATAACAGTAGTCATTTTCAGAGCAATAGCAGCTTCACATTTGTGTGTTTAGGTATTTGATTTAAATTGCACTGTCATGTGTGTTTCTTTCCAACACACAGCCACACTACTCTAGCATTTCTATATAAATGTATTAGTTATATTATTAATCATGTATTATGGATTAGTTCAAGATTCTTTTGTAAAAATATTTGGGCAAAACTTCAGTCTTTAAACACACATCATTTTTTATCAGTGGGTTTTAGTACAGTGTAATTCCAAATATGTAGAAATTGCTACAAGTTGTTAATACATTTTATACTTCTGTACAAATCTCTTACGAACAACTCGTACATCTGTATACAACTGGACTGAGAGATTTGTTTAACAAATGATCTACTGTAGCAAAACAGGCCACAGATCAGTAATAGAAGAGCTTAAACATGAGAGACTTTCTCACATCTCTTACACACTTCTGAAAACGCTGAAAAGCTCAAGTCTGGAAAATTGTAGTTTTGAAACTCTAGTAAAAGTGCTGCTATTCTGTAATGAACAAACTCGACACTATCTTTAGCCTAAAACATGAATGAAGTCATTTTTCGCTGTTTAACCTGCTGACTGAGCAATAAAAGCTTTAATATACACATACCTGCGAATGCATCACAATGATTTAATTCTGTATAATGATTTTAAACCAATAAAAGTGTATGAATGCAGAATTACTGTTATAGTTCACACATTACACACATTGTTTCTTTATCATGTTAATAAATGTATTTTGTTTTCTAACAATATGAATTACTAACCCTTGTTTAGCTCAGGTGAACATTTTAAAATAGTTAATATAAAAAAAAAAAATTTCATTCTTTTATGTATAATAAATTCGGCTAAGTACTTACCTTTTAATGTGTGCCTATTATTATTACTATTATTAATATTATTATTTTCATACATAAGAATTTCACTGTACTGAAACCTTTAGTTAAGTAATTACGTAAAGTACACTTGTGTAAATTATTGACACTTCTATATTACAACAGTAAGATAAAATTGGCTGTACTCTAAAATATATGTGATTGTTAAATAGTGTGGTCGGCGTTCCTATTTAAAACCCCCCAGTAAGTAAGCCCAGGCAGGAGAGCAGGTAGCCAGGTCAGTGTGTGTTTTGGAGAAGAACATGCCCACAGGTAGGTAGCCTTTCTGTCCTGCTGCTGGCTCTGCATGATCCGCTGCTGGCCTGCCATCTCAGAGCTTCATCAACATCATTGCTTTTGTGTGTATGGTGAGAGAAGTGGGGAAAGGTGAAGCCTGAGTAGATGCTCTTGGCTTGAGTGAGTGAACGGTTCTTTCCAAACCCTAAGCAGTACACTGATATGGCAAGTGTGTTAGTGTATGCAGTTTTCAGTTATTATTTCAATGATGATTATTAAGATGTTCTTGAATATTTAATACAGATATTCTGACATATAAGACAATCCTGTGGTGATGGTCTCCACAAATGCATTCTTCTTGTTCAGCTTTCTGCAGTCTACATCGGGTCTGGAATGAATCCTGATACAAATACGGGCATTATTCACCCAGAATGAAGTACATTTCATCTGCATTACATAACGCATGTGCAGCATATTTAAGATTTTCTCAACTCTATGCAGATGAGGTGTAAAGGGATAATGTGACAAATCCAAATGACTGGTTGGATGCTTGCTCAGACCAATCCTAACTCGCAGCCACAATTAGTTCCCCTTTAAACTGTAATTACACACCCATAAGAGACAAACTATAAGCAACATGAGTGATTTATCACTTGCTGGTGTGAACACAGGGTGTTCAACCTACAATGCAGGACAACAACAATAGAATTGAACAAAATGTTCCTTCATATAGTAGCAAAAAGACATTAAGGTGTAAATGCTGAAGACTGATATTTGTAGGCTGAATTGTATGTTTGGTGACCATCATCACTCCACATTCACTGCATGACATACCAAAGTGCAAACGCAGCCATCCCAGTGTGCAGCTACGGAGGGTTTTATGATCACTGAAGCTTACAGGGAATTTAACTGGTTTAACTTAACTAAACATTCATTAAACTGCACAACAAAGCTTTTGCTTCTTGAACACTGTTCTGGGTTTCTTATAGATTTTTGGGTGCTGATCACAAATATCACATCAAAATGTACCCATCACGTACCGTTTCAGAGAAATCTTTTTCTTATATTTGTATCCAAACATTTTCGCTCCCGTAAGTGACCTATCATCTGTACAACTGGAATATCTGTGGAGATCTTAAAGTCGTTGCTGTTACTAGGCCTGTAGCTCGGCTATACAAAGTACTGTTGTTTCTGTGAATCTGTGAATGGGACAGCCGAAGATATTTTTGCCTCGTCTTCACATAAAACTGGGACTCATGAAGAATTTGGTGAAAGCACTGAACATGGAAGGCGAAGGTTTTCGTTATTTAAGACAGATGTTCCCAAGAATAACTGATGCCAAGATCAAAGAGGGCATTTTTG
>JAQQZR010000036.1:215707-228856 GCA_030068235.1 Notoglanidium macrostoma | reverse complement strand
ATGCAGTAAAACCAAAACTATATTTGTGCAACCCAGTAGCTACCTGTCACAATCAGCAACAACTGTTCAGGAAGCAAGACTTTAAAAAAAAAAAATTGTCGTGCAGGGTTCTTGCTTTTGTACAGAGCCCTCGAAGTGACATGGGGGGAAAAAAAATGAAAGGTCGGAGTTTCTAGGGATGCCGAGAAACTTTGTATGCTTTCATTCTGGTCGATGTACTTCTGGCTCAGTTCGGCAACATATATTGGAGCGCGCACACCCATGAGAAAGGTTCATGGAGTTTTATTTTGAAATTGGGCTCAAATATAGACATTAAATCAGTGTTTTGCAGTAGGCACGGTTTTCTCATAAGTGAAAGACATCTGAAGAGAAACTTAACGCAAGACGACACACTCGCCGCAAAGCGCAGGCTATAGCTACCGAGCAGCCCTGCTGAACTCATTAGCAGCCAAGTGCAGGACTCTGGGCAGCGTCACGGTGCCGGTGTCGGGCACTGAAATGCCCCCTCATTCAATAAATAAATAAATAAATAACTCATTCATGGGATGACACAGATATGTAGGCTACCAAACAAACTGAGGATTCGTTCATCATCGATCACGTGGTTTTCTCTTTAAACGACACGCGCCTCGCAGCAGGGCTTCATTTGGCACGTGCCCTTATACTAGGTATACTATACACTATAATTCAACAATGTCTCAAAAATAGTAAGTACACCCCTTCTCGTGACTGAAGGTGACTGAACTGTACTGAAAGGAGCGCTGTTGAAAACAAAGCATTACTATCGTGTTTGGTCACATTTGTAACATTTCAGAGGAAGTTGTTCATCTTAACTTAAGGTTTGATTGTAAAAGATCCTAATAAATGAGTGATGAGGGATTTTTTTGTTGCTTTTTTGAGTGCCGAACTGACCCGGAAGTACATCACCAAGAACGAAAGCATACAATGTTTCTTGGGGTCCCGAGAAACTAATTACCCCCCCCCCCCCCATTTTTTTCCTCCCGACCCCGAGGGCTCCGTACTTTTGTATGAGTAATCTGACCCTCTCACTCCATCCAGAATATAGCTTTATATCTAAGCTCCTGAATTACTTACACCCTTTATAAAAATTAGCTAAAATAATCTTTTATATTATTATATTATTTTTGAATGATTGCCTGTTTTGTTAAAGGGTGTCTGTAATTCTAGAGCTAACCATAACCAGTATTAGATACTCATGATTTACAATGAACATTTCTGAAGAGCTTAAACAGCAACTATTTTATTCCACATATGAATTACCTACATTCCCTTTAAAACTTCATTGGGATATATAATTACAGAATTTGACTGAGATTTGCAGAATGATTTACTGATGTGAGTACACTCCTGGGCAAAAAAAATAGGGCACACCCAATATTGCTAAACATTAAGCTTTTAATGGTCCAACTTGCTAATTTTCCTGACTAATGATTTGCTGTTGAGGTCATTAAAAGCTTAATGTTTTCCAAAATTGGGTTTGCCTCATTCTTTTGCCCAGGAGTGTATCTACTTACAGTTGCATGTCCCCTGTCTTGTTATTAGGTTGTGGTGAATGCACTGGTGGGTGCCATCCCATCCATCATGAACGTGCTGTTGGTGTGTTTGATCTTCTGGCTCATCTTCAGTATTATGGGGGTGAACCTGTTTGCTGGAAAGTACTACTACTGCTTTAACCAAACGTCCGAGGCATATTTTAAAATCGAAGACGTCTACAACATGTCCGAATGTTTTGCACTCATCAATGCAAATTACAGTGAGGTTCGCTGGAAAAATGTCAAGATCAACTTTGACAACGTGGGTGCTGGATATCTGGCACTCTTACAAGTGGTAGGTTTTACATTATTATTTTATAAAAATTTCATTAAGAGTACTTAGATTGGGTCTTAAGCATTGCAATTATCAGTTAAACAGCAGTGCTGAAACATTTGCGGATTTAAGTCTAATATGTAGTGTGAGTTAATTAGGCTCCCAGTTATCATTATGAAGAGGAGCTAACATTGCTAGCAAGCCTGAGAGAACAAAAGAGAATTTCTGGGTGTCTGTGAGTTTTTATTTTTCAGCTGTGCACAGAGTAACAGTGGGAAAGTAGCAGTGAGGCAAGAATCAGCTGTGATTATACGTAATAATAATCAATTTCTCCTCCTCTAAAGTAATCACTGTGGGAAACGCAGCTCTGAGTGAATCAGATTTTCTGCCAGTAGAATAGTATTTGTGTTTATTAGCTAAAATGCTGCCACCTATATATCTCTGTAGCAAGGGGTCAAAAACAAACAAACAAACAAACAAAATGCTATGGCTAAACCATAAATATTGGCACCAGCAAAAAGTGCTAGAAAGATTGTGTGATGAAGTCTGTTGTGGTCTAATTTATCACAATACCAGTGGCATCATCATGTTGCCCAGCCCTGCCATTAATTCCTCAAGTTGAGACAAAATCAAGTTTAAAAGAATGATGCAATGCTGAGTGCATCATGAATCTCAATGTAGGTTAGGTTTTACATTATGCTTTTTATAATGTAAGTTAAAGTATCTTTACCTGTCTCCAGTTTAGACTTGCAAGTTGTATTGAAAATCTGAAACAGATAAAATGCAAAGATTCAATGATTGATTGTTTTGATGTTCTGTACTGTTAGGCCACGTTTAAAGGGTGGATGGACATCATGTACGCAGCTGTGGATTCCAGAAAGGTACAACAAATATGTGAGCTTAATGCTGTTTTGTAAGAGATTTGTAGCAAGTGTAATAAAAGAAAATCTAAACAAGCCTGATTGTAGAACTAGCTAAATCTGGAGAACAGTGCAGTGATTCCCAGAGTCTTACTGACTCTTACTGATGGAGAAGCCCCGACCGTGGGATTGATTTCTCCATCAGTCTCACGAAGTGATGCAGTCAATCACCAGTTTTGATTTCCGGAGAAAATTTATAATCTGATAAAACATCAAATAATCACCATACATTTGTTTTTGATTACTTTGACTATCAGAAGCCGAGCATGTGTGTGTATAAACGTGTTATTTTGCAATCTGAATTAATTAGATTGGTGAAAATATTTGTGTAAGCAGTGAAATTCCATTGTTTTTTCTTTTCTTAAAAACACTTTTGATTTTGGCTACTTTCGTAATTCGATCATTCAAATGTGAATATTGGTGAATAGTGCATCAGTGAACAGTGAACGTTTGCTCTGATTGTTTCTAGGTTGGAGATCAACCGAAGTATGAAGACAATCTTTACATGTACATCTATTTCGTCATCTTCATCATTTTTGGCTCATTCTTCACACTTAATCTCTTCATTGGTGTCATCATTGACAACTTCAACCAACAGAAGAAAAAGATGAGTGTTCTCTTTATTTAATTACAATATTTAACAATCTTTTTGTCTCTCCTTAAATGTTTTTCTCTTAAATTACACCGCAATGTGCAATTCTAAATCATTAAAAGAATCTACAAACTCCTGATTGGCACAACAGAAAAGCGTTCACCCGATCACCAGGAGATCATGAGTTCCTATCCCGGTGGTGTCATGGCCAGCCATTGCCTGGAGCTCAGAGAGCAAAATTGGCCTGATGTCTCAGAGAGGGAGGGGTGACTTACACACTGCCCAGTCACTCACAGGTGCCATTAGCTAATCCGTGTGCTCATGTGCTCTGAAGGGCCGAGCAGTTTGAAAAGAAGTGGCTGGCTGGCTTCACACGCCTTGGGGAAAAATACCCCTCCCCCCAAAAATAAAAGATGTATATTAATTGTGTAATGTTTTAATGTTTAAGAAATTATGTGATAAATGCCAAATGATAACTTTTGTTTATTGCAAATATTTTAGCAATTGCTAGACTTTGCTGGCGAGCTGTTCAAAAGCCATTTAGGGTTCTTGCATATACACAGTGTCGAGCGTGTTTGAACAGAAGCCCTTCATGTGGGCATGTTGCTACAGTGGGAGCTTCTCTGGTTATAACCAGTGTTATTTTGTTCCTATACTTCGGAGGTCAGGATATCTTCATGACAGAAGAGCAGAAGAAGTACTATAATGCTATGAAGAAATTGGGCTCAAAGAAACCACAGAAGCCCATCCCCAGACCACAGGTATGAAAATGATCGGACATAAACCACAGCACAGTAAACTGCTGTGTGTGTACGGCTTTGTTTCTGTTTTCCATCTTCCTTTCCATTTTTCCTTCAGAACAACATCCAGGGGATGGTGTTTGACTTTGTCACGCAACAAGCCTTCGACATCTCCATCATGATACTCATCTGTCTCAACATGGTCACAATGATGGTGGAAACAGATAACCAGTCAGAAGAGACAGAGAACATTCTGTACTGGGTGAACTTCGTCTTCATCGTTGTTTTCACTGGCGAGTTTGTGCTAAAGCTCTTTGCACTACGACATTACTACTTCACCAACGGCTGGAACATCTTTGACTGTGTAGTGGTGATTCTATCTATTGTGGGTGAGTAGAATGCAATGAGGTGGATTATGGATGTGATGGCAAAAAGTGACACAGAACATGTGGCTATTGGTGGGTGGAGATTTGTCAGATGGTAGTTATGCAAAAAGACAAAGGCAACTCACAGATTTGCATTTTAAATTTCGGACTGTATCCATGGATGGCTGAACGATAACTACAAAGGCCAGAAAGAAAAAGTCGTTTTGTGCATGCTTGATTTCGACTTTCTGCTTCCTGCTGCCTTATTCATACAAAAACTACAGTTTGCTGTAGTAGGTAATTTAATCAGTCTTCGTATTTTCCCCCAAGCTACATGTCAGGCCAAAAGAAAAACCCCTCTTTTGAGATCATGTGATGTTGATGCTAGATTTATGTCCAGTCGCTGTAGCTGCATGTACAACCATTAATACTCAGTCCCAATTAGTTGCCCATAGAGCTATGAAGAGCAGCATTTAAGACTAGTTTCTACTGGCTGTTCAGTTGATAACAAAAGAGTGGGGATGGCCGAAACTAATATAAGGTTTGGCCTCATAGACTAATGATTTTAACAAAGTGCTTCTTCCAAAAGTGCATAAATCAATAAAGATAACCATAAAATACATAAATAGATACATAAAGATGCATAAAAGGAATAAGTACCCTTCTACATATCTTCTTTCTGTAAAAGTAAAACTTAGAATAATTTCCCCCTGACACAATGCATTTGATTGACCATGACTTCTGCTTCTTTTATCTCAGGTATGTTCCTGGCAGACCTGATTGAGAAGTACTTTGTGTCACCAACTCTGTTCAGGGTGATCCGTCTGGCTCGAATTGGTCGTATCCTGCGTTTAATCAAAGGAGCCAAGGGTATCCGGACCTTACTGTTTGCCTTAATGATGTCACTTCCTGCCCTGTTTAACATTGGCCTGCTGCTATTTCTGGTCATGTTCATCTTCTCCATATTTGGTATGTCCAACTTTGCATATGTGAAGCGGGAGGTCGGCATCGACGACATGTACAACTTTGAGACATTTGGTAACAGCATGATCATCTTGTTCATGATCACCACGTCGGCAGGGTGGGACGGTTTGCTTGCTCCCATCCTCAACTACCCACCTGACTGCAACCCCGAGAAGGAGAACCCAGGAACCACAGTGAAGGGGGACTGTGGCAACCCTTCTGTGGGAATTTTCTTCTTTGTCATGTACATCATTGTGTCCTTCCTGATTGTTGTAAACATGTACATTGCCATTATTTTGGAGAACTTCAGTGTTGCAACAGAAGAGAGTGCTGATCCATTGTGCGAGGATGACTTTGAGTCCTTCTATGAGATCTGGGAGAAGTTTGATCCAGATGCCTCACAGTTTATTACCTTTGCGAAGCTGCCAGACTTTGCAGACACACTGGAACATCCTCTACGTGTGCCTAAGCCCAATATAATCGAGCTTATTGCAATGGATCTACCCATGGTGAGTGGTGATCGTATCCACTGCTTGGACATCCTGTTTGCTTTTACCAAGCGTGTCCTGGGCGATAGCGGTGACTTGGATATGATGCGTCAGCAGATGGAGGAGCGTTTTGTGGCAGCGAACCCTTCCAAAGTGTCCTACGAGCCTATCACCACCACGCTACGCCGCAAGCAGGAGGAGGTGTCAGCTGTGGTGATCCAGAGGGCATATCGTGCCCACCTCACCCGCCGGGGTTTCATCTGTAAACGCCGGCCTGCCAACAACAAGCTGGAAAACGGAGGGACAAATCAGGAAAAGGAGGACACCCCCTCTACTGCATCCCTGCCATCCTACGACAGCGTAACCAAGCCTGAGAAGGAGAAGCAAGATGACAATAATGAGGGAAAGGGGCGTAAGGAGAAGGGCCGAAACCAAAAAGACGTCAGGGAATCCAAGTGTTAAGGCTGCAGCAGTGGAACACATGGACAGCAAAAACAGTCATAATTTATTTAATAACTGCAATTTCAAGCAAAACAAGCAGAAACCCTAAATCAGACTACACATGTACGTGTACAGATTAATTTCATTTGCAAGTAAGAAAACGATAATTTAAAAAGATCCACGAATTAAAGGACGAGAAAAAAATTGTTTACAAACTTTACAGGTATATGGATGCAATGAGAAAGCACTGGGGTTTCTTCAAAACTTGACTCTTTAAAGTTAAATCAAACATAATCAGCTTCGTGTGTGACACTGTTGCATCCAAACCTGAGTTAAACAAAATCAGATAGGATCTTTCACAAAGGATTGATACTTGCTTATCACGTAATAGAGGGCTACATTGCACTTCAGGATGGAACTCGTTGCTTATATGAGGAACCCAAGGAGAAAAAAAAAAAATCACAGCATGGCATGTCATTCCCCACATCTGGAGAATCCCGTGTTGATGCTGTGTGTTTATGAAAATTTCCGTAAAGGAAATGAACACTCGTGGAAGAATCAGCTTCCAAACATGAACAGCAGAGGAATCTGCGCTATTTCATTTCGAACAAACTCAAAATTGTTTGTGAGAGTGAGCAGAGATCAGTGGAGTGTGATCAACAAAATCATACAGCTTGATTGATTCAAACGGTATCTTTGTGTTAGTCAGCGTTAAATATACTTTACACGGTCTTTACATTATTTGAGCGGTAAAAAAAAGGAAATAAAAGGGAGGAACAACAAAACACCAACAAGAGCGAAAAGAAAATCGACATTTAACATTTTGCCCATGCCACCCTCAGTAACTATGTCATCATATATTTGTTATTTATACTTATGCATCAAAAAGCTTTTTTCTATATGGGCTTTCACATTGAGGAGGAAAGGAGGCAAATACCACGGGCCTCCAACTATTTCCAATATTTCAAAATGAATAATAAATTATTGTGCTTGTTCAATGCATAGAAATGACTTGCATGATGGCATGTTTTGATCAGAAATTCTTGCATGAATAATCATAGTCCACAAAACACTAATATAGACTGCCACAGTGGCTTGATAGTACATTAAAAGGCTGTCCACTGGCTAAATCGAGTCTAATCTGACAATACTGAAACCTGAAATTGAACCTAAAATCACGATGTGTCCTTTAACTCGTCACCGATTTTGGGTTAAGTAGCTTGTAAGAGCCTCTAACTAACTGAAGATGACTGAAAGCAATGTGACGCATTGGTGAGGAACATACCATTTTTTTGCTGCTCAGGAGATGATGTGTATGGTGAAATGCAAAGTGTGTGTGTGTGTGTGTGTGTGTGGATCCTAAAGCGTTTTGGTTTTTTTTTTTTTTTGTATGCAGCAATATTGCTTACCTTACCTACAGCACTGGCCTCTCGGTGCTCCGTAGCTGCAGGTTGGAATAAAGGGAAGTGCGACACTGGGTGTGACACGCTAGGCGTGGGTTCTGAGCCTCAACTGGATTCAGATTCAGAAAGTGGAAGTTGTTTTTAATTTAAAGAAGTAGATATTTCATTCCTCGACTCCAATGGATTACTTTAGAGAGTTTGACTATGTTTACACCCATGTCTATTTTTATTTCAGCTCATGTTGTGTAAATGTTTTTTTAATGTTCTGTGCATCTTTGCAATATGACTCTGAGAGGCAGTGTATTAGGAAGCCAAAGAGGTTTGTTTTGGTCGTTTGGTTGAAAAAGGTCTTAGGATGGGATGGAGGTGCATACCCACCCACCATCCAGACTAATGCTTATTGAGTTTCCCTTTTTTCTCAGGATACAACACAGATTCATCATGCTAACGACTCGCAGATAAGAATGTGTTGAGCCGTAGGGTCAGGAGACAGAGCTGAGCTCCTTTCGCCTCTCAAAGCAGCTTCCAGCAATTCAACTTATAACAACAATAACCGCAGTAATAAATAAAAGGAGGAAATTCACTGTGAGGCGATTAAAGATTAATGAAGACGGAAGGTTGATCATGCATCACCTGCAAGCAGTACTCACTCCTGTTGCTTTGGAGAAAAACAACTTTGTCCATTTAATAGTGCACTACCATAACCTCGACCCCTGTTTCTGAAGTAGATGGTGTAATATACGGGCGCTGCGTAATGACGTCACGTTTCTGAGCCCCTAATTTGTTCTGGTTGCTGCATGTGTGATCAGGAAAGACTAAACTAAACTAAAAACTTAATACCATTCACACTTGTGCGGCCATCCAGGATAGACTGTAAATCATGCGTTCATTAAATCAAAATGAAAAAGTACAAATTCTATTACAAAAAAAAAACAAAAAAACGAAAAATCAATTTTACCAAAAAAAAAAAAAAATCTAATAAAACCTATTGTACAGTACAGGCTATGTTGCAAAACGGCACAAAATGCTGAAAAAGTTAAGAATTAACTTTTTAAGAAGTCTATAAATAATGTAATATATAATTTTATTTTAACGGCATGCATAGTTTTGTGTAAATACGGAAAAACATAAAAACTACTGCTATTAACCTAATCCTGAAGACGAATAATAATAACCTGAATAGAATGGCTTCACTCTCATCACCCAGGTCTCACTTGGTTAGACTGTGAACTATTTGGTAGGAGGAGTAGATTTTTTGAGACACTTTTCACAATTAATGAAGAGGGGAATCTAATACGAATATATATGAAAATGCAAAAAAACAGTATGTAAATCTATATATAAAATTGAGGCGTATATATAGAGCTATACTACATATGCATCTGTGTATACATGTATATGTACATATGTGTACAGTATATCTATGCACACATATGTACACACATATATACATATATACATTATTATTATTATTATTATTATTATTATTATTATTAAAAAACCTCCACTGAGTTGACCTCTGCTTGGAGTGGAGGGGGACACGCCACTGACTGTCCTTCGCTCACGTTATCTTTATTTTTGTGCAATACGTTCAGTGAACGACCAAAACTCTGGCCTGGCCCACACACTGTGCATGAGTGAATGTGTGTGTGTGTGTGTGTGTGTGTGTGTGTGTGTGTGTGTGTGTGTGTGGGCGGGTCTAATGCTCAGCGCATGGTGAAATATTAGCTGCTTATGTCGCCTGTATTTGGGAGGGGAATGCATTACCAGCACCTCATTTTCTACCTTTATGTCCTGTGTGCCTGTGTGAAGAGGCCACCCTTCACCACACACACATACACACACAGACATGTACACTTACATAACATGCGCGCATGCGCACACACACACACACACTTGCATAATATGCACATGCACACATACACAAACTCACACTGACATATATACACTATATAACATGCACACGCACATTCTCCTCCTTAGAGATCTTTATCTACTGATGCAGATTGAAGATTTTTGCTGTGTGTGTGTGTGGGTGTGTGGGTGTGTGTGTGTGTGGGTGTGTGTGTGTGAGAAAGACAGACATGGCTGAACTCTAGAGCATAGCTTCTTCCTCATTAAGGTACACAGCAATGCAATTTATATCCTTCAGTTCAGGCTTTCTGTTTTCCAGTTGTTTATGTTCGTTTCAGGTGCCTTTTTGCTGCCGATTTTGTTTGACTAAAAAAACTTAAGACGATTTTGAGTTCAAATTCTAAACAAGTGGAGCTTGTTTAAAAAGAGCACTGAGAAAAAAAAGGATGTCTGAGACGTCCATGGAAAAAAAATAACACAAAACAAACAAACAAAAAAAACCTTAACTGGCATCAGCCTGACTTTATCCTCAGAGGTTGTAGTATAATGTAGGGCAGAAGAATGAAGTGTGTACTTTCAAGTGTACACTTTCTCCTAATGGTTCACTCTGTGGAGAGATCAGCAGTCTGCCTTCTGTGCTCAGCTTCTGCCCATTTCTGACCATTTGTTTATTTTTCTATCTATAATAATTTGTGATTTTTATTTATTTTTTTTCTTTCTAGCATGACTGAGATGCTCTTTGTCTCATTTGCTGATTAATAATTGGGAAGTGCTTCTTGGTTGACAATGTTGTTCTTATCTCTTGCCACTGATGTTGGAGAGACGATGGTGTGATGCACAACAGCTTGAATTTAGCGAGAATCAATGAAAGATTGTCTTCATTTGAGCACGAAACCTTTTTCCAAACAATAAAGCAGCCTTCCAGTTACGCCTGAGTGCTCGTCTCCTTTCATTCATGTGTGTGTTCTTTTAGATTTCACTCCGAAGGCGTCTGCATATTTAATGCAGAGACAAAATCTGTCCAGAACGGCAGGGGGAACTGTTACCAAGGAAGAGGAAGGACTTATTTCAATCTGTACTTATACAGAGAAGAAGTAAAAGAGAAGAGGAGTAAGACACAAGGTACATGAGAATATTAAATAAATCGAGGGTTGAGGATGGTGAAATCTGAGCCATGCTTGGGTTTGGGCACTTCCTGTTTGTAATGACCTTGACATGACATGACATCCATGTGTGTTGAAATTCCGCCATATTGTTCATGGAAACCTGCTGAAACCTGCTGATGTCTTTAGAGAGAAACTGCACTGCTGTACATAAGCACTGTCATTGCCTGGTTTCTAAACGTATCTGTTGGAGTTCGCAAATGACAAAAAAAACGGTCAGGCGGCGTAGTGAGCTTGACATGCTTGCAGACCAAGTCCGAATTTTCAGTTGAAATATTTGCACGAAATCATGCAGTTCATGAAATACGTGTTCTCATTAGTCTTTACACACCAAGAACGAAATTCTGTATGACGGAAAAAAAACCTGGATCAGTCTGTTCGGCATTTTTGTGCAAAAATGATTGCCTGGCCAATCAAATGAGGAGAATTGCATAGTGATTCAAACCCCACATGTGATTACTGTAGCCTGACATTCATTTCTGGTGCTGAAACATTTATCAGAAAACTACAGAGCATGACACGAAAAGAAAAAAACATATATATTGTGGCCGCTAATTAACTAATGGCCATGTAATAACTTTAAAGGTGGTATTTATATATTGAACTCATCCCAGTTTTTCATAAACGTGGGGCCAAAATGTAGAATATGGTCTTACCTCAGACGGGCTGCAGGCGTTGTTCAGGATAAACGGGCTGTCTGTAGTTCGTATGTAGAATCCTCAGGTGAGGAGCCGGAGACCCAAAAGAGCCTTGAACTCCACCAGAGTCATCCTAAAATATTGTCTGAATCTGTCATGATGCAGCTTCAACTCTGGAACGAGATTATGAAACTATTGCTGCTTGTCATCTCCATTCCAAAACTGTCTCTTTATCGAGAGAATGAGAGTCGCGGAGCGAAACCGCATGAACCAGACGTGAAATAGAAATAAAAAAGAACGAAAAATTTTCACATTGCATTTTCATTTCATATCCTGTCCTCAAATTGCTTAAAAAGGCCACACCTTGCCCAAATTAGCTATTTCGCTAGCTACACTACAATATACTAAGAAAATGTAGCTAATTACATTGAAGAACTTTAAAATAATACTTTAAAATTAAAACCTCTGATGGGAAATGCAAACCTTTTTTTAAATAATCCATCAACTATGATCAGAAAGAGGCTTTTCCACTTTTTCTGTATTTTAGTAGAATGCTGATGTTGGTGAGTCTCAGGTTGGGGTTTTGGGATATAAACAGATACTCAGTGAAGTAAATCTGTGCTAGGCTCAGACTGGCAAGTCTGAATGATAAAACCAACCTATGAAAGGTTAAAATCATAAATTACCAAATATATTGGGACATTCACAAAGTAAGATCATATGTTAATCATAATTAAAATAGAATTATGGGAATGAAGTTTAACAGTAATAATAAAGCACAGTTCCTGTAAATAAATCCCCGAATAGATGATCTTCCTATAACAGCATGTCCACAAGTGGTTTATTGCTCTTATGCTGATTAATTATTCATGTGAAACTGACACTTCATTTTTTATATGTTTAATTTTGTGGAATGTCAGTGAAACTAGTTAGTTCCTGTTGTCCTTTACATTATAGCAGCTATAAACAGTCGTTCTCTTTATTCTCTCTCAAAGCAAATCTCAAAGCAAATCCTAAACTAAAGATGAAAACTTAAAACGTACCTACTGTTACAACATGCTGACACTGGAAACTCCTATAAAGGTTGAATGAATGTGTCTGATTATTTAGGTTTGTGTGTGTGTGTGTGTGTGTGTGTGTGTGTGTGTGTGTGTGTGTGTGTGTGTGTGCGCGCTTACATGAAAACTGATGCATTTAAAAAAATCCAAAAACATCCATTGCTAAAACTGATCTTACAGAAAACTGCAGCTTTTTTTATTCAGTTTTTAAATATAAAGCATAAATTTAATAAAGATCAATCATAACAAAAAATTTATAAATTAAATATAATAATGTCTCTTTACATGTAAACACTTCCAGTTACAAAAGGAGCCTTTTCCAAATCCCATTCCAATATTTTCATTTTGTTACAGGATCATTTTTAATTCAGTAATTCAATTTAATTTCTCTGATATCAGATACACCATTTTTTTCCTCATATTGGCCCAGTACTGACCCTGGGTATCGGCTCAGTGCCATCTCTACTATTTACTCTTTTCTTTTTAAAAACTGTACAACGCTGCAGCATGGTGTCATTTCAACACTCATAACTGCTAAGATCTGTGGACTTTCTTTAAAAATATAAAATGTTGGACTGATAAACAGAGTTGAATTTGAGGATGATATGATTTTGCAATATTAAATTCAATTCAATTTTATTTGTATAGCGCTTTTAACAACAGACATTGTCTCAAAGCAGCTTCACAAAAGTATATA
>JAQQZR010000036.1:179880-194772 GCA_030068235.1 Notoglanidium macrostoma | reverse complement strand
GCCTCCTCGACATCCCAACATCAGCGCCTGACCTCACTAATGCTCTTGTAGCTGCATGAACACAAATCCCCACAGCCGCGCCCCGACATTTATTGGGAGCCGAACAGAAGCGTGCAGCGCGTTATAACTGCACAGGGGGATACAGCTGGGACGGGGTGTTCAACAAGCACATATGGGTGTGAGGGTCAGGGGTGCACATAGCTGCATACACTCGTAAGAGTCACTGATGATCTCAGCTACTTATCCCCAAGCTTTATTTTTTGTATTTTCCTAGCCTTTACATCTAACTATTTAAACAGAAATTAAATAATGCACTAATTAGTTTTAAAATCAGTTGTGTGATTTACTTGTTACACACTTAGCTTCATTCTCAGATTAGATTAGCAAAGCAAGCTAACTGTACAAGTTACATACACTCAACAGCGATCTCATTACTTCCTTCAGAGTTTTATTTTTTTGTCTGCATACACATGTAATGAGAGGTCGTATATGACAAGATGAAACCACATTTATAAGTTTTTCTTTAATTTTTTGCATCAAACTAAATAGAAACTAAAGTTGTTAAGAAACATCAGCCCACATGTCGCAGGTTTGGTCAGAGGAATCTGAAAATCTGTTAGTTGGGGGAAAATGGTTATATTCTACATTTGTGTACATTTATGTTTAAGGAGACTCACTGATATGAACCTCAATCTATATGTCTGGTTGAAACACTATTGACCTCTCCATTCCATCTGACCTACACCATCTACACCATCTACACCATCTACACCATCTACACCATTGAATCATTCAGAACAGTTATTTTACATGTAAACATGAGACCAATGCTCTCACCGATGCGGACAGTCTCCGTGACATCCTGCAGTTTGTTCAGAATGTCCTGCCCAAGGGTCTTAATCATCTCCAGATCATCCTTCATGGAGTAGCTCAGGTCCATCAGATAGTACAGGTCTATGGGATAACCCTCAGCCCTCTTAAACTCCACCTTAATTTCCTGTGGCACACCTTTATACAGAAGAAAGGATTTACAGAGGATTAAATATGACAACAAATGCAGTCTTTATGTCAGCTAACACTTAACAGAAAGAACCTTCATGAAAGTTTTTGTCAATGGTTAGGACAGGCTTATGTAGGTCTTATGAAGCCCTATGAGCCCTTAAGAAAAGTATTACTATTGAATGTATTATTGTTTGTCAGGTAAGCAGGCGGATGTAAGTGCAGGGAAAATGTTTAATGGAAACCTGAGCAACACGAGTCCAAAACATGAGTGACTAAGGCAACAACAATACCAGGAACATTAAGCTAATTAAACATGAAACACTAAAGTTGCCGTTAATGCATAACCTCCAGTTTTCTTGTTTTTCTTGTCCTTGTCATAGCCATAGTGAATCCTGTTAGCTTAGTGTTTTGACATGTTCCTGGTTTTACGCTTAACAAAGAAACAAAGAAGTTTAAACAGTGTGACTCTGACAGAAACGAAATGCAGTGACTGTGCGGAGCAGGGGCTGATGGGAAGTGTAGTTCAGGTGAAAACAGATAAGAGCAGAGTCCCAGGAGTGCCCCCCGGCAGTGACGTTACCTTGTTTTTACAGTTAATGCACTGATATAATGATCGTGTAATACTACATAATAAAGATCATTTCTTCCTCACCGACTCGGAGTTTGACCTTCATGCTTTGTGGTTTGAGCTGCACCACATTTCTGAGGTCACTGTTCAGCTCATTGTCTTTCAAGATGAGTGTGTCAGGTTTGGGATTGATCACATGTTTGTTCTCACAGTTTCTCATCTTCAGGGATTCAATGGTGTCGCATCTACGTTCGTGTGATTCTCCAGACTTCAGAAAATCCTGCAGTGTGCAGAAGGTCATTAGTAAGTCTTTTAAACACCAATTAAAAAGCCCTATAGTCCTCCCACTTTGTGGCGCTCTGGGGCTAGATTGGTGATTTTTGCATGTTTTTGATTTTGCCTATATATAAAACCTTTAAAGGGAACCTGACCTGATTTTTTTTTATTGTTGTTGCTTTTTGAAATAAGATAGGTCGATGTGACTTGGAGAAATAGTGGGGCTTTCAAAGTGGGCTAATATATGTAAATATACATATATATAAATAAATATGGAAATATCATATAAAAGCATATGGCAGGTCCACTTAAACTGTTTAACACATGAGTGCCTGGGATCTTTTTACTCAGCACAACTTATGATGCTAAGATGACATCATTCATCAAAAGAAACATGAAAACATAATAATGAATTAAACTCATGACAACCTCACAAAGCTAATTCCTAAACTTCTAGAGGAGGAAATATTCTTAAATCTCTGAATAATTATTCAATAAAAGATTTAATATATAATGTTAGACAGCACATATTGTAATAGTTCTTATTATTGATCCTTTATTTTCTACTGCATCATCCACCAGAATGTAGTTTCAGATTTGATTCTGAATCAAAGCTAGTGATTAAATACTAAACTTCATTAAGGAAGAAACAAACAAACAACAATCAGATGTGCTCCATAAAAACAGCTAATAAACAGGAAGTGATGCAGTTTCGAGGTTACATGTTCCTCTTTCTGATCGCACAGAGAAAAAAACACAGGCCTTTATCTTTTAACTTTTCAGCCAGGTAACACCTCAGGTGCGCAGCTACATGTGATGTCATAGCTACTTTTCTTGTGCATAACAAGGCAACAGCAAATGTAAACTGTACGTGTGGTGTTCCAACACCGAGATAAATGATTTCATTATTTGGAGTGGTTTTGATTTGGTAGCAGACTTCTATTTTGGTAATCACCTGTGGTGGTCTCTTAACGGTTGTTTCGGTCAATATGTATATTGATACTTTGCCACTAGGGGGGCCGGACCTTCCGCTTCGCCTAAGGCTGTGGATGGCTCATGTAGCGGTTACTGTTTTGTTCATAAATAAAATATAACTGTTTTCTTTTACAAGTCTGCGTGTTGTGTCCTTCCATTTGTCTACTTAAACAATTCTGAACATAGTTGTACTTAATACACAACAGTATGCTCTTCGCTTCTAATGATCATAGAAAATCGAAAAACTTACAACACTCAAACAACATAGATATTTGAAAAACATGACATAATGGAAATGGCCATTTTCACAAATGAACAAAAAAGTAATTACCAAAGCAGAAAGCATATACAGAATTTTCAGTATTTTGGGTTATCAAATTATTATTATTATTATTATTATTATAAATCACTATAAGTTATTTAAAATGTTACATTCTAGTGATTCCAAACTCTGTTTTTTGAACATTTTGTTCCTTGTTTTCATCGTTATTGAATCACTTAGAAGATAAATTTCTTATTTTTCTTCCAAATTCAATGCGAAAAATCTTCAGATTTTTCATTATGTCACTGTGTAAAATATTATGTTTACCAATAATATCATGTCTATTCTGGCTGTGTCTCCATGCAAAGTGTAGTGTTTCATTCTGAATTACATCATGCTACACATTACAGGAGATATCACTGTATGTCACCAGGTCAGGATTTTTTCAGAACAATAGTGTCGGAGTGACGCTTTTGGGGGTTTTAGGGAAGCTAATGAATTCCCAGCACAGCTATATACTACAGACCTGTCATGGTCATGCTAATGATTAAGTGTGGCCATGCCCCCAGCATGGATTTGTAAACTGAATGAAAACGTGAACGTTATAGTGCTGTGTGAAATATTATAACCAGGTACTTATATAACTTATAATTATATTGCAACAATAAACACAGTTATAATCAGGAAACTTACCTGCTGCTTGCACCATGCACATCCTGGACTCTTCAAACACTCGGAGCATGTAGAGTGCTGACACACTGGAGCCCGATGTAACAGGCACACACACACACACACACACACACACACACACACACACACACACACACACACACACACACAATCATCCGTTACTCCATGAAGACATGATATTTAACCTAAACTGAGGAACAACATTTCAGATTAGAGCGTTAATCTGACACAGTGAATGTGATTACCTGCTGAACATCTCAGTGGCACCAGGTGAAGAGCGAGGGCAAAAGCTAGAACAAACGTCATGACTCCAGAAGAACTGAAGAACTCCTGAAGAACAGCATACCAAATGTTTGGTAAATGTGAAGTTACAGATCACTTCACCGCTATCTTACTGACTCTCCATCGTCCACTGATGCTGCTGCCTTTGGCGTGAAGTGACAGGTGAAAGGTGATTTTATTCATTTATCCTGTATTATCCTCTATTTTAAAACGTTTTTTTTTTTTTTTTTTACAAGAATTTGTGAAGCGTGATAGTGATCAGTAGAATGCGTCACACCCAACGTGTGAGAGAGAAGTCTACACCAGCAGCTCATAACCCAGATACAGCTCCTGCTTCCATGTATGAAAACAATACTCTAGCTAGCCTGCAGTTGGGTACGATAAACAACAGCTAACTAGCAAGCCTACTGTATATCTAGCCTGTCCATGTATGCTATAAAGTAGGCTTGCTGGCCTACCGTATAGCGAGACTTTATATGGGTATGATTAAAAAGTAGCTAGCTAGCCTTGCTGTAATGTCACGGCCGTGATAGCAGCGCAAGCCACCTCACAGGCAGAGCCGCGGCCAGCCCGGGGTCCTGATCGGGGCCCGGTTGCTAGGCGACGCTCACGCGAGCGCAATCAACACAAACGCGCTGCAGCTGGGCTTCACACTTTAAAAGCGAGAACAGCTGAGCGCGTGGACATTACATTGTGCTACGCCACGCTGTCAGTGGGTATATTTAAGTAAAAGAGAAACGATTTAAAGGACATGAAAGGGAAAAAACAGATAAAGGAAGAGAGTAGGGTAACGAAAGTGGAAAGGCTAGTGAAAGAGAGGAGGAGAGGAGAAAGTTAAGATAAGATGAGAATGTTAGAGGGTTATCTCTGCCTATATATCTATATCTCTATCTAGCTATATATAGAAAACGACACAAGCACTACATACCAAACCTCCAATAGCAGTTGCTCAGTGGGATAACGCAAGTTCATTAGAAACCAGTGGTACCGGTTTAGTATCCCGGCTTGGCCAGTCTATAAATACAACCATCGTATACAATCCTGTTTTGGCCGCTCACGCGTATTGGTTCCACAAGTATAGATCTAGGCCTCAGTTTTACCCCTACATTTGGGTCCCAACCGTAACACTTGCTGTTTATGACAAAAAGCAGGTAGCTACCTAATTAACCTGCAGTCAGGAATTTAAGAAAATATCACCAGAATGCAGGAAATTCACATTTTTCTGGGGGTGAAATAAAACAGCCTTAAAACCGTAATGTCTAGAAACAGAAAGTACAGAAAAGATAACTAGCGATCGCTTTATTAAATTACTGGTTGATTAGTAAACATTAACACTCCTGCAGCTCCCGAGTGGCACTACAGAAAATCCCACCGACACCACAGCCATGCGTAACCTGGAATCCAAACTTAACCACGCTCTCAGGGTGGGAGGGGCTTACTCTGTCTCACCTGTCAATCACAGCATATTTACATTTACATTTACAGCATTTGGCAGACGCCCTTATCCAGAGCGACTTACATAGGTGCTTTGAAGTCTCTATCATTAAATATATTCTGATACTGGCTCACACTAAAAACTGTTGGCAAATAATACAGAGTGTTTTTTTTTTTAATATTAAAGTGAAGAATACTTTCGAAAGAGGTAAGTCTTTAGTTGTCGTTTGTGAGCTCATATATGAGGAAGAGGGGAAATAGCCTCAGCGTGTCTTCCTTACTCTGCTCAGTGATGCAGCAGCTTCAGAAGATTGCAGTTAAACCGGCTCTTTGGCCTTTTTCAAATATGTATTCATTTTATGCTTCCTTTTTTCTTTAGCATTATTTAGAAGTGTTTCACTTCCTCTTCAGAGAGTCGCTGGATGTGGTTTTGAGTTCTGAATGAATAGTTGAATAAATTAAAATCAATTTCTCCCTCTCTGTCTCTTTCTCACACACATAAACACACACATTCAGACACTTAAAAACACACACAGACATGCATACACACACAGACATGCATACACACACACACGCATGCAAACACCCACAGACACACACACATGAACACAGACACACACACACACTCAGACACACATGCACACACACACACACATGCGCACACACACACACACACACATGCACACACAGACACGCACGCACAAACACACGCACATGCACATACACACGCACAGACACACACACATACAGACACACATGCACACTCAGACACATGCACACAGACACACGCACACACACAGACACACACGCGCACAGACAGACACACACAGACACACATACACACACGCACACATATACACACACAGACGCACAGACACACACAGACAGACACACACACATACAGACACACATGCACACTCAGACACACACGCACGCACACTCAGACACGCGCACACACACTTAGACACGCACACACACACGCGCACACACACGCACACACAAACACACACATGCACACAGACAAACAGCAGACATGTACGGAAGTTGCACTGCACAGTTAAACCGCATTCTTCCTGTGTAGCAGAAGGCTGGAGCAGCGTTACAGACTTACAGATTTATAGACTGCGCCAGACAGACTGAACATCAGTCAAGTTCTCGCTCATGAGTGTGGGAATGTTCTCAGTGTCTCTGCCTCCACACACAGGTTCACACAACAACTGAACTTTACACTCTACCCAAATTATAACTAAATTTGGTTATTTCTAATTCCCTTTCAGTGTAAAAAAAATTTATTATCTCTAACGATTAATGATTATTAATTTGTAGGAATTAAAGGTGTTTTAATTTAAACTTTCTGGCTCTTTGCATCAATACATCAGTTTAAAAGGCAACAATTCAATGAAACATTCATAAGTAAGTTATTGTTGAAAAAGAATATTTTCATATTTCATATATTCAATCTGACGTGCAAATAATTAACTTAAACTCTGATACCTTTTGAATTACTCCTCTACAACCTCATGATTTGTGAATTTGAAATCCATAAAGTTGGTCACACATTGATCTGAACATTGACTCGCTGAAGAATTAAATTTGTATTGTACTGTATCATGTGCAGGCTGAGATTTACACCTCAGTATAAACAGTGTTACCATACTTAAAGTACAAAAAGTGAAAGACTTTATAAGAAGTTAATAACCAATAATTATCCAATGAAGTCTTAAAGAACCCTTTAATGAAACTCTTTTTTTTTTAAAGAGTTCTATTATATGTATTCTTCTGAGCCACTAGAGCTTTATTTTGTTGCTCAACTTTTCAGCCACAGAGACATGAAAAGTGCAGTGGTAGATCAATGGGTAAGATGTTGGACTAGTGATCGAAAGGTCATGAGTTCAAATCCCAACACTGCCAAGCTATCGCTGATGGGCCCTTGAGCAAGGCCCTTAACCCTCAACTGCTCAGTTGTAAGTCGCTCTGGATAAGGGCGTCTACCAAATGACATAAATGTAAATGTAAGTGTAATGAACCATGACAGAATGTCTCCATGATTAGTTAAAACTAATTAAATTCAAGTTTATATTATTTTACTCTTGTTTTAAAGTTAGCTTTAAATAGCTCACTATGAGCACTCAGCACCAATGACACCTATATAACCTCAGTTAAAAATAATCTCCATCAGCATCATATTTAGTGTCTTCAAGACTGAAAGTTACGTCAGTGTCTATGAGGAAAGTTCCTGGTGCTCAGAGCTACGCAGCTGATTAAAGCAGATTTTCTGAGCTCCACATTCAGATTGTTAAAATCTGATGTTAAAGCTTGTGGAAAAAATGTTTTAAATTGAAAACATGAAAACATGAAAACATCCAACAACTCTCCAAAGCATGATATTTGATGGCAGATCATGATTCATTCACCCACTTTACACGTGTGACTTGTGATCAGTTCTACACGTAGGATTTAGAGATGAAGTAGAATCTATTTCAGAGTTATAATTTTATTGGCCGTGTAAGACATCAATAACAAGGAAACTGACTTCATTACGACAGAATACACTGACACAAAGCAGGGACTTAGACAAAACACACAGCACTGTGCAAAGGTCTTAGCACCCTTTTATTTTGTCCAAATTGTGTTATAGAGATTTATTTAATGAATTCTGCATTATTGAGTCAGTATAAAACATTTTAGATTTCCAAACATTACTTTTGAAAAATGTATGTATGTCAGTAAAGAAAGTACCATATTACATAGGAGACCACTTTTCAGACAAAAAAACATAATCAAGGCTCTGGGGTCTCCAGAAGAGCTGAGGCAGATTCTCCAAGAGGCTCAGTAACACTTACATTATTACTCATTAACACTTAAACCTGCGACTGCCGTTTATAAAAGAATGTTGGAGTATTTTTCTTTTAAGTAGTAAAATTAATTGGATTATTTTAATTTAATTTAATGATTAATTTGATGTCATCTTTACTTTGTATATGCCTAAAACTTTTGCACAGTGCTGTATATAAAGATAGAAGACATTATACATGAGTTATGTAAGAAAAATTCTACAAACTCACCATGAATGTTCCAGTAAAGTTCTCGTGTCCTGTATCTGTAAGAGGTTTGGTGAATGCACGCTGTTTCTCTGTATCTCTGTTCCTCTTACAGAGACCTTCTGAGTGGGTGTGTGCGTGTGTGTTTGCAGAAGTTGGCTTTGTATTACTGAATGTGCAGCTCACAGACGACAAACACAAGTTCTCATGAGTCAGTGGAGAAATTATCCTCCGGAGTGATGCAAGTTTAATGAGGGGATTATTCAGTCTTATGGAGAAAACCACACAGTGCGTACGCGCAAACACAAAATCTCTCTCTCTCTCTTGCTTATGAAAGGAAAAATTTAAATTTATGTTTCTGAACTGAATTTAAATTCATTTCCCTCATGTAGATTCGAGTCACTTTACCCCTCTGACTTCCTGCTGCTGCAGCTGTGAGATTTTTCTGGGTCAGAAAGAAAGAACACAATCTACAGTTTACATCTCTATGGAAAGAAAAGATGACCAAGCGTATATATTAAATAATTAAATAAAGGCAGATTGAACGGAGTATTTACAAAGCAAATACAGGATCATTCAGTCAGTAGTGCAACTTTCACTCTTCAAATCACTTCACTTTGATCTTCCAATTAAAGGATTTCATGCTTGAACTTAAATCATCTGTAGATACACCTCGACTGAATAATCTGATGTAAGATTTATTATAAAATATTAGATATGTTTGCTGGTTCTCAATTCCTAACAGCTCCTGCAACAGATCATAAAAGGATTCTTCAAAATATAGTGTTTTAAAATCGCACACACACACACACACACACACACACACAGACACACACACACACACACACACACACAGACACACAGACACACAGACAGATTCATCACTCCTCACTCATTTCATGCGTTATCTGATAAAAGATGTTGTGTTTGATTAATCTCTGCACTTGGACAGTGTTTTAGAGACGCGTTCTTTATTTTATTACTGAAACATAACTTTAGTGGCATGACTGTAGTGTGCACACACACACACACACGAACACGCAGAGAGAGAGGTGTGCAGACAAAGATACGGTTTTAAAGATAAAATAAGTAGGGCAGAAGTAGGAAGTGAGTAAGCATGTACACACACGCACAATAACTTTGGTTTTCAGAATGTAAAGCGTGCATCAGTCGAGACGTGTGCATGACATGTATCTACACCACTCCTCTCTTCTTGATCACACTCTCCATAGTGGTTTTCTCAGAGATGTCCAGGCTGATCTTGTACTTGGCCAGAATCTTCAAGATGGGTCTCAGGCTTACCCACCACTGAGTCTTGGGGAGACGATGCCTACAAACACACGGAAAAGGGGGGTCAATATTTATGAACAGGAAGATTCAGAAGGGAAAGAAGCCTTGTGGGTGTGGCCTGTCCAGGTGTTTTTATATTTTATGCAGTAAAAATTCCCAAATGACCCAAATGATATACAGTATACTGTGTTATTTATACAATTAGTTTTAAATGTAAGGAATAATACACACGTGGGCATGGTGTTCATGGAAAATAATCAGGGACAGGGTGGTGTGATGAAGCAAAGTTACTGTTACCACTTTAAAGTGGATTATTTTCCTAGAACAACACATCACTATATGTTTTATTCCTCTTAAATGCATTAATATAAAGCGGCGCTACTGTCAGAGCTGGTGTTATAGAAAATTAATCACCACCTTCTGCCCAATCACAATCCAGCTGTGGGATAATTTTGTTTAAAATGCATTTCAGTGTTGTCCTAAATGTTAAAACATTTTTTAATGAATGTTAATTAGGGGGATAAATGGAGTGGAGACTTTAAAGTCTGTCCTGTCAGACAGTGTGAATGCAGGGTTACAGGAGAGAGAGAGAGAGGATAAGAGTAACATCACTCACTCAAAGTCAGTGTTCTCCTTGAGCTCAGACAGAGGCTGGAACACCAGAGATCTCTTCTTCAGGCCCAGGACACAGGCCGAATCCGGTGTGTTGGCAAAGATACGACCTACACACAGGCACATGGACAATGAAAGATACACAGAAGACTCTTAAAGGACTTTCCAGAACTGTAGAGGACTACAAACTTCCTGTTTTTTTCACTTCATTATAGGAGCCATGACCAATAAACAGAAATGACACAATCTCTATGATGGTGACATCATTCCAGTGATCAGCTGAATCACATGGAAGAGGCAGACTGGACCTGTCTTTCTTTATAGTTCTTCTTTTAATTCTTTAAATTTTAAGACAAACTCACACATTCCTGCTATCTAAGTTTTGATATGTAACTTGAAGCTTGAACAATTCAATAAAACAAGCTCCAGTCATTACATGTAGATCTGAAAAACATACTAAAACTAGAGCAGGGATTAAAATGCTACTGGAACTACAACAGAGTTCCTGAGCTCCTGAAATAGCTCCAGTGGTGGAAACACTAACCATGTCTGTAACATTCCTTCAGTTTATCCGTCACCCACAGCACCGCCTTAGCACCCATCTTAGTGCCAAAGTTCCTATCAAATGGTGATGGAGTTCCACCCTGTGTGTATGAGAGAGAGGGAGAGAAAGAGGAAATGATGGAGGTATTCAGGTCAGAGGAACAGTTCAGACAGTGAGGTGATGGAGGAACTTCACTCAAACCTGCTGCATATGTCCCAGGACGTTTTTGCGGCAGTCGAACACACCTTTACCCTCCTCAGTGTACAGGTTAAAGATGAAATCTGTTGTGTAGTTGGGGTTACACTTCTCATTCCTGTGGAGAATAGACTGATCAATAAATATAGTGTGTACATAAACCTGTCTAAACTGAGATGATGATTGAGCTCTTACACACAGTGTAGTGACTGAATAAAACAAAACAACTGAAGCAAATAAAAGAGGAAATTATAGAGAAAATCCACAGACCTGAGGATGAGGCCTCTTTTAACAGTGGTCTTCATCTTCTCCACCAAATGCTCAACATTTATCTATAAATTACAAACAATTAATCACCAATTAACCCTCAATTAACCCATACAGCAGCACATTACGTACACTGCTCAGCCATAACATTAAAACCACCTGCCTAATATTGTGTAATATTGTATAGCTCTGATCGGTCAAGGCCTGGACTCGACAAGACCTCTGAAGGTGATGTGAGCAGCAGGTCCTTTACGTCCTGTAAATTGCGAGGTGGGGCCTATATGGATCAAACTTGCTTGTCCAGCACATTACACAGATGCTCAATCAGATTGAGATCTGGGGAATTTGGAGGCAGAGTTTACACCTTGAACTCTGTCATGTTCCTCAAACCATTCCTGAACAGTTTTTTGCGTGTGGCATTATCCTGCTGAAAGAGGCTACTGACATTAGGGAAGTCTGTTATCTGGGTGCATTTGGGCTGCAACAATTTTTATGTAGGTGCCATGTGTCAAAGTAACATCCATATAAATGCCAGGACCAAGTTTACCAGAAGAACACTGTCCAGAGCTTCACACTGCTGTCGGCTTGCCTTCTTCCCCAGGTAAGCAACTCACACGCACGCACTCACATGTGCACTCATTCATTATATATGCACGCACACACATACACAGCCGTCCACATGATGTAAAAGAAAACGTGATTCATCAGACTAGGCCACCTTCTCCCATTGCTTCATGATTCAGTTGTGATGCTCACAATAGATCTTCTGTGGGATCGGAGCAGATGGGCTGGTCTTTGCTCCCTACACATATCAATGAGGCTTGATATGCATCTCCATGACCCTGTCCTTCCTAGAACCACTTTTGGTAGGTACTAACCACTGCACACTGGGAACACCCCAGAAATCACAAACCCAACTCAAATCCTCACTATTTTTCTTGTTTCCAACACATCAACTTCGAGAACTGTTTGTTCACTTGTTGCCTAATATATCCCACCCCTTGACAGGTGCCATTATTATTCATGTCAACATTTTAATGTTATGGCTGATGGGTGTATATTCACAGTACCTGAGTGAACCTCTTCTTTTATAACCCCCCTTACCTACTTAGATCAAAAGTGCAGCCTATTTGTTGGTACCTCGAATAGTGAAGGCTACAGCAGGGGGCAAATCTTTCTCTTACGAAACCCCTCAGTTATGGAACAGCCTTCCAATTAGTGATTAGGACTCAGACACATTTTCAGTGTTTAAGTTTAAGCTGAAAACATGTTTGTGACAATGGCCATTGTTAAAAGCACTAGACAAAAGTGAAATTGAAACATTCACAGGTTTCCCCTCTGATGTCTGTAGATGTTAAAGTTCCCTGAATGTGTTGTTTAAAAGGATCCCCCCTCCCATCCCTCCCTTCATGTTCTCGCTCACCTGCAGGTCCTGGATGTTGAACGGTTCTTCATAGATGTAAGCAGCGTCAGCTCCTGCAGCAAGGCCTGCCATGGTTGCCAGATATCCACAATATCCTCCCATCGTCTCAATAATGAACACCCTGCGCTTAGTCCCAGCTGCTGATTGCTTTATCCTGTCACATGTCTGACACACATACACACACACATTGTCACACTATAGTGCCTCTGTGTGTGTGTGTGTGTGTGTGTGTGTGTGTGTGTGTCTCACAGTTGTGATAGTATTAAGAGCCGTATCAGCGCCGATGCTGAAATCCGATCCTGGAATATTATTGGACACAGTGGCAGGAATAATAACGATTGGAATACACAATTCCTCATATTTCTCTCTTCCAGTCACAATCTCTAATCCTCCTACAAACGCCTGAGAGAGAGCCAGATACAGAAAAAGACAGACAGATACACAGAGAGATAGAGAGAGAGATACAGACAGAGAGAGAGTAAGCGAGAGAAACAGACAGACAGACAAAGAGAGAGAGAGAGAGAGAGAGAGAGAGAGAGAAAGGTTTACCTTCCTGCTGTAAGATCTTAAATTTTTGCTCTTTCATTATTGCAGTGTTTTTTCTCACCTCAAATCCCCCAATAATAATAAGTGCATGGATATTAAACTTAGCGATATTCAGACTGATTTCCTCCAAACGTTTGGCTGGCAATGTCCTAAACACACACACACACACACACACTGTTTACATTTGTAAATTTCCTGGATCCTGACATTTGGATGTTTGGGTTAAATGTACATTCATCCATTTATAACAAATATTTGTAGTCTTGTCTGGGGGTGAAGATACAAATACCACCAGTTTGTGATGTAAGTAAATTACAGGCTTGGACCAATCACATCTAATATGCAAATTAGATGTGCTAACTGTAAATATTCACCTAACCAGTGTACTAAGCTAGTTAGTGTTAATTTATAGTGCTTATTTATTCATGTTATATTAGTGCTTAAGAGTGGCTACCATAGTAGCAGACCCTCAGTAATTTTGAATTAAACTGATTTTGGGGTGGGGGTAAATATGAGCTCAGTTTGTGATTCAGTCACATTTGACATGCAAACTATTAAAGGAAGACAACATGAGAACCAGAAATATTTACCAACAGAACACACACACTATGCTAGCTAGCATGCTTAACTCATGTAGGTTTAGGGATTAATGATTGGTGGTTGCCATGGTAACAGAGTAAATATATTCTGAAATGAGAATAAATGAGAAAATGAGGATGTAAATGCAGACTCTGTTACTGTAATCCCACTCATGTGACTAATGTGAGTCAGTTAGCTAAGGGGCTCTTTGCTTAAATGATGGAACAATCGTACCTCTTAGTTCCCAAATTAGAACCACCGTGTCCAGTCCAGTCTCCAACAGTGGACCAGGTGATAGGCTCAATCTGCACGCCCGCACACACAAACACAAACACACACAAGGAGAGAATGCTTCAAAAACTTTCCAAAAAATGTTCCAGCTAGAACCTATTAGGAAGTGAAGAGGCTATAATTAATCGAATACACTTAGTCCATTTTATACATCTGTACAGAGAACCTTGGATTTTTTTTTCCAAACAACACTTAAACACTTGTTTCCAAACAACACTTACCATTGAAACTTTACACTCCATCAGGAAAGCTATTTTTAAAAAATGTAATAAAAAAAATTAATAAAAATATATGCCCTGTGGTGGACTGGCGACCTGCCCAGGGTGTAAGTGCCGCCTCTTGCCCGAAGATGCTGGGATTGGCTCCAGCTTCCCCGCGACCCAGATGGATAAAGAGGTATAGATAATGGATGGATGGAATAAAAATATATACAGTTGTGCTTGAAAGTTTGTGAACCCTTTAGAATTTTCTATATTTCTGCATAAATATGTCCTAAAACATCATCAGATTTTCACACAAGTTCTAAAAGTAGATAAAGAGAACCCAGTCAAACAAATGAGATAAAAATATTATACTTGGTCATTTATTTATTGAGGAAAATGATCGAATATTACA
>JAQQZR010000036.1:83686-94342 GCA_030068235.1 Notoglanidium macrostoma | reverse complement strand
TTAAACAGTTTAATGTGTTGTGTGTGTGTGTGTGTGTGTGTGTGTGTGTGTGTGTGTGTGTGTGTGTGTGTGTGTGTGAAGTTAAATGAAGGAATGTGAGTACCTGAGCAGTAAAGTGAGGGACGGTAACATTATGCTTGCGCTTGTACGATTGTGTATCTTCATATTTTTGTATTTTTATATTTTTCATTATTTTATCATGAACAGTTTTACTGTTAGTGTTATTTTACACTTATAACATGGTTGTGTCGCTGTGTGAAAGTGTCCTGTTACACCCTGACACTGAACCTGTGTGTGTGTGTGTGTGAGAATTTTATTTGTGTTTGTTGTGTCATGTGTTTCAAACTCACATTACAATAGTAATGCAGTTTACATACACACGCACACACACACTTTGTCATTTCCGTTGTGAGACACTAGTGATTATGAAGCTGTGTGTGTGTGATGTTTTTCTATTTTGGATGTTTGTGTTGTTAAAGTTGAACAGTTGTGTGTTGAACGTCGGTTCTTTGCTGATCTGCTCAGCTGTTGATCAACAGACTGGTTTAGAAAGATTATACTTTAATTTCACAAATACATTCATACGTCTCAACCAATAAAATGTCATCAATGAGTTCAGTCGCAGGTTCTATTATTATTATTATTTTATTTATTTATTTTTTTATTGGATTTGAGAAAAAGTTATAATTATAAAAAAAGTCATATATAATAAATTATATATAATTATATTACAATGTTATATATATATATACACACACACACACAAATTAATTTATATATATAAATTTATTTTATATATATAATGACCTAGTCTGGGTGTGTCTTGTAACCATAACCAACACCATAACGAAGTGGCAGGGATAGTGTACAGAAACATCTACACCAAGTATGGACTAGAAGTTGTCATTTGTAAACGTTGGAGTAAAATATTAGTCTATTACCTAAAATATTCCTTTTATTAAATTAATTAACTGAATTCTGAACATTTGTGAAGCTTAAACACAAAACAACTTGCTGCATTTGATTATATTTTCTTTAGCTTTCAGCAGTCTAAAAAGAGAGCTCCAATTTCTTGTTGAATTAATCACATAAAAGCTCTTTCCCCTTTTAGATTCTCTTTTAGTGCTGAAGGAGAAAAACTTCACACAGTTAAACAGCAACTGGAGAAAAACCAGAGTTCAGCACTGCCACTCAGAGTAGTGTTAGAGTATTACACTGTGACACACACTGGTGTGAAGAGTACAGAGCACACTGAGTAACAGTACTGCTGCTGCTGGAGTAAAAGTAGTGATATAACTACAGAACTCATTTTAATAATAAAACTACTTAGTTATTACTTAAATCAACTTTTTATACGTCTAAAATTACATTACTAATATGAAAAAGTTCCAGTTTGTAATTTAGTGAGCTACACTGAAGTGAACACAACATCCACAACCAAAGGTTACATAATCTGACTAGCTAACCTCACCCAGTGCTGGTGGGTTTCACCTGGCTACGTTCATTAACTCATGTTAATTCTTACATTTCTAACTCTCTGGTAAAGATGCCCCCTTACCTACAGCAGCAAATAGACATATTTAACACAACAGGTGATCGCTACTGAACACTGAAGTGGATCTTAGAGAGAGCTTTCATACTGTTCAACAACACTGGCTAGTGCTAGTCTAGCTAGCCACTTACCTGTATGTTTCCCCATAGCTTGGATGCTGAGCCATGACAGGTTTATGCTGGTGCAGTTTAGAGATCATTACCACACTAGAGCTTTTAAAACTGAAGACAGCTGATAAATTGAATCAGGGATGTTCATCTGTCTCACACATGGCTGCTGATGAATAAATCATTTCACACCTGAAGCGTAGACTTTCATCAGGATTTATTCTCTTAAATTTTTTATTATTTAATTGGCTATTAATTGGCTTACAGTCTTCTGGGGTTACATGCATTATTATTATTATTATTAATTTTACTCTGTAACAGTGACCAAACATGTAAAGTGAAGTTGAGCATTTTAAAGGACATGTAAAAGTGCTATGATTTAATTATACTTAAAAAAGTACCATTACAATGAACCATGTAGTAAAGTACTGTAATGAGAGTACACATAGTTCGGTACTTTCCGTCACAGTTCAGAGCGTTTTATCATTTTGCACCTGAGGGTTAAAGTTTAAAACACACACACAGAATCAGGGCATTATGTGAGGAGCGTAAAGCAACTGCGTTTCTTAATAAACTTTAACAAAGAACATCAGTGATGGAGCAGCAGTGTGAGCACACACCTGTGCAGATATGTCACCTATGCATTACTGCTGCTCCCTGACTTACCAAAAGGTGGTCAACCTGAGAGATACCACAAACACACACCCATTCCCACATACCCATTACATTTAAACAAATAAACTTCAAGATCCAATCAGATTAATCAAACTAAAGTAGAGATGAACCATACATCCATAAACACTAACATTCATTCACACACAAAAAAATTACTGCCCAAAATTATTCTGAAATCTCAGTATTTATTAATTTACAGTTTAATAATATGACACACAGTGGCGAAGGTAATAAAGTAAAATACTGATGGAAGTGTAAATATAAACACATCACCCGGTCAGGTGGAGTGAATTAACACATGCAGGTTTAACACTCTGGACTCATTAAACTGTATAAAATTCAACACTACAGGAGGTTCATGGGGGGTAAAGCTCTACTGCGGTGTTTTCTCCCTCACTCGGAGTGGAAGTGTCGGAAGCAGATGAATGTTCTGGTCTACACACTGTGACGATGTCTTTAGTTAAAGGTCTTTGTGTATAAATGAAGCTGTAAATGTGTCTCATTTTTCAGTTGTGCATCTCCGATACAACAAAACCTTCAGGAAAGTCTGAAGAACTACTTTTTACTGTATTGCTCCAGTGCGTGCAAAGATTTTCTCTCACATCTGTCTGACCTGAACACAGACAGTGTTCCTGTGGCACGGCTGTAGATCTACATTTCTGTTTTATAGTCATGGAATATAAACACACAACATCTGACCTCGGAGTGAAAAACACTGGAGGAGAACTTTAACAGGATGGTTCCTCAGATGTCTGGATCAGGAACAGTGAAGAAATAAACAGATTGAAGGCACTTAATAAAAAAATAATTATAATAATGACAATAACATTAACAACAGGTATGGACAGATGTAGAGAGACGTGAAGGGTGTGTGCATAACAGAAAAATAACATACAGGAAATAAAATTAACTGGGTCTGAAATATTCAACCGCTCATCACCATCCTGACGAGTTCTGCAGGAGAGAGAGAGAGAGAGAGAGAGAGTCAGACAAACCCAAATCTAACAGGTCCTGTACACTCAATATGAGCACAGTGCTCTGACTGTCAGTCAAACACCTCCATGGAAGCACCCAATCAGAGACAGTGGAATTGGGATACTGAAACTGAAAACAAGGAGGAGAAACTGTCCAGGAGTACAGGAAGCTGGAATGTGCTGGAGTTAGAACAAGACAACACACGCGCACACAAACACACACCTTTACTGTAAAGTTTTATCACTGATTGGTTCAGCTCAGATACCATTCTTTGCCACACTACTGTAGAGAACCCTGCCCAAGGTACACAAGTGTGTTTAGCTCGTGATGCGTCTCAGTAAAACACCACCACACTACTGCCTGGTTAGTGTCAGTGACGATCATGTTGACATAAGAAATGTCCAAAAAAGCTTAAGAGTAACAGTAGCATCTTCTTGTTTGGTGCAACTAACTAGCTAACCCTGTAGCGTTTCCAAGCTAGCATTGGCTTACTCACTCACCAAGCTGACCAGGTTCAGACATACATTACATGCATCATAAGGGAAAAAAAGAACAGGCAAATTCACACCACATTTAGTCAACTTGTCTGTGCTGTGTGCATGTGAGAAGCAAGGAAATCCTTTAGATTTATCTTGTTGGCTAAATTATGAACTTCTCATCTGATTTCTTATTATCTATGTGGTTTAGTAGAGTATGATAATTAATTCAGTATTTAATTATTTACAGAATCAAAGTCTCTAGTATTGTTCAAATCTGAAGTCAAAACTGGAAATGAGCTTTAGGGTGCATGCACAGCTATGGATCTTAATACGAGTAGAAGTTACTAATACATATCATTAAATTACAATTAATGCAATTTCAAACAAAAACTTGTAATTGTCATTTTATTTAGTTTTCTAACAATAACTCTTTGTTTATTGTTGACAAATCAAAGAAATTTCTTTATTGTGCTCAGTAAAATGCTGAAGTTGTAGAACTCTACTGGGGCATAAAGGGTTATAGCATTGTTAGCTTTGCCAAACAGTTTCCTTATTTTTAACAATTCAATTGACCCAGAAAACAGGATGTGACATCATGCACCTAGAGTTAGGGCTCATGTAGCAGAATGATGAAAGCGTCGCCTGCTATCGCTTTTCTGGGGATTTAGAACGTTCCAAAATTTGAGACTCTGATTATTTCAAAATAATTATATTATACTCCTGTATGACTTACACACTGTTACAGAACAAGTACAAAGTAACAACACTCAGCACAGAGTTACAATGAAGTGAGGGAAAGGACTCAAAATCCCAGAATACTGTCCCAGGATACAGAACAGGAATAGGGTTATTAAATACAATTAACAAACAGTCCCAGAACACCACTTGAGAATGTAGGACCAAAATAGAGACAGCGACAGAGAAAGAGAGAGAGGATGTTGAGAGAGAGGGGGAACCATAAGGTGACTGTCCATACCCAACACTCAGCCGGCCATGATGTGGCGCACAACGGCTGTTGAGGGGAGGAGGGGAAGAGGGTGGTGGGCAAAAACACACATTAACAACATATACACAACGCACACCGACAGCACACACACACACCACACAGATCGGTATGCAACAGTTTTGTTTTACCTTCATAATTAATACAGCCATTTGCATCCTCATGTCCTGCCAACAGAGTCTCTACTTCCTCTTCTGTCATCTTCTCACCTGCACACACACCTCTATCTTAAAATGCGGGGTTGCCAGATACATGCACCATTTTATTCAGAAATGTACTTTTCACTGGAAAGCATGATGTGTTGATGGTGCTAAACTGTACTCCATTTAAAATTGACTCGAGTACTTCTCTATAAAACTGATTGTGGGGGCAGAGTTACATGGGCTCAGTGCGTGATGTCACTATATTAAGAGGATTATGCACGAGGAGGAGGAAGTCCATGATCTGTTGTGAATTGTATAAGCTAAGAGGAGGACGTGCACATTACCCAGCGTGGTGAGGACATGGCGTAGCTCTGCACCCATCACGGTCCCGTTTCCCTCTTTATCAAAAACCCTCAGGCCCTCTACAAAGTCCTCAAATGACCCCTGGTCCTTGTTCTTAGCGATGGCCTGGAGCATGGGCAGGAACTGCTCAAAATCCAGCATTTTAAGGTTCATCTCTGATAAAGAAAAAAACAATTAATCAAATATTGGGGTCACGGTCATTGCCTTACTGAGTCTAACACTTTGTATTAATGTCTTGTGTTGCACAAACACACACTGAGTAAACATATCAGTGGTCATGTTTTACCATTAATTTAACTGGACTGACATTTTTCGATTTAAAACAGACTCTCTCAATACTTATGTATGATGCCAATTCAGGGGCGGAGCTACACAAGCTCAATTTGCGAGGTACAGGTTTCGACCAATCACACATGATATGCAAATGATTAGAAAATGACGATCAAACACTGAATGTCAAAGACGTTACTGGCCAGAACTTTACCATGCTATCTAATATGATCATTTGATAGCATGTGACCGCATTCTGACAGGCTGTCTGAAGGGTTGTGAGTGTGGGTTAGCATATGAATTATACATTTATGGCACCAGGTATTTGTAATCAGAGTGAATATTCTCTACACAATCAAAAACCTGTTTAAAAAGTTTTATTATACAATCTTTTTTTATGGTTTAAAATGAAATGTTCAGGAAATAAGCGTGGCTGGTTCCAGCCTTATCCGTCATGTTAGTAATTTGTTACAGACTGCATGTGCCTGAAAAGATTACCGAGTATTCTAACCCTAACCCAAATTCAACCAAAACTGATTCAGGTTAATTTTGATAAATAATTTCTTAACACGATCCATGTTCTGAGCTGTCAATCTCAGTGACCCAACTCTTCAAGTAAGTTAATTATTAAGTGGTTAAGAGCCCACAGTAATGACAGCTACAAGTTAATGTTAGAAAGCTGGGTTGCTGAGGTTAGCACACTGTACATAGCTGTTAGTTAATATTAACTACTTGTGAAAGTTCATTAGTTATTTGTCACAAAGTACTTGGCAATTAAAATATTTCTCAAAATAAAATTTTCTTCTAAAAATATCTCAGTGGTTAAGCCATTGAACTAGTGATTGGAAGGTCATGAGTTCAAATCCCAGCACAAACAGAATCTAGTTCTCCGGGAAACACGCTTATATAATATATATATTTATCCTGTTTGAACTGACAGGTCTGAGACTGAAGTAAATCCTGTGGAAACAGAGGTTTGTTTTTTCTTTAGTATAAAAGATGTTCCAGGAAGCGCTCGTTATATTCTGTCATCTCCAAACCCAAAAGTTTAAAAGGCAGAACAATAAAATACAGACGAGGTGTAAAAGGGCATCAGAGACGTGATGCTTCTCACATGCCCATGTATGTGATTTGTACAGTCCCCCACCACATCACTCCACACACACACACACACATTACTGAGCATACACAGTACTCAAGTCTGAGCTTTAAAACATCACGCAGACGGACGTGTAGAGACGTGTGAATAACCTTATACAGCACACAGGGTTTAATGCTGCTACATGTTCCAGCCTGTAAGATAGGAACAGCAGTCACGGTATATGAATGAAAAGTCTAAACATTACACAGATTATCTTCAGTTAAAATCTAAAACCTGACAGATCCTGAAACCTCACTGTGGGACATGATGAGGTGATGGGTTTTATTTAAAATCATCTGAGAACAGTCTGCATTGCTAGATCACTCCAGGCCGTTCCTCCGGTTCTGACCTTCAGCTTTGGGGTTTCCCAGCACTTTGAGCACTTCAGCATTGACGGGGTTCTGACCCAGAGCTCGCATCACGTCTCCACACTGACTGTAGCTGATCTTCCCATCTCCTGTCCGGTCGAACAGCAGGAAGGCCTCCTTAAACTCTGAGCAACACATGAATAACAGCAACATTAAATAACATGCAGAGAAAGTTCTGGAGTTAAAGCAGTAGTAAAGAGAAACATGCGTTAGTTTAGTTTCAGTGTCTCACTTCTTTAAAACACACACGTACACAGGGTTCAGCTTAACTGGTCACATGACCAGGGCCAATTACTTTAAGTCATGAACGTGAGAATAAAGACCTCTACATCCAAGCTGTAACAGCAATTACATAAAACATAACACAGATATAACAAGTACCACATACTGGTTAAAGGGTTTGAATACGACTGGTTACGATTGGTCAGAACATAGCATTGACTCATTTTCTTTAAATAAGTGCTGTTGCAAATCACAGGTTTATATTAATTCACTCATTCTAATATTCTATGGTAGGTTGAAGGGTGGACGTTCAACATAGATCATTCATACAGTGAGGTTTACTGTAATAAGACATTTATTTATCTAACATGAATGGAAGGCGACTCCACGGTCAGCAATTTGTAATAGTCAGAGGTAAAGCGGGAACCAAGTTCTCCGACATCTTCAGGACAGAGGAGTTTACACTTCTTTGCAGTTTCTCAGGGACACAAGTTGTCATCTTATTAACTTGAGGGAATAAAGAGAGACCTGTGAGGGAACGACTTTATAGCTGATAACCTAAGGGACCACAGGAACTAATTTATTTCAAACATTAAATGCAACTACAAACGGATAAAAAAAAGAATGACAGGTCATGCTTTAATAAAAGACATGTACATATTAGTAGAGTTTAATAAGAGAAATAAGCTTTGTGCCAGGCCACATCACACTGCTCTAGTGTTTATTATTTTCCTATAGCAAAAGGCCCGAGATCGTTTTATTCCTTAGATATTTTCTGAAAAGGCAAATCATACGATGTGCGTCACTCAGACAGCCAGGTAATGAAGAAGTTAAAGCATTTCTACATGTTTTGATTTCAGCGTTTTGGGAGAAATCCTGTTTATCATTACAGCGTGCAGCTCTGTGTGTGTGTGTGTGTGTGTGTGTGTGTGTGTGTGTGTGTGTCTCAAGGGGGAGGCGTTATCTGCACTGCGTGTGTGTATAGAACACTCAGTAAGGGCAGGACAGTGTGTATGCCTGGAGGTGGTGTTGCTGTTTATTTGTGAGGAATGCGGGCTGATTCAGACTGAACACTCCTCTACACTTCTGACCTTATATGGTAAAGGGGGAGTGCTCACCCCTCTATACTCCTGACCTTATATGGTAAAGGGGGAGTGCGAGGGAAAAACAAGATGCAGACCTCAGTTGAGGAGGAAATTACACAGAGGTGAAGAACAGAGGAACGCAGCCTAAAAAGGGCTCAGGATTTTTAACGATAAACCGATTACAGAGTCAGAATTTAAACAAACAGCAGAACATGTAGAGGAATAAAGCGTAGTCCCACAGAATCAGTAAAGCTAAAAGATACACTCTCTTCTCTCCAATCTACTGTAAGCTACTCCAATACACCTCATGAAACATTTCACTGTTTTTACTGCTGTTTAACAAACTGAGTGTTAAATCATTTCATTATTATTATTAATAAAATCATTCATAGTGCTAGATTTGACACATCATTGTATCCTTACTTAATATTTTTTCCAAGAACTTGACAAACTTTTCAGCTGCAAACCAAGAGTACAGTTTTAGGCTGAACACTTTCACTGCATCCCTAATAAAGCTATATAACTGACGTTAGCCAAGTGAAACAATGCAATTTTATTTCATAATAATGCACTAAAAACTTTCTCCATTTACAGAAAGCAAGGACACCACATCAAAACACAGGACCTCTTCTGAGACTTTAATCTCAAACATCACCTCATTGATGTTCACTGTACATATTTTACCAAAGTTAATGAATGTTTAGGATTTGAATAATCTCATAACAATCATGTTGGGATTAGTGATATCTCCAGGATTAGTCATATCTCCTCTCACCATGCCAAGCACTTTCAACTGTTAATAAAACTACTAAACCATGAAATCACTAATTCTCTAATTCCACTCACCGGCCGGTTCCCTAAACACACACAACCCTGTCAGACATGAACACACAGCCTGAGACAGACAGTGTGGAATATAAAAACACACAGAACACAGATTAAACACTGAATGCACATACATACAGATCAATAATCAGACATTACTGTACAGATAGTAAAAATATTAAATATTTATTATTTAAACAGTAACTCACCAAGAATCTGATCCTCTGTGAAGTCAGACTGGACATGTTCAAAGAACAGAACAGAATTAAAAAAAAAAACCCACCCAAAATCAGAGAACTGAAATGTTCAATAAAATGATAATCTGCTCGATTAAATAAAACAGCATCGCGCGCTTCAGCTCCTGAGGTAATGTTAGCATTGTTAGCTAGCAGAGTTATCCCAGGCTTTAAGGCCTCCATACCGCGTGCCGTTTAACACACACCAATAAATATAATGAATTCACAAATTTATTAATCCGTTTTATCATCGGTGTTAAAACTGTTTTCTCAGTCACTCACCATTGTGACAGCTGAGGAGAGGTGCAGTGAGACAGCAAGAGGAGAACCGACCTCAACACTGAGAGACCAAACCCTGAGCGCCTTCCTCGCAGCGGCCAGCTCTTATACCGGTGACGTCACCGCGAGTCGACCAGCACCGTCCAATCAGGCCAGGCGTGCGACGGAATCTGCCCTTATTTACATTTAAAATACATTTAAAACATTAACATTCATACTTACATTCATTTTTAACCTATTCTTGCGTCCACACTTACATTTACGTTAACATTTTTATTTATTTTAATCTTAAATTTACATTTACCTGAACATTTCAATTTAGATGGAATTAAAATTTACATTTACATCAACATTTACAGTTACACCAAATTTTACAGAAAGTCCCTTGAGGTAATTATCTCGATATCATGACTTATTTTTCTTGTCATCGAGATAATATCCATCAAATCTGCAACTACACTGTCATTGACACTACAGTGATCCTGAATGAATGGTCAGTTTCACTGCCAGCCAACTTGTGGAACCAGAACCAGAACTGGAAAGTCTCCACGGTTACCGCAGGATGTTTGAGAGATGCTGCATAAACTGTAGAAGGGTTACGTTTCAATCTTGAGAAACTGGTACAGAAATAAAGAACTCATATCCTTTCAGTAATTCTATTTTCCCGGACTTCCATGAAATTTACATTTGCTCAGTAAACACTTTATCCTGGTCAGGGGTGGTGGATCTGGAGTGAGGTGGGAAGACACCTGCATGGGACAACAGTTAATGGGAAATGGGATAAAGCATTGATTGTTGGAGACTTTAATATTCACTTTGATGACCCAGAAGATCCTCTGAGGACGGCGTTTGTGTACATTCTAGACTCAGTAGGAGTTAATCAGAATGTAATAGGACCCACTCATGACTGTGGTCACACCCTGGATCTAATAC
>JAQQZR010000036.1:14063-25990 GCA_030068235.1 Notoglanidium macrostoma | reverse complement strand
CTACACAACCACAGTGTACGACGTTGTCCCTGATGCCCAGCTTCATCGTGAATCCCCTGCAGAGCATCATGTCTTAACGACATAGGAACTACATACTGGAAGATCCTTTTCCTGGACGCTGGATGTCTAGAAGTACGGTACAAAATGTCCGTCTTAACACTCAGCTTACCCCACTGTCACAAAATCTTAATAACCTCTCTAGGTTTCTGAAATCTTTCCCGCCTAGAAGGACGTCTACCTTTGGTGAGAAAAAAATACCACTCTCTCTATAACAGAATCTTGCTCTTGCCTCGTGAGCAGTTCAGCTCCCGAAGTAGCCAAAGTGTGCAGATGTTGCAACTGAGAAACAGCCCTAGATAAAGAAACCCCATCCCAGCAACAATGTGACCGCAACACAGCTTTCACATCTGCTTGTGACACCAATCCTTGAGCCTGAACCTGACTAGACATAATACCCACGTGTTGAACCCCACTCATCTCCGATGCAAGGCTACCCTCGTTCAGCCGAGGCTCACACGTCAACTGAAACTTATCCCGAACATCATATGTCTCCTTCAGCTCAGTTTCACCCAGTAACTGATTGTAAGGCACCTTCGTCAGTCTGTCCATGATCTCAGGTTTGAAAAAGGTCCCCTACTCAATGAATCAGACAAGACGTTCTCTGATCCTGGGATATACTGAATATCAAAATCAAACGCTGCTTGTTTCTCTATCCAACGTTGCTCACAAGCGTCCAACTCAGGTTTAGTCAACACATACGTCAACGGATTATTATCCGTCCACACAGTGAACTTATGACACCGCAACCAATGTCTAAATTTATCGTGAATGGCCTACTTATAGCCAAAAACTCCAGCCTATGTGCTAGGTACTTAGATTGAGCATGATTCAGCGACTTGCTAGCAAAAGCAATGGGCCTAGCCATGTTACATCCCTCCTGCAGTTGAGAAAGAACTGCTCCCAACCCGCTGGAAGAAGTGTCTACCGAAAGTAAGAAAGGCTTAGTGAAATCAGGATGAGCCAACACATCTTGACTAGCTAGTGCATCCTTCAACTGACTCAGAGCCTCCCTATATTCAGGAGTCCAGTCAGACCGAGTAAGCTTGCAAGTCCTAACACCTTTTCGCAACCCTCTTCCTTTTCGTTGTCTCTTCAACCCTGTGGTCAATTGGAACAGCGGCTTCACCACAGTTGAACAATGCTTGATGAAATGCTGATAGGAAACTACCAATCCCAAGAATGACCTTAACTTGGTCGCTGAAGGAGTTACCATCAGATTCCATCAAATCTTGCTCGCTAACATTCAGAATGGCCTCTACTTTAGCGGGATCTGTAGCCACACCATCCTGTGCACACCACCATCTGTAGCCACACCATCACGCAATCATGTGACCCGGAAACTTCACCGACCTCTTGAAGAATTGACACTTTGCAGGAGCGAGTTTTAAATTGTGTTGCTTGAGACGTTGGAACACCAAGTCGAATCTCTGCAAAATTTCATCTAAAGGAATATTATACTGTCCCGACATCAAGTCCATAGTACTGAAAAACGCATTACCTCTTAGAACAGCAAGGACATCCACTTGATGAGGTAACGGATGTGCATCCTTAACAGTACATGCATTCAGCCATCTGTACTCAGTCCAAATACGTAAATCCCCATTCATTTTCCAAACCAAAACCAATGGAGAAGTGTACTCACTACACGATTTCCATATTATCTCCTTCTACTCCATCACATCCAGCGTCTCTTTTAGCTTCTGATAATGGGCTGGAGACAGCCACCTATATGGAAGTCGAAACGGCTTGTCATCCGTGAGACTATGACTAAAACCCTGTGCCGCACCACAGTCCAGGCTATGCCTGGAAAACACACTGTCATACTTAATAATCAAATCCACAAGTTTACCTTTCCAGACAGGAGATAATTGACAGTTAGCGATTAGGTCCCCTAATGACGCGTCCAACCTATTAGTGGAAACCTTCAATGAATGAGTGGTGTTAACTGTACAAGACGTTAACTGTCCAACATTCTGGAAACAATCATGCCCCCAGAGCTGATCAAAATCCTCCAAGGCTATACATCAGCTATTTTAGCATTCCGACGTAACGTAAGCTCTGAAGAGGTTGGGTACTTCACTGGTAGCCACCCATCACCTAAGAGAGGTGAAACCACCCTTCCCACCAGTATATTGTGAGGTACACAGCACGCAGTACTGAGCTCCACAACCACAGTACTCCCTGCAGACAACTTGGTACCTGGAGGTAGATGAGCCCACACCAGATGATCACTGAGAGGTTTGAGTGTAACTGCTCTTCTCAATCCAACCATCCCCACTTTAGCTGGAATAGCTTCACCCCTCCATCTCTCCAAACTTGAAAACAGGCGAAGTAACTGAGTGTGTTCCTGCTGATTAACCCCACCAGGCTTAGTTAACATCCTCCAATAGCCTTCACTTGTCTTTAACTGTCTAATCAAAGACTTCAATACGTTAGTGCCAAGAATAAGTGGATCCACCTGTCCCTCTAGGACAGGAACTGCAAACTTGCACCCAAACAATTCAATGTTTAAAGTACAAACACCCACTGGAGTGGTCTGCTTACCTCCACACCCGACTGAAAATACATCTGACGGAGTTAGAGACTCATCACTAAACACCCCCGCCTCCCTTAATCATGGAAGAACCTCAGCACACAACGTGGTAGCCATAGACCCACTATCCAACATACCACGTAACTCAAACTTATTTTGCACCAACACATCAACATAAAATAGACTATTACTCTATTCTTGCAAAGTTCTGAAAAACAGCTGTTTTACGTTTCGGAGTGTCCTGAACACAGCGTGAATAAGCAAGTTCAAAATCATTAGTGGAGGTTACGTCAACCTGTCTCACATTGCCCTCCTTCAATGTGAGACACTCTAGTTTCCCTGCAGCTGATCCAACTTGTTGAACACCCGCATTCCCCCCATGTGTAATCAATGTGCAGTTACTACTAATGTGTTCTGGTGAGTAACATTTAAAACACAGCTTCTTTATTCTACAGTGAGTGATAGTGGTGTGACCTGAATCAGCACAAACCCTGCAATTAGCAAAATGCTTAGATATCGTTACAACTGGCTTGTCATACACTGGTCGAGAGTTATTCAAAAGAGCTTTTTCCAACATATCCAAAACGTTTTCTAGAGTAGCTTGGCTGGTGTGCTGCGCACACTGTTGCTCATCTACTCTCGTCCCCTTGTCTGGTTCATTGACAAGTGCTATAGCATGCTGTTTAAGTTGACCATTTTGTACTCTATTCTCCCTTAAGAACTCATCCAATCGCTCTTGGACCTAGCTAGCTGTCCACGAGCGAATTGGTTCACTTTTAAACACTAGAGCAAGTTCTGTGCTTGGGCAATTCTGTATGAACATAACAGCCATATCCATATCTGGCTTCCATATCTCTGTTCACCATGGATCTCCCTTCACACAAGAGAGATTGTTCTGTTAGTTCTGCTGCCTGATTGAATCTAACCCAATAATCCAAAACACTCATTAAAGTGAGGCTTCGTTGCATAAAAATCAGTAAGAGGTAAACCTGAACTGACTGAATCTGCAAAATGATGTTTTAGGATAGAAAAAAAACATTGCAATGTCTGCAGTTTTATGATTATTACGCAACCATACTTTACTGACTTCTCTAGTGCGACCCATGAGTCTATTCACAACCTATTCAACCATGTCCGCATCTGAACACTCCCTCTTCGAGAGAGAAGCTTGCATCAGCTCCTCCCACTCCAGGACAGAGCACTTATCTGAGCCATCCCCCCTGAAGTAAGGTAGAGCATTCACATCAGACTGTAGACGAATCGATAACAGTGACGCCCATCTTATCCCTAGTCAGCACATTATCCCCAGTGCTATCCATTACACTCGCTCTAATGGATGCACCAATTTCTGAGCCAAGCCGATGTGCAAGGTCAAGAACACTAATGTTCGGTACATCTGTAGGCAAAAGGCTCTCACTTAGTTTGTCCCTGTCAGACAAGGATAGACTAGGATCCCTCCCTCTAGATAACACAGACATGCCTCGACCTGTACTAGTGAACTTTGGGGTTCGCAAAGAAAGAGCACTCCTTTAACTGCGGTGATAACAGGAAGCCCACAACCGCTTAACATACCTGCCCTATCCCCCATCTGCATGTTCACAAGTACTTAACTAGAAATAAAATGATAGAAGAGAAAGAATAATAAGAAAGAGAAAAAAAATTAACACTCTGTTATTTTTACACAAATAACAATTAACCAAGAACCTGTGAGTTAATCAAAAGTCCTGACTCACAGTCTTTAATACTAAAACTTGATGTATCTTGACCCAATCCGATGAACTCCACTTCCGAGTTGTTCACGAGTCAGCAACCGTCTTCCACAGCACGTCCAGCACTCTTCCGGTGGTCTGCAAACCGTTAACCAGAAGTTCATCCGGGTCATAGCACCATTTTTGTAGCGGTTTTCTACTCTGCGTTGTGGTTTTTCTTTTTTTTCTTTTTTTGATGCTCTATCCGTGAAGTGACGAAACCGCACACTGAGAAGAGTCAATTGAGTGTATTTTCTGCACACAGAATAAAAATAAAAACTTCTCACATCACTCTCCTCTCTGCACCTATTTTCCAGCAGATAAAGTCACTGTGAGAATTCTTATGTGCTGTGAATATATTAAGCAATTATTTTACACATAGAAATAAAATTAACAAATTATATGCCATGAGGACAACACATACCTCTCACCATCAGGACACGTTATCGAGATCGAGAACTACAGCGTTTTCCTCTCGATAACCCCAAGGCGCAGCTGGACCCGTTTTCCCAACGGGGAATCGTAAAACAATCATTCATTATTTACAATTCCATTAACATTAACCCGTTACTCAAAATGATAAACATCAAATTTCAATAACAAATAACCCAAAGAAAATACATTTATATAAAAAGTAATGCTTAAAAGAATAAATCAATTGGAGATACACTTTCATTCACCCCTGAACAGTAAGAGCGAGTGGAATCTTCCAACCACTTCCCATCAGGTACTGTTCTGTAGTTCTTTTAAAGTAAAATTACATAATAATTTAAAGAAAAATATAAAACAAAACACCATATTTACAATAATAATAAATAAAATATATAACAAATCTAGTGTAACCATTTCTCTCCCTTACATTTGGTTGGACACAAGTGCAGGTTAGGAGATGGCATCGTAAAACAATGTGTTTATCTACACACACGATAGCAGAGGTACAAAAACGGCAGGCAAAAAGAATATTCCACAAAACAGAAACAGGGTCGGGCAATCGGCAAACAGAGTAAACGAGGCTAGGCAGAAGGCAAAAAACAGAATATCAGGGCACAACTTTGCAACAAGAAACACCTGTCAGTCACATGTTCCAAAATGTTTTAATCACTTGAAAAATGGGTAAACCAAACTAACAGTGCTATGATCTAAGTTATTTAACACATCAATATGTAAATGTCAGGAAATCAAAGATGAAATTCTCATCTATCATCTCATATTCATTCTTTTTGATCTCAAATCCAAATGCTTTCAGTGTATATCAAAAAACAAAAGAATGGCCTTGCTGTTCCAATACTTTCAGAGTCGACTGTATATGTACAAAACCTGTTTTTAAACAAGTGGCTGCTGTGGTACAAGTGAAATAACACAGACCTCACATCATCTTATTCAGCTCCACCTTGCCCAGTATTTTAATATCAGAACACGCAGGTGTAATATGTCTATATCTATTATTCATCATGATTTGATTTATTATTGGTAATTGGTCTTTCTGTCCTGTTCAGAATAACGCCTCCAAGCTGCTGTTGGCCATCATGGAGAGTCGCCATGACAGTGAGAATGCAGAAAGGATCCTGTACAACATGAGACCCAAAGAGCTGGTGAGGGCTACAGTGATACACGGTACAGCTACTGTTACACACAGATATATAAATTAATAACTAAAGTAACAGTACTGACACACACTGTATATCACTGTGACACACAGATAGGTTAATTAAAAAGCTGAGTAACATTATTGTGACAGATGGGCACATGAGTACTTAAATTAAAGAGCAGAGTAATGGCAGAGTGACTGTACTGTGTACTGTGCTGAAGGTGGAGGTGATAAAGAAGGCGTATCAGCAGGGAGAGACAGACTTCGATGACGATGAGGAGAATGCAGAGGAACATGCTGCTTCACCTCGGAATGTTGGCCACAACATCTACATCCTTGCACATCAGGCAAGCACACACACACTCACACACAAACTCACACATTAACCAGTACACATACAAACTCACAGTTTGTCATACTATTCTTGTGAGGACCTTCAATTCACATAATTATTAATGTAGATAATTAATGTTACACCTAAATACAGTTTTCATCATGGGGACCAGCCAAATGTCCTCAAAAAGTCAAAACTCTCAGATATTCCTATCTTTGTGGGGACATTTGGTCTTCACCAAGATATAAAGCTATGCCCTTTTGTTCTCTCTCTCTCTCTCTCTCTCTCTCTCTCTCTCTCTCTCACACACACACACACACACACACACAAACACACACACACACACACTCACACAAACACACACACACTCACACACTCTCATGATGTTTTGTTGCTCTGACCCTTCAGTTGTCTCGTCACAATAAGGAGCTGCAGGTGCTGCTGAAGCCCACAGGAGAAGATCAGGCTCTGGAGTTTTACACTGAACACACTGCACAGATCGAGGTGACTGACGACGCACTGCTCTTTGTAGATTCTAAAAAAGTGAAGGCTTAATTTTAAAAGATTAACACAGTGATGGAATATAAGTACAGAGATGTGGTGTGTGTAAAGTTCACAGCATGTACTTTACATTATCATTATCCTCAGCACACCATTCAGTAAGCTCTTGTACCCTGTGGATGGGTGTGTAGTCATCCCTGAAGAGACCATGCCCATCAGGAGTAATGTTTATTCGTAATATAAAGTGGATCAGTCAGAAGAACTGATGAGTGAAGACAAACCATGACTGACAGAAATAAACACACCCCACACCATATCACACTGGGTTTTCCTTCTATCACCATTATGAAGTAAATTTCAAAGGAACCCAAAGCAATACACACTATCGAGTGGGCATATATAGACTAAACAATGTAGGTGAAATAGATTATTTATTTACTTGGCTGTGATCACTTTGTATAATTGTGTGTGTGTGTGTGTATGTGAGTGCAGATTGTCCGCCAGGACCGCACCATGGAGCAGATTGTGTTTCCGGTCCCTCATATCTGCTCATTCCTGACAAACGAATCGAAGCTGCGTGTGTATTACAGCACAGAGAGAGATGAGCAGGGCAGCAAAATCAATGACTTCTTCCTCAGAGCAGATGACCTGTATAGTGAGATGAGGTGGCAGAAAAAACTTAGAGGTAAACTGGCCCCCCTCTGTATGTGTATGTGTCTGTGTATGTATGAGGATCTCACACATATCTTCATTAGACAATTGCAACAATGGCAGACCTGCTGACTCTCTGTGTAGATGAATTCTGTGTAGGAGCTCCACATTTTAACATTGGAATATGCTGCATTATCCATCCATCCATTATCTATACCGCTTATATGTCAGGGTCTTGGGGAAGTTAGAGCCAATCCCAGCTATCATAGGACTAGCACAGATGAAAAAACATTTACACCTATGGGCAATTTAGTGTAGCCAATTGACCTAGTCTGTTGTTGGACTGTGGGAGGAAACCAGAGCACACAGAGGAAACCCACACAGGCACGAGGAGAACATACAAACTCCACCCAGATACGCCCCAGTTGGCTGGCAGGTTAGAAGACGTGAGGTGACAGAGCTAACCACTGCACCCCTGTGCTACATTATCACTAAAAAATTCAACAAAAGAGCATTTTTTTCCCAAAAAATGAGCCAATTGACATATGAATCCGGAATGATTGGCAGTTACATAGATGTTTTGAACTGTCAAATATTAACTGTGACCTCCTGGAAGACCCACCTCCTTCCCCTAATCTCATATTAGTGATGTTTCGGCTGGTGCTCTTATCTTTGCTCCATTTTTCAAGTGTAAGCTGGCATAACTTCCTGCCTTTTTGCCATGGTAAATGGAGAATGTTTAGAGTTTATTAATGTGAAATAAAAATGGGGTGGCACGGTGGTGTAATGATTAGCACTGTCACCTCACAGCAAGAAGATCCCGGGTTTGATCCCCGAATCAACCAGGGTGCCTTTCTGTGTGGAGTTTGCATGTTCTCCGTGTGTATGCGTGGGTTTCCTGTGGTGACCCCGAACAGGGAATAAGCTGAAAGAAAAAGAATGTAAAATAAAAATATATCTGTACCACATAGCTAACAGCTAAGACATGGATATAACTAACATCAGATAAAGATCAATAAAAATCAGTTTATTATGGGTGCCATCAAAATTTCTGCAACGAAAGTCAAATGAACAGAACAATGAATGAAAAACCGGTACAGAGAAATCTGAAACAGATCAAAATATTTAAACAATCAAGAAAGTAATGCCAGAAGCATGATTGCAGAACCTTATAAACAATAATTCTGAGAAAGCACTTTAAATATTTAGAGCTAAATGGATCTAAACAAGAAACAGGTGAACTAGTATTCAACGGAGTATGAGAGTCACAGAGTCTGAACTGGATTGGTTCAATAAATCAGTAATATTTGGACTGTGCTATGTTTTATACTTTTTACTGTGGTTTTACTTTTATAGTGATATCCTTTAATATTTTGTGTGTGTGTGTGTGTGTGTTTCAGCCCAGCCGGTGTTGTATTGGTGCAGCAGGAACATGTCATTCTGGAGTAATGTTTCATTTAACCTGGCTGTGCTGATTAACGTGCTGGTGGCATTTTTCTATCCACTTGAGAGTGTGAGCGATAGTGAGTACAGCAGCACACTCCATCATCATCATCATCATCAATTTCTATACCAGCAAATAATATACACAGCTAGAACTGTATAAAGCACCGCAGCAGGAATGCTGTGTAAATGTTCAGTATATAGTGTGTGATGTGTGTGTGTTTGTTTGTTTGTTTAAGGTCACTTGGAGCCATCAGTGTCACTGTTACTGTGGGGGTGTGTGTTGGGGTCGTTGGTATTTGTGTTACTGTGGCCCAGCCCGAATGCAGCGAGAGTTCTAGTTATCTCCTCCGTGCTGCGCCTAGGGTTTTCATTAGGCCTGCATCACATGCTTTCTCTGCTGGGAGCCTTTAATGTATGTGTACACAATACTCCAACACCTCACTGCACATTTCAAACAAAATCTGCCCCAAGCAGAAACCAACAGAAAGGCTTTTAAACATAACAGTAATGACAAAACATAAGTCCATAATGTGACATAATTGAACATGATAAACAAAATTAAACAAAAATGAAGTGAACAACTGTAACACGCTCTGACACTCTGTAACACACTGACACTCTGTAACACTCTCTGCCTCCCTGTAGCCCACTCTGGCATGCTATAACATACTCAGACACACTGTAACACATTCTTAACACACTTTAATACACTCAGACATGCTGTAACACACTCTGAGAAACTGTAACACACTCCGACATGCTGTAGCCCACTCTGACACTCTGTAACACATTCAGACATACTGTAATACACTTTTGACATACTTTATCACACTCAGATGCTCTGTAACACACTCTTGACACACTTTAACACACTCAGACATGCTATAACACACTCTGATAATCTATAACATGCTCTGATGTGCTGTGAACACTCATGCACAGTGTTTCTGGGTGTCTGCGTTTGTGTATACAATGTGTGTTGTGTATTTTCAGGTATGTAATAAGATCGTGTTCCTGCTGAGTTTTGTGGGTAACAGAGGGACGTTTACTCGCGGTTACAGAGCAATGGTGATGGACAGAGAGTTCCTCTTTCACCTGCTTTATCTTCTTATCTGTACACTGGGCCTCTGTGGACATGTCTTCTTCTACAGCTTACTGGTGACCTTGCAGTAACCTTTAACTTATTTAACCTTTGACCTCACACAATTTCTTACAAAATCTTTAATCCTAAAACATTACAATGCATAAAACTTAGGCACAGATCCTGTGTACTGGTGAGTTACTGACCTGTGTACTGCATATTGTGTGTTGTGTTGTGGTGTGTGCATGTGTTGTAGTTGTTTGACCTGGTGAACAGAGAGGAAACGCTACTAAACGTGATAAAAAGTGTGACAAGAAACGGTCGCTCCATTGTCCTCACTGCTGTACTGGGACTCATCCTGGTTTATCTCTTCTCCATTGTGGGCTACATCTTCTTTAAAGATGATTTTATACTGGAGGTGGACCGTATCTCTAACTCCACTCTGGGTATGTTCTTTCAAACTCCAACCTGTATAACAGTGTCTTAATCTTAGTTGGTGTTATGAACAGAGCTGTTCATTGGATTTGTTTTTAGTTAAACATGCAGTCACTATAATTTGTATTGTAAATGATCAAGTTGATATACAAAATTGTACATTTTCTCATATTGCAACAAATCACATCTGTAGTATTATAATTTATTTGAAGCTTGTCAGGGTTCTTTAGAGGCATTCATTCCCAGAAAGAAAAAGTTTATATAAGATCATCAATCTTCGGTTATACTAAAAACATATAAACTTTATGGAAAAAGACAACCCTACCATTGAATGCTGAAAGATTTATCCTCTTTGTGTGTATGTGTATACATGTGTGTGTCTGTACGTGTGTGTGTGTGTGTAGAGGAGGGGATGAATCAGGCGAGCAGTTTCCTGTCCGAGGGTTCATGTGTTTTGGAGAATGGGACGTGTCTGTCTGTGGATACAGATGAAGGTAAAAATCATTTCAGTTTATTTTGTGAATTAATTAAATAGCAATAAATTAGTAATTAGTAGTAACTACATTAACAAGGTTGCAGTATACAGCACACAGAGCAAACAACTCAAGCTGAATTTTTCTTACTTTATGTGCTGTATGTTCCTCATCCTGGCATTAACACTAGCTTCAGTGTGTGTTCATAGTTGAGGAATTGTTTCAGTAGAATTAGACAGTTTAAAGCAGATTTTATATTTAAATATTTGGAATTTTTGAACAATATTGCAGCAATGTGTTTGTGTGTGTGTGTGTGTGTGTGTGTGTGTGTGTGTGTATGTATAGATGATGTTGAAAGAGCATGTGATTCTCTGTGGATGTGTATGATCACTGTTCTGAGTCACGGTCTGAGGAGTGGAGGAGGAGTTGGAGATGTCCTGCGCAAACCTTCTAAAGAGGTATTACACAATGTAGTAAAGTAAACTACCTATGCAGTTAGTAGTACTTAGTGAGTGAGTGAGTTAGTAGTCTTTACTCATATGAGTGCAGTTTTTTCTCTTTCTGTGTTGTGATGATAATGTGAGGTTGTGTTGTAAACACAGTTGTTCAGGCCACAACTTAATTGCCACACAATGATTGATGGAGCTTTAATCAAAAAAGAAATTCACACACTGATGGAGTTTATCAACTCTGACTGGCCCAGTTATCTCCAGATGATACACACTGATCTACCCTGTCACTATCTGACCTATAAAAACCATGTACTGTAACTTAGGTACAGATATTGCAGTATGACTGGCTGTGTGTGTGTGTCTGTGTGTGTGTGTTTCAGGAGCCGCTGTTTGCTGCAAGAGTGATTTATGACCTGTTGTTCTTCTTCCTGGTCATCATCATCGTGTTGAATCTGATCTTTGGTGTCATCATCGACACCTTTGCTGACCTAAGGAGTGAAAAACAGAGAAAGGAAGAAGTGCTGAAGACCACCTGCTTTATATGTGGTATGTTTACACACACACACACACACACACACACACACACACACACACACACACACACACACACACACACACACACACA
>JAQQZR010000035.1:26571427-26588137 GCA_030068235.1 Notoglanidium macrostoma | reverse complement strand
TGGGAATGTGAACACATAAAAGCTGGAATCTGAGATGACAATGCAGCATTTAAAACAATGTGTAAAATTATACTTCTGCAGAGACAGACAGACAGCTAGAGAGACAAACAAACACACAGACTCAGAGAGACAGACAGAACAAGAGACTAACAGATAAATAACCAGGCAGCTAGACAGTTAGAGAGACAGACAGATAGTATGTAGTAAGAAGAGGATCAGAGGTGGCACATAAATGCCTGAGGTAGAACCTTTATAGCAACAGAGGAGGAAACTGTGTGTGAGTGTGTGTGTGTGTGTGTGTGTCCTGTATGAAGGAGTCTCCAGTGTCAGCACTCTGTAACAGTCAGAGGTAAAGCTGGAACTGGAAGGTATTTCACATCTTCAGGACAGTGGAGTTTTTGTTCATTTTCCACATTTTTTCATGTTGTTAACTTCAAAAGAGAGAATAAAGAGAGGCTGGTGAGTGTTTATAGCTGCTATAACAAGTGAAAACACAGTGGTAGCTCAGTGGTTAAACCATTGAACTAGTGATCAGAAGGTCATGTGTTCAAATCCCAGCACTGCCAAGCTATTGCTGATGGACCCTTGAGCAAGGCCCTTAACCCTCAACTGCTCAGTTGTATAAATGAGATATATGTAAGTCGTTCTGGATAAGTGTGTCTGCCAAATGACATAAATGTAAATGTAAAACAGGAACTAACATCTTTCATTGATGTTCTGCAACATTAAATGTAACTATAAATGGATAAAAAGTATGACATGATTTTTTAATAAATAAAACATCGTTATTGTTTTAGAAACGCTGTGGTATTGTTGCATAATTTTAAAGGAAATAAACTTAATTCTGCTCCATCACATGATCATTTAGTGCTTAAAGCATTCGGGCCGACTGAAGTGTTGGATTACATCCTATTTACAGTAACACGTGCTCTTATTTTTAACTGCACTTGGGCTCTGGATTTTTGCATCTGTTTGTGAGTATCAAATTGAATCCAGTATTCTAATCAATGATCTACAGGTTTTTTCCCGTTTTCTCCCCAGTTTGGTCATTTGGTGTCCGTGATCAGTCATATGGAGCCGTATCTCATTTTCTCTCCAGATTGGTCACCTGCCAGTTCTACCTGAAAGCTAGAAATTGGGAAGGATGAAACACGTGCTTCCTCTGTGAGATGTGCAGCCAACCGATCACTGATGATGATGTGTCACAGGGCAGCGTATTGCACTCAGAGGAAAGTGCTATCCGCCCTCTTCTGCATGCATGAGCTCACAGATGCTTACCATTGGCTAGTGTTGTTGTGATTGACAGGGGAGAGAGCGTATGCCCCTCCCACCCGGAGAGCACAGCCGGTTTTGCTCCCTTGGCTCTGGGCAGCATCAGGATTCAAGCTTGTGATATCAGGAGCTGTCTGTTTGGTTTAAATGTAAAGTTATAATTTATGACATCAGCTGTAACAACATCATGGGAGAGAGGGCTCTCGGAGGACAGCATCAACAGGATTTAATGCTTCCTGTAAAACAGGTGAACTGTAGCATAGACCTAATAATAAATAAAAGATGTAACACTGGTGTAACACTGCCCCCTGGTGGAGTCTGCAACAGCCACTGTATATAATCTCACATTACAGTAGAGTAAAGCTCTGTTTATATTTTTAACAAAAAAGAGAATATAATAGATATTACAATGCAAATAGAATGAATGAATGAATGAAAAAGAAACAAAAAGACAAAATGAATGAATGAATGAATGGAAAACAGAATGAAAAATAAACAAATAAAAAAAGAACAAATGCAGGGAATAAAAGCTGTAGTGAGTGTGCAGTTCCACGGAGTGTTAGATGAATTAAAGCTGCTGATTGGTCGGCTGCCAGAATGTCCATTATGACATTATCAGCATCAGTGTGAACTGTGCAACATTCTGTGTGTTTCAGTGAGAAAGTTTCACACTTTAAACTGTATAAAGTTTATTAAATAAAACAAAACTCTATGGAAGTTCTACATAAAGCCTCGCGTGTAAATGGAGTCTGTGTGATAAACACTTCACACTCAGCAGGAAAAACACTGAAGATGGCGAGAGAAACTCCGTCTGCACTGAGAGAGGAAAAGACAGGCACGAGGGAGGAACGAGAGAACGCATTGAAGTGAACAGCACAGAGATGTGATATACATGGCTGGTGTGAACGTTCCACTGAATCATTCTGACCTGATCACACACTTCCCCTTGCCCAAGTGCCCTTGCCACAGGAAATGAAATCACTGTCACTTTCTCAAACACAAACGCTTACAGAGGCGCTGAACCAAAGCACAGAGCTGGTCTGAGCTGAATACATAATCACTCAGTCCGCTCTGTTTATTCTCAACTCCTCATACACATGGGGATGTTTACGCTAAAGCCACGTCTCAAAAATTACACTTAATATCCTCTTTATTTTACAGTTATTTAGATTAAAACAAATATTTATACTTTTTTACATAAAATAATATTAATGTCAGAATTCTGAGATAATAATCACTGTTTGGAGATAAAACATCAAAATGTCAACAACAATTTTCTGACGAACTGTACATTAAAAATGTAAGTCAAAATTTTGGATTAGTCAGAATTTTTTCAAGATTATAAATAATAAATTTGAGATAATTGGTTGAAATTGGTTGATAAGTCAGAATTTTGAGAAGTTAAAAGTTTGAGATAAACCTAACATTTCAGATAAGTAGACAATACTGAGATAATACTTTGAAATTTTAGTCTGAAAGTCTAACATGAGGTCTGTACAAATATTGAGATAATAATGCAAAATCTTGAGATAATGAGTAACATTTGAGATAATCAATTATAATTTTGAGATAATCAGTCAAAATCTTGAGATAATAGGTTGGAATTTTGGGATAAGTCAGAATCAATTTAAAATACTTAGGCTATCATTGACATAATGTAATGTATTTTGGGATACACCAGAATCTTGAGATAGTAAGTCTAAAGCAGCCTGACACTTGCACACAGAGAGAAGTAGTACGAAGAGGCACACATGCTACAGCATGCCAATGAGGGAACTAGTAGTGAAAGAGTGATTGGAGCTTTGTGGGGCTTCGTATCAAGTGTTCGTGTATCACGGCATGCCAAGATTTTTGAAATTTTAAAAAATTTGGCACAACAAAATGTTTGTGCCAGTGGTGTGACTAATGCACAACTGCGCATCACCGAGGGTCACTGTTTGCCATTGTGTGGGAAATGCAATGGCGCATATTGGCACACACTTTGTGCACAGTTTCCTCAGGGAACGCAGCGACTCGCCAAAAGCAGCTCCATCATTTCGGTCACACCTGATCATATTGGCAACACTCATGTCTTCTGGTCAATCAGTCTCTGACCCACACACTGCTTGTTTTCATTTTTATGCCTGGAGATCTTCTCTCCTTCTTCTCTCCTCCTCTCATTTCCACTGATGGTCAGCAATAATGCCCGCCGCCGAGTGACCGCCATTGTGTTCCAAGGTGTGGGCTGTCGCACCTCGCATTCCTGCACAATGACTTCATGCATGTGTAACTATAGTGTGTGAGTGAGTGATCGTTCATGCTACTGAGTGCACAGGCATGACATCATCGCAACTTATGTGTAAATAGTACGTGCTCAGTTCGTAACCATTGACAGATGGCACAATATGATCAAGCTATGCTTAACTTTGTTGTGATGACAACAGTGTCATGTCCAGTTTTTGGAAGGTTGGCACATCTGTGCAAGTGTCAGGGCTGCTTAACTTTCAAGAGAATTTTGAGATAATAAACAGCGTTAGTGTGGCTTTTACGTAGGTAATATTTCAAATCAAATCAAATCACTTTATTGTCACATCACATTACTGGTATGTTGGTACAGTACATATGAGTGAAATTCTTGTGTGCAAGCTTCACAAGCAATAGTGTACAAAAAGGAATAAGGAAATAAATATGCATAAATGGGGTGAATACAATTCATATGTATTCATATGTATGTATTACTATATGTAAAAGATATAAGAAATGAATGTCCGTAATAGATATAAATATAAAATATAAATATAAAAAAAATATATATATATATATAGCGGGGAAGCTGGAGCCAATCCCAGCATCTTGGGGTGAGAGGCGGGGTACACCCTGGGCAGGTCGCCAGTCCACCACAGGGCCAACACAGACAAACAGCCACACACGCTCGCATTCACACCTATGGGCAATTCAGAGTAGCCAGTTGACCTAATGTGCATGTCTTTGGACTGTGGGAGGAAACCGGAGCACCTGGAGGAAACCCACGCATGGACGGGGAGAACATGCAAACTCCACACAGAAAGGCACCCTGGGTGACCCAGGGATCAAACCCAGGACTTTCTTTCTTGCTGTGAGGCAACAGTTCTAACCACTGCACCACCATGCCGCCTATATATATGTGTGTGTGTGTGTGTGTGTGTGTGTGTGTGTGTGTGTGTGTGTGTGTGTGTGTGTTTGCATATATATAAACACATATAAAATGTCTGCAATGAATGTTGTGCAAAAAAGCCATATGTGCAGTATGGAGTGCAAAGTGACGTAGAGTTGATAAAGTGACAGTGGAGTGTCTATGATGTATTAGTGGACAGTGTTCAGCAGTCTGATGGCCTCATGGAAAAGCTGTCCCTCAGCCTGCTGGTTCTTGACCGGATACTGCGGTACCTCCTGCCTGACGGAAGTGGTTTAAACAGATTGGCGACTGGGGTGACTGGAGTCTTTGATGATCCTCCCCACTTTCCTCAGGCACCACTTCCTGTAGATGTCCAGGAGGGAGGGAAGCTCACATCCAATTTTCCTCTCAGAACACCGCACCACTCTCTGCAGAGCTTTGCGGTTGTAGGCGGTGCTGTTGCCATACCAGGTAGCTCTCAATGGCACAGCGGTAGTAGGTCTTGAGGATGCGGGGTCTCACGCTGCTGCGCCTTCTTCACTGTTTTGTTTGTGTGAAATGACCATCTGAGATGTATCCTCCGCTAAATGTACACCCAGGAAACGGAAGCTTCTCACTCTCTCCACAGCAGCGCCATTGGTGGTGATGGGGTATGTGCTCCTCCACACCTCCGGAAGTCCACTATCATCTCTTTGGTTTTTGTGACATTGAGAGTGAGATGGTTCTCCTGGCACCAATGCTTCAGGGTGCTAACCTCCTCCCTATATGCCGTCTCATCACCGTTGGTGATAAGACCCACCAATGTTGTGTCGTCCGCAAACTTCACAATGATGTTGGAGCTACTAGTGGCCATGCTGTCGTAGGTGTAGAGTGAGTACAGGAGAGGGCTCAGTACACACCCCTGTGGAGCGAAAGTATTCATTGTGACAGAGGATGAGGTGATGTTGCCCAATCTGACCATCTGGCATCTGTCAGACAAGAAATTGAGGCTCCAGCTGCAGAGCGAGCTGCTCAATCCTAGGTCCTGCAGTTTCCTGTCCAGCCTCAAGGGAACGATGGTATTGAATGCTGAGCTGTAATCTACAAACAGCATTCTCACATACGTATCTCTCTTCTCCAGGTGGTAGAGGGCAGAATGTAGTGTCAGGGCTGTGGCCTCATCAGTGGACCTGTTGTGGTGGTATGCGAACTGTAGAGGATCCAGTGAGTCCAGTAGCGCAGAGCAGATGAAGTTCCTGACCAGCCTCTCAAAGCATTTGCTCACGATGGGGGTCAGGGCTACCGGTCGCCAGTCGTTCAGGGATGTGATATTAGAGGATTTGTGTACAGGGACGATGGTGGCCATTTTGAAGCAGGCTTTGACTACAGACATGGAGAGGGAGAGGTTGAAGATGTTCATGAACACTCCAACCAGCTGAGTATGATTTACGGACACGGCCGGAGATTCTGTCAGGGCCAGCGGCTTAGCGTGCGTTCACCTGTCTGAAGCACTTCCGTACATCCTCTTCAGACACAGTGTGCGCACTGATGTCATCCACGATGCACACGCTGTCCAGTCTCATGGTGTTTACTGTGTCAAATCTAGCGTAAAATACGTTTAGATCCTCACACAGAGAGGCCATGGTCTGCGGTGTGCTGGTTTTCCCTCTGAAGTCCACGATTGTGTTAAGTCCCTGCCACATTCTCTGAGGATTGTCAAGTTGTTCCACTCTGTCCCTGTACTCACGTTTCGCTGACTTGATTGTCTTCTGGAGTTGGTAGTTGGCGTGCTTATAGTCCGATGTGTTCACGGAGGCAAAGGCAGAGTTTCGTGCCTCCAGTGCCGTGCGAACATCACTGTTTATCCATGGTTTCTGGTTCGGATAAACTTTCACTGTTTTGGATGGGACAACATCATCCACACATTTCCTGATAAAGCCGCAGACTGAGTCTGTATTCATCAATGTTGTCCGCAGCCATGCGAAACATTTCCCAGTTCGCGTGATCAAAACAGTTCTGTAGCATGGATTCTGATTGGTCCGACCAACATTGCACCGCCCTAAGGGTTGGAGCGTCTTGTTCCAGCTTCTGCCTATAGGCAGGCAGGAGCAGGATGGAGCGATGATCTGATTGGCCGAATGGGGTGTGGGGGAGGGCTTTGTATGCATTCCGGAAAGAACTGTAGCAGTGGTCGAGCAGCTGCTCTCCTCATGTGTTGAACTGAATGTGTTGATGGAGTTTTGGTAAAACTTTCCTCAGGTTGGCGTTGTTAAAGTCCCCGGTCGTGATAAACGCTGCCCCTGAGAGCACGGTTTCCTGACTGCTGATAGCGTTATACAGTTCCCCGTGTGCTCGGTCGGTGTCAGCTTGTGGGGGAATGTAGACAGCCGTGATAATGACTGAAAATTCCCTCCGTAGCCAGAATGGCTGACACATAAGCTTCAGATACTCCAGGTCCGGTGAGCAAAAGGACTTTATCGGGTGCATGTTTGCATAATCACACCAGTTGTTGTTAATCATGAAACACACGCTTCCGCCTCTGCTTTTCCCAGTTAGCTCACGCGACCTGTCTGCACGGTGCACAGAGAACCCCGGGAGATGAATAACGGAGTCTGGTATCTTGTCCGACAGCCAGGTTTCTGTGAGGCAGATCACGCAGCAGTCCCATATCTCTCGCTGGAATGAGATCCGTGCCCAAAGTTCACACAAGTTGTTCTCCAGAGACTGCATATTAGCCAGTAATAAGCTGGGGAGCGGTGGCCTGTTAGCACGCCGTCTCAATTGAACCAGAATGCCAGATCTTCTGCCACTACACCGGCATTTGTGGGTTCCATGGACCCAGAACAAAAGCGTTTCAGATGAGATGAATGGGGGTTCTACAAATGGAGGATCTGTGTTCCAAAACTTGAACAAAACTTGGGAGACGGTAAGAAAGTCCTGCTCTTATGTCGAGTAAGGTTTGGCAATCGTATACAAAAAGACATAACATGTTACTAATGAGGAAATAAAAGAAAATAAGAATTAAACACAAAAAACCACTGTTGCTTGAGGGAGCTTGTGACAAGGCTGCCATACTCGGCGCCATCTTGGATTTTAACACGTTACATTAGTATACCACGTGACAAAGAGAAAAGGTTAATCAATAAATGCAGTTTATTTTTGTGCTTGTATATGTATAATTAAACACACACACATACACACGTGCACACACAGTGACACGCACACACACACACACACACACACACACAAAAATCTTGCATTCAAAGCACAAAGTCTTTCACACCAGAAAGCAAATGCTAATGCACATCAGCGTCTCTTATCTGAAATAAAAAGGACAATTTCATGCAGTTTAGTGACCTCATACGCAGCTCCTTTTCATTTCCACTGAAAATGGAATTGACGAAGCGGAACATCGGTGTGAAAACACCTTTATTACCTTCCACAGTCCTGAGGACATTTTTAATCTTTCATCTTTCTGCACTGCGTCGCTCCGTGGCTCATGACACGCAGATTCATAAAGCTGATGTGTTCTCCTGCACGGGTTTATTAGTATTCAGATAGCTTTTGTGCTTTTGCATCTGTGCAGATGGAGAGATATGTAAATGGAAGAAGTGTGTGTGTGTGTGTGTGTGTGTGTGTGTGTTTTCATAAACAGAAGGAGCTGAAAGTCTAGTTGACTGTAATGCAGAATCAGATTGAGAAAAGTTTAATGGAAAAAAATATTAACTTACGTTCTGTTCAATATTTATCAGCTCTCACCATTCTTTAGCAATAAAATTACAAAAAAAAAAAATGTTTAGTCATTTTAGTGATGATTATTAATTAGTTCTCATAGTATTGGATTATTATGTCCTTTTTAACATAGTTTCTTTGCTGAATATTACTCTTACCAGTTTTATTTTTAGCATAGAGTTAGCAAATAACAAAAATGTGGTTAATTAGCATGCTAATGTCACAAGGGCATTAACACCTGTGAGCGAGCACTATGGCAAACAAACAAACAGGCACTTTAGACAGCTGTAAGGTGAATTTTAATTGTGCAGTTCAAAATAAACAAAGAAAGTGCGTGAAGTGAGTTGTAGTAAGATGGCATGGGAAATTAGCTCTTCCGGGTTTGGGGGAATCTTGCCGCATCCACAGCTCTTCCTGCTTGAGGAGGCGGCAGCCGTTGTGTTCCTCCGGCTTCCAGGGTTCGGTGCAAAACTTCACTGCGAATTTGGGGAAAAGACACAGAGAAAAAAAGTCTCATTCATCTGAGTTTAGAAAAAAACAGCCAGTCCACCATGATTCCCCACTTCCTGCTTTTATCCGTTGTTGCCGTGAGCTGGAGAGTGGCTGGGAATCCTCCTCCAGCCGTGCCGGGTTATCTAGCCCCTCCTTTCTTGTTACCGCCATGAGGTCGTGGAAGGGAATAGTGTTGGCGTTCCCATGCCTCGCCCTGGGCTGATGCAGCACTCGAAAGGAGAAGCCCTGCAACGAGGGGAACCAGCAGGTTAGCTTACTGTTTTTGTTGTGATTCTGGGTTAGCCATTGGAGGGGAGCATGGTCTGTAAGCAGAGTGAAGTTTTGTCCGGTAAGGTAGTACTGTAACTCCTCTATGGCCCATTTGATGGCCAGGGCTTCCATCTCGATGGCTGCTTACCATCGCTCAGGGGGGTTCAGCTTCCAACTGATGTATAAGATGGGATGCTCTTCCCTGTCGAAGTCCTGTGCCAGGACCATGCTCGGTCCCATCTCTGAGGCATCTGTTTGAACCAGGAAGGGGTGCTCAAAGTCCGGGTTCCGGAGAACGGGCGAGCTGATAAGGGCCGCTTTCAGCTCCTCGAAGGCTTGCTAGGCTTCCTGAGTCCACCTCACATTCTCCGGCTCGCACTTCCTGGTTAGAGCTGTGAGGGGGCAGCTATAGAGGCAAAGTTATACACGAAGCGCCGGTAGTAACCAGCCAGCCCAAGGAAAGAACCTACCTGTTTCTTTGTCCGTGGTTGTGGGTAGTGTCGGACGGCCTCGACCTTCTTCTCCTGCGGTTTTAGCAGCCCACGGCCGATGTTGTATCCCAAGTACTGTGCTTCCGTCAGCCCCAGATGGCACTTCTTGGTGTTCGCAGTGAGCCCAGCCTGCCGTAGCTCTTCTAGGACACGGCATGGGTGGAACAGGTGGTCATTCCAGGAATGAGAGTGGATGACTACGTCATCTAGATAGGGTGCCGCATAGTCCCAGTGCTATCTCAGTAATATGTCCATGAGGCGCTGGAATGTTGCAGTGGCCCGATAGGGTGCTGAAGGCCGTCTTGGGATGAGAGGACTGGGAGAGGGGGACCTGCCAGTACCCCTTTGTTAGGTCTAGCATTGAGATGAACCAAGCCCTCCCCAGGCGTTCTACTAGCTCATCCACGCTTGGCATCGAATAACTGTTGAACTCCGAGACCTCATTGAGCTTGCAGAAATTGTTGCACAGACAGAGGCTTCCGTCGGGCTTGGGCACCATGATGATGGGGCTGGACCAGGGGCTGGTGGACTCCTCAACCATGCTGTCCCTGTGCATGGTGGCGACTTTGAGCTCTATAGCTTGACGCCGGGCCTCCGGCACTCGGTAGGGCCACTGCCTGATGATGACTCCAGGAGGTGTCTTGATGTGATGCTGCCTCATGTTGGTCTGCCCGTGCTCCAGGGAGAAGACATCCTGGAACTGTGCTTCCAGTTCCTCCAAGTCATGGCGTTGGGTTGGGGAGAGATCTGGTCCTTTGTCAATTACTTCTGCGGGACCTGAAACAGAGGAGAGACACGACAGGAGTGCATTAACTGGCTCTACCCAACTTTTCCACAGGTTGATATGATATAACTGTGTCTCTGCTCACTTACCTGGGCCTTTCACTGGGCCCGCTTGCTCAACCACTGTGTAGGGGCCCTGCCAGCATGCCAGGAATTTGCACGCGGTGCTGGGGACTAGGAGCAGCACTTTCTCCCCAGCCTGGAACTCACGTGTTTGTGTCCGGATGTTGTAGGCCCGCTGCTGCTCCTGCTGGGCCGCTGCCATGTGTTCGTGCACAATGGGACCCATCTTCACGATCTGCTCCTGCATCTCCCCCACATGCTCAATCACGGAGTGGAACGGAGAGGGTTGGGTCTCCCAAACTTCCTTGGCGATGTCCAGCAGTCACCGGTGCCGCCACCCAAACAGCAGCTCAAATGGGGTGAATTCCGTCAAGGCCTGAGGTGTTTCCCAGACGGCAAACAGAACATATAGGAGAAGCAGGTCCCGGTTCCTCCCCACGCCCTCGAAGACTCGGCGATGCATGCAGTTTAGGGTCTGATTAAACCGCTCCACCAGGCCATTGATCTTAGGATGGTAAACAGACATGCGGAGATGGTGAATATGCACCAGCCGGCACAGGTCCCGCATGAGCCAGGAGACGAATGGGGTCCCTTGGTCAGTTAGGATGTCCTTTGGGATCCCCACCCGGTTGAATAGCCGGACGAGTTCTCGGGCTATGTTCTGAGAGGTTGCCTTTTGAAGGGGGATGGCCTCTGGGTAGCAAGTGGCATAGTCTACCAGCACGAGAATGTATTCATGGCCACGGGTAGACTTAGGCAGCAGCCCTACAATGTCCATTCCCACCGAAGGGGACTCCGATGATCGGGAGGGGGATGAGTGGTGCTGGAGCAGGGTTGTGGGGGGAAGTTTTCTGGCAGACCTGGCAGGCTTTACAGATATGCTGAACCTCTACAACCATTCCTGGCCAGTGGAACCTGTCCCAGATTGTTTCCACCATGTTGTGGGGTCCCAAATGGCCTCCCAGCAGGTGGGTGTGGGCCAGTTGCAAAATGGCAGGGTTTTTTGACTTGGGCATGAAGAGAAGGTCGCACGGCTCCCTTCGCCTTAGACAGCGGTAATACAGGAGGCCATGTCAGGTGAAGAAGTAGTTGGAGGGGAATGGCATGTCAGGAGGCATGTCTTCCTCGTCGACCCACAGCACCTGGCCACAGCAGTGCTTCAGTCCTCTTTCTGCTCCCTCCCGAAGTTTCCCTCACGGCCGATCTGTTGGCTGACACACAGAAAAGGGTTAGTTTCTATGGTAGACTCACCTTCTGGGTCAGCCTTATCTTTGGGAGCTCATCGCGAGCTCCTCATCTTCGACAATTAGGGTGGCGGCTGGCAGTACTGTAGACCTGCGGCAGACGTCTTCTCCGACGATGAGGTGGGTGTCTCTCGGCATCCTCCTCTGCTCTGAGCACCTCCTGCAGACCCAGTCAGTCCCGGCCTATGAGCAGAGAGACAGGGAGAGGTGGCATTAACCGTGTGGTCACCCTCTACTCACAAGCTCAGTGTCCTAGCCGGACCTCAGCAGCCGGCGCCTTCCACACGTCCCCATGGACGCGGATGACCCAGATTCGGCCTACTGGGCGAGAGGTGTTTGGCAGCACAGAGGGCCGCACTGGTGTGATGCCGCTTCCGATGTCGATGAGAGTGGTTACTGGCAGTCCCTCTAGCTGCAGGGTGGTGGTCGGTGTCCTGAGTATGTTGACCCCATGTAGGGGCGGTCCGGCTCTGTTGGTATGGTCACGTCCCATCCAGATGTCACTGACCGTGATGATATTCCCCGCCGCCTCCTTTTATCTGTTGTCGATAGTGCCGGGCTGGGTTAGCTAGCCCCTCCTTTCTTGTTATCGCCATGAGGAAGGGAATCCCTGCTTCTTCCGGCTATGTAGCAACAGGTGTCACACACTATTCTAGTGATTTGTGTCATACATGTACATATAAAAATGAACTCGTCAGTCAGTATAACAGGAACATAAACGTCCTGAGGAAAATAAAGAAAAAGGAAGGAGAAAGAACTTTTCTATCTTTTCCTTTCGTTTATGGTTGGATTTCATTCAATTTGATACAAATGTAATGATAAGAAAAAGCACAAACTTTAGCCCAACCCCTCAGCCTAGCTTTAACCTTCGTAACTTTTCCTGCAGCTTTGTCACCATGTTGGACACACATGTTGTGAAGCTGTGAAAAAGTGGATAAAGCCGTGAGAGTTGGAGCTCCAGGCATCTTCTGCTTCATGCTAGAAAGCCGAGGCCCCCTGCTGAAGGGCATAGGGGAGAGATGGAGAGGTTGGTGGTGCCAAAACTTCAACATAACTAACGAAAGGCAGAGATGGAAATTTACACCAAGTTACCCAGGAGGGGTTTCAAGATTTCAGAAGAACAGAGTTTTATTCCTTCACAGAAAGCAGCGCTGTCTTAACAGGAAATGTAACCTGTTTGTTTTGCTTTAAGAAAGTGTCAAATTAAACCCAGTGTCAGGAGGAGAGCGAGATCATCCTCTAACATCACCGCCAATTCCATACCTATCATCATGGATCCAAAATTAACAAACAGCTAAAAACTCTCATCATGAACAGCAGTTATTCTCAATGTTTGTTTGGTTTTTTTACTTATCCTGAATTCTCCTTAGTGAGATCTCTTAAGACCGAGTGCTTGGAGGATTTATATGGAATTCTGATTGTAACAAGCAGATGAACTGATTAGATGTTAGAACTGATCCGATCAGGTTCAAGGTCTCATCAAGGTCAAATGTATTAAATAGTTTTTGTTTAATAGCTTCATTCCTGTTTAAAGTGTATTTTAAGGTTTTTTTTTAAAACATACATTTTAGTAACAAGAATGAATAGATGCGTTAGATTTATTATCAGAGACAGTATACATTATACCAGCTTTACTCCAAACAGCAATATCTCAGGAACAGATTTGCTTATAAATAAATTCATGTTGGACTTTGTGTTTTGTTGGTGTAAATTATAGCAAAATAATAGCAAAATTAATATTCTACACATTTAAATAATAAGCCTAATATATAAAATGTTAAGTATTGAGGGGAATACATACTTTTTATATGTTTTCATTTAAACGGGTCACTGTATGGCAAAACGTCACTTTGCTTGGACACCTGTAATGTTCCTGATGGTTAATGTTATGGATAACCAGGCTAATAAATCAGACAAACTCAGGAAGGGTCTTTATGGGTAAGAGACTTAAGGAGACAAAAAGCACAAAATCTAATTATGAGTCTTCTATGGAAAATGAGTGTTCAGGACATCACATTCATATAATGTGGCTAGTTTCTATCCAGCAAGGAGATTCTTCAGGTCCTGAATCAGATTTCTTTTTCTGAAAGTCATTAAAACCAAAGCAAGCAGGAAAATAAGAAAAACATGTTTTTAAAGCTTTTTCTGCCTTTTTTCTTTTTCTTTCATAAAGAAGATGAACTACAGCAGAGGTTGGTGTTAATTAAATAAATATACATCAGCGAACATTTATAAGTCTCTAATCACTGGGTAAATTATTTCTTGGCTGCTGTTGCCATGATCACGAAACAAACTTCAGACTAAGATGAGAAAAGTATAGAAAAGTGTGGGTGGACATATGAGTGCTGAAAACTACACTTACACACACTTACACACACTTACAGTGACAGGTGAAGTGAATAACTCTGATTATCTCGTTACTGCGGTGCCTGTTATGGGGGTGTGATTTATCAGGCAGCAGGTGACAGTCAGCTCTCAAAGTTGATGTGTTGGAAGCTGGAAAAATGGGCGTGTAAGGGTCTGAGTGACTTTGACAAGGGCCAAAGGTGGTCCAAGGAAGGAGAACCGGTGACCCTGTGACAGGGTGATGGGGCCCGAGGCTGGGGAGTGAAGGCTAGCCATCTGCTACGATCCCACAGAAGAGCTTCTGTAGCACAAACTGATGAAGAAGTGAACGCTGGCTCTGATAGAAAGGTGTGAGACACAGTGCAGCGCAGTTTGCTGTATTTGGTGTTGCGTAGCTGCAGAGTGCTCAGAGTGCCCATGCTGACCCTATCCAGTGCAGAAAGCTCCTACAGGACCATTGTACAGAACTGGAGCAATGGGAGAAGGTGGCCTGGTCTGATGAATCACACTTTCTTTCTGAAAATTGTTCAGGAATATCTTGAGGAACATCATTAGGAGTTCAAGGTGTTGACTCAGCTGCCAAATTCCCAAATCTCAGTCTGTGGAATGTTCTGGATAAACGAGTCTGATCCATGGATCCCCATCTCGCAACTTACAGGACTTAAAGGATCTCCTGCTAACGTCTTGGTGCCAGACACCACAGCACACCTTCAGAGGACTTGTGGAGTTTGGCATCACAAGGGGGACCTACACACACTTCCACACTTCCACACACTTCAAACATATTATACACATTTCTAATGTGACTGCCATCGTGAACATCTGTACAACCTGATAATGAATATTCAGTATTAACATTGAGGAAGAACCTTTTTTTGTTTCCTGATGGATCTAGTTTATATGATCTGGTCATCATGGTGGGAATGAATTATTCATAGAATTGTGGCTTAAAGGTTGCTAATAAAAAATGGTACTTGTCTGGAGTCAATCTAAAGAACCATTTTCACTACATTTATTTTAGATCATGATGTAAAAACAAAGTTCTTACACAAGGAATCAAACTGAGTGAAGGATAGACAGACTGTAGTGTGTGTGTGTGTGTGTGTGTGTGTGTGTAGTCACATCCCACATGGAGTAACTGCTTATTTTCCAGTATCTCTGAATCATAATTCCATGTTTGAGAGTCTTTGTGTCCCTTTATATAAAGCTTGATCTATTCATTATGGAAATGTGAGTTAACACACTGCGTGTGTGTGTGTGTGTGTGTGTGTGTGTGTGTGTGTGTGTGTGTGTGTGTTTAGCCCCGTGGCACTGATGCATTCTGGGAAGGATAAATATAACACAGTCAGTGACCGTGAAATCACAACTGGACCCTGAGGCTTCGAAAATAAATGCGCACACACACACACACACACACACACACACACACACACACACACACACACACTGCAGTCTGCTTCATTAAAGAACATTACAGAAAGATCCTGTAAGCATCTGAAGAATGTCTAGGTTTAAACAGGAGCCGAGATGAGAGGAGGTGCGATGAGTTACTCTTCACAATTCAAAGCTGATTATTTTCCAATAACAGCACATCCTGGAGTTTATTTCTCTTGTATCACAGGAATTTCACAATGATTTTAATTCATTTAAACTAAATTATGACACCTCATTATTTGTAACTGTTTATATTTACACACTGAAAGTCAGTTCTTCTTCTCTCTCATGTTACAGTAACTGTAGACATCTCGCTAACTCTCCTTTCACGTGCTGGAGATTAGGAATGAAGAGAGGCGTTCATGTGCAACTTCCAAGTCGGCAACTCGTATTTCCCATAATCCTGAGAGCATGTGAATGCAGCACCGTTCTGACTGAAACTAGCAAGGAAACCGATTCTAGGAATTTGTTCACCATGCTAGGTTCCCTGAACACTACAAGCTTCAGTCTGATGATAAAATAATTTATATTTGTGACAAGAAGATGAAAAGCCTTTTTCAAATGTTTTCTGTGTTCTGCTGTTTACCACAGAAGTGAGAGGAGGTTGGACAGAAAATGCAGGGGAAGTTACCACATAACAAGGCTTTCAATAAACACTGTTTTATTTCACTACAAAACATTAGTGAATGTTACCTAAGAGAAAATGCACACTGAACTCAGCCCAGGACACACACGCACACGCACACGCACACACACACACACACACACATTATAAATAGCACACACAAGCAAAGTATTGCCCAGTGTAGCCTCATCTCCTTACACACCAAAGCTTTTTGTTTATGATCGTTTATCTGCTTTTGATCGTTGTTGGTCTCCTGGTTTCTGAGCCCAGTATTGCCTTGGCTTACATGTTTCCTTCACAATTTGGATCTGTATCCTAACAACAACAACACCAACAAAGGGATATTAAAATGAATCAATGAGATATCAGGTCAAAACCAGAAGGAGATATGAAGATATTAAGAGCAAACCTTTTTACTCATTTTAATATTAAATGCATTTTGAACTGCGTGTATGGGAGTGGGGGGAGAGGTTATTTCAGGTCATTTGCATACGCTCAGTATGTAGCTGTGTAACTTGTTCAGTTTTCTCACAAATATTCTGCAAAACCAGCAGTAAAGACTGAAAATGTATAGCATGAATGTTATTCTCAATTTATTAATAGTCACAGCTGTGTGAATAAATCATTTATAAATGTATATAAATTTTATAACAAATTTTATAAATGTTATAACATTGTGACCATTTCTGTGAAAGACACATTTTACTTAATTTTTCTATTTTAACTGAATAAAACTGTCAGCTGTGACAAAATGGTGAACATTTACTGGCTTTATCTGTGTGTGTGTGTGTGTGTGTGTGTGTGTGTGTGTGTGTGTGTGTGTGTGTGTGTGTGTGTGTGTGTGTG
>JAQQZR010000035.1:26443279-26458343 GCA_030068235.1 Notoglanidium macrostoma | reverse complement strand
CACACACACACACACACACACACACACACACACACACACACACACACACACACACACACACACACACACACTCTTCCTGTGAATGAAAGCCTGCTCCCCCTGAGCAGCGCACAGAGCTGCAGGACAGAACCTGGTGTTTAACATGTATCTCTCAGGTATTGAGCCTTTCTGAGTGAAATTAGAGTGTTTCTTATTTAAAGTGAGGATGTGAGTGTGAGTGAGGAGGTGTGTATGCTGGTGGTGATGGTGGTGATGGTGATGGTGATGGTGGTGCTGATGCTGCGTGGTGGAGCTCCGGCTCCTCTTTTGTCGGATGTCGGAAATCCTTTTTCCTGAACGCGCTTCCTGACTTCAGCAGAAAAAGTCCAGAGCGCAAAAGCTTCCCATCAGAAGGGCGAGCTTTAATTTCTAATTTCACTTCAGCATTTTACATCAATTCACTTACATCAGCAACAACAAATTTTAGAAAGATTAAAAAGGACCGTTTATTCAATTTAATTTACTTTATTTATTTAGTTTTATGGGATTGTGTTTCTCATATTTTTCTCTTCCAGATTGACATATTTAAATTATTTCTTAATTTATTGACTAAATTGCATTTTTCTTTTTGTATTTATATATATTTATTTTTAGATCCGACAGAAAATTTATTGAAGGAAAGTAAAAGTTCCTCTTGGAGTCCCATCAATGCAGGAGTACAGAAAGGTAAGATTATTATTATTATTATTATTATTATTATTATAATAATTATTAATATTATTATTATTATTGTTGTTGTTGTTGTTGTTGTTGTTACAGTGTATTACAACAATGCTTTATTTATTTCTATATTTGGACATTTTTATCCACCGGACGAGTCAAACTTATTTATTTATTTTACACTGATACATAAAGTTCATCTATTAGTGAAATTGAAAATTAAACACAGCTCGAGCTTCGTATGTTGAACTTTAAATCTCTGTACATGACAATTATTTTCTCTCTTTAATTTTATTATTTTTTCACAGAAATACTTTTTCTCTATTTCACAAACCACATCTTGGTTTAAAAATTATTATTTTTATTTTTGCAAAGTAAAATCATTTCTACACATTACACTTACAGCAATGTTTTAATAAAATTTTGGATGTTTATAAGTCCGGTTAAGGTTTTTTTTCTTACACTGATAAATTAAGGCTTATAAAAATATTTGCCAAGTTTATTATTTAAACACGCGACAAATCTGGGGTCGATTCTAAAACATCAGATTTCTGCGGGTGCAGGATTTAAGAAACTCGTTCCATTTCATCGATGTTTATTTCTTTCGTGTTCAAATTAAATCTCAAATTTAAAGTTTTGTTATCTATATATTCCTAAAATATCGCTTCTGTCGGCTAAGAGCAACGGTTCATTTCCATACCATTCTTTATTCCCTTTTTATTTCATTTTTAATACAATTTTTCACAATATCAAGTTTTCACAGATAAATAACCAAGGAAATTATTTATTTTATAATCCGCTATCGAATCAATTGTTAATTGAGCGCGTGCGTTTCCCCAAACAAAATATCTAATAAAACTAATTAATAATAAAACTAATAAATCTGAGAAACTAAATGAAAATAAAACATAGTTTGTTAATATCTTGGTAAAAGCTCGCAGCTCAGGGTTTATTTAGTGAGACATTTTTCCGTTTGATGTTTTTGGGGTAAAGATGTGATGTCACAACTGTTCGTGATTAGTGAACGTCTGCTTTTAAAGAATTCTGATTAATTTTATTATTCACTTTCCTCTTTTTTCGCACGGCTCTGAGACAGACTTCTGTCTCGCCCTTAGCACAGTTAGCATCAGTTAGCACTCTTTATTCTCTTCTCCGGACACAAACGCCTTTCTGCAGCGGAATGCTACTTTATCTGTCGGCCTGTTTGTTCTGATGCAGGACCAGAATTTACAGGATAAAGATTCGGAGAAAACTCATAAAACACACCTCTTCTTCGGTGATATTGTAGTAGAATAATGGCTTTATTTTATTTACCTGAAAACAGATTACGGTTGTATTGGGAGTGATTCCTCTGTTTAAAATCTCACACTCATAAAACAAAAAAAACCCCTGAAATAGCAGCCTAATTTTAAAAAATCAATATAAATGCGTATTCTTTAAAACAGTAAGCCAGTATATGTGACTTCCGGTGTGTGATGTGTTTCAGAATTATAGATGAATCCAAATCCATGATTGAGCCATTTAAAAGTGGAACAGCTTTAAAGCAGTCTGGGACACTTCCTGTGTTTCTGTATCATTAGCGATGACGTGGCCTTCATTTAAAGATATTCCACAGCTAGAAGCACTTTTATAAACCACCAACTGCAGCTATCAGAGATGTGCAGGACGACTTCCTGTCTTTCTCCTTTTGTAATCAGTGTAATAATCATTAATAAGGCACCACCGGGTAGCAGGATATTTATGTGAAGTAGTAAAGCACGTGTAAAATACAGATGTGCTGTGTAGGTGGTGATTACTGTCACTCATTAATACACACAGATCAGAGCGAATCCACGCGCGCACTCACAGGTCCATCAGCGGATTCTATAAAGCTGGAAATTCACATCCTGTTTAACACTTTAATTTGAATTTGTATTAAAACTGAACACGGACAAAACAAACTCCACCAATTTCCTTCTTCCTTTCTTTAAATATATTTCACATCTCAGGTTAATTCTAGACATTTTCACACTGATAAAAATGATAACCTAATAATGTAGCGGTGTTAAAACAGTTAAACTTTCAGTATAACACACATTTTAATATCGGCTGATCTGTCTATCTGTCTATCTATCTATCTATCTATCTATCTATCTATCTATCTATCTATCTATCTATCTATCTATCTATCTATCTATCTAATTGATTGAAAGACCTAATATTCAGGATCATTGGAGTCTCCTGAAATTAAGAAAGTACTGGAGTAATAAATACAAATATATATATATATGTACATTTGATAACAATGAGTCAGATGTTTAAGTTTACTGTTCGGTTCCTCAGTTCCTTTATTATTCTCTTCTACCTGTATTTTAGTTTTCATGCCTTTACAGATTAAACTGAATGTAATTTGTACATATAAACAATAATTAAATCTGCATTGTTCAGGTGTGAATGTTATACATATAATACTGCTTTAATGTGATGAGTTAAATAGTGACAGGGATTCTTCCTGAACTTTTTATTTCATATCCGCAAATAAACAGATAAATAAATAAATAAATAAACATGATACAATAAAAAATAAATAAATAAATAAATAAATAGATCAATAAATAAATAAATGTTACATCTTGAGATTATATGTCATTATAATATGATTACTAACTCTCTGTTAGTAATGTTCTATAATTACTGAGTATGGATTAAAAGGACTAAAACCACACTGAGATTGTGAAAATAATCACAAAGTTAAGCACCATCTCATCCTGGACAGAGAAAGATTTAAATTTAAACTTGATATCTTTGTGATGTGATTTTGAAAATTCATCCACTGTTTAAGTTAATTAAATAGCTAATTTCAATATGATATGAATTATTATTATTATTATTATTATTATTATTATTACCATCATCATCATCATTATTATTATTATGCAGAACACGTGATGCTTTTTCCTGCATGTTCATGGCATTAAGGCTCAGCACTACCCTCCTGCCCTTCCTGCACTGCTCCACATTGTGTGACTGCAGAGAGCTGTTCAACATTGCCTGGTTCTTATAGAGAAAGCAATGGTTTTCTTTTCTCAGATGAGGAAAGTAAAAATGCTATGTATACATTGTTACTCAAGTCTGCCTTTAACAAAGATAAACCCCGCCTCCTTCACAAAGCTTATTGTTTCAGGCATTCAAGTCCAAAATCGAATAAAGAATGTTGTGAAGGTACTCAATAAAAATAATAGAACTTTATTTTATTTATTTAATTTAAGGGTTAAATTTCTACCTTCCAGAAACTCACTGTTACCCCTTTACCACCAAGGTAGTTCAAGGGTCAATTTCATGACAATGCCTAATCTTGAATTAGTTCATGTTTTGACAGCCAAAGAACCAGCTCTTGGCCAGGAAAACTGATTTGAAAGCAGCACCAATACTTATACTTTGTGCTCTATAACCAATAACCGCTCACATCAGGGGACTAGAGCTCGTGTAATGTCTAGACTGACTAATTCAAAGAAGAAGAAAAAGAGACAAATTATTCTGACATTGTTGTTGTTGTGCTTGGTGCTAGCAGTGCTAGTGTAGTTAACGCTTCTAACATGGCTGGGAAACGGAGATGTGTACAAACATGTACAGTGACCTAATGATGTGGCTTTCTCTAGACTGTGGAAATGCAAACTGGTTATTAAAAGGTTCACAAGAAGAACTAACTCAAGAACTTGCTCTAGCCCCGGTCCAGAACTAGCACCTAGTTTGCATTGGTGGAAAAGGGATTAAAGAGGCTTACAAATATTGCTCTTCCTCATCTATTTATTTAACAAATAGCATTGTTTTCAGGAAGCACAACCACCAAAAGTTCCTCATCACCGGAGTTCTCACTCACCTCCGGGGTACTGAGTTCACCTGATTCCCATGATGTCCTCATAAACATTTGTTTCCGGTTACTCTGTGTGAAGTCTTGCCTACTTTACTTTCTGTAATTCTGTGCGTCAGACATTCAGGCATTTGAGTTCTCAGACTGCGTCATGTTTGCCATCGTGTTTTGTTTGCTGCTTTGCATTATTTCACCAGTTGTGCTTTATCAGTCCTCATATCAATGTTAGCTAGTTAGCATAAAAAATTAGTGTCAGTGTTTCTATACTAAACAGATCTTTTTTTGCAGGGAGTGGTCAGATCCAGCTGTGGCAGTTTCTCCTGGAGCTGCTGTCGGACAGCTCGAACGTGTCATGCATAGCGTGGGAGGGGGCGAGTGGTGAGTTTAAACTGACTGACCCGGATGAGGTGGCTCGACGCTGGGGAGCACGCAAGAGCAAACCCAACATGAACTACGACAAGCTGAGCCGTGCCCTGCGCTACTACTATGATAAGAACATCATGAGCAAAGTTCATGGCAAGCGCTATGCCTACAGATTTGACTTCCGGGGCCTGGCGCAGGCCTGCCAGCCCTCTTCCTCTTCCTCTTCCTCCTCCTCTTCCTCTGAGGCTCTTTATACGCTACACACCAACTTCACATCCATTCCGTTCTCAGGAATCTCCAAGCTGAACCTGGTGGCTCCTGGTGTCGGCCCTCACGGCTTTCCGTACTGGACCGGATCTGGACCGGCGCTGTATCCGAGTCACAGCCTGCAACCGCCGGCGCATTTCAGTGCAGCGCATATCAGCTGCGTGAACAACATCAACCACCTCAACAACATCAACAATCACTATAACTGAGGTGATGTTGTCATCTGGTGTTGGAATTTTCTAGGAACGGCCAGTCAAGGTGACTGGATTTGTAGCTAATCTTAAAAACATTCAGAAGTTTCTCCATGTTTCTGATCTCGTTTAACTGATTACAATCACACAAATCCACTCACTCTGACTTGCGCTATTGCTGTGCTAATAGATTTACACCTGTGCCTCTACAAACAGAGTTAGCATAAACTCTGAACATCGGCTGACTGCAAATCCAACCCCAGCATCACAGGTTTCACGAACAATTAGCAGTTAAAAATTGCAGGATCACTATTGAGCAGATTAATTAGTATTAAAAATGTAAATAATTTGCGGGATGTGTAGTAGCTTAGCAACAAGCTAGCGAGCTAAACAACATAAACGACAAAACAAGTGCTGCTTAGCTCAGCTAGAAATGTAATTATAAAAGCCTGATGCACATTTGTGTGAACAATATTAACCAGATAAAAGCCTCTCTCTTCATTAGCAACTTTTAGCCTATTGCTGAGGATTTTTAGACAGTTGCATGCTAATGAATGTAGCCTGGTTGCATAAACAATAAAGATGTCGCTATAGAAACAGTTTTCAGGTTTTTTGTAGCATGCTGCACTGATATTAGTCCTAGGTGTGCAATTAGAATTAAATCTGGAACAAATGAAGAATCGTAAATTAATTATAAATGAAGATGTAAAGCTGGTGCACTGCTGCTTCTCACTGAGCTTTATGTTAATGATGTGTGATTTTCTTACATTTTGCATTTACGCTAATATGAATTAAAGTTCATCAGTTTACTACACAACATGTCCAGAATTTTTATTTTCTGATTAAAAAACAATTACAGTCAGTGGAGTGAAAACAACTCTCGGATTTATTACTCCATTTTGGCCCTGCACATTCACTCCCACATGACATGAGAAATAAAATGACAAGACAAAACAAGGCTTAAAACACTGAAGAAAAAAAAAATGATGCCATTCATTGAATTAACATTACATTTTAGAGTTCTACAGCAGCCTGTGATTCACTCATGTATTAATAAATGAATTAGTTATCATGGCAGCATATAAACAATGTTCAAGCTAAATTAATCAATATAATTCCTGCATTATGTAGAAATAAGGAAAAAAAGGGCATCTGAATAATCAAGAGCGGTCAAAATAACAGATCAGATCAGGAAACATCTGACTAAATAAACAGTGTCATTTGTCTCCTTGTTTCTGATTTCAGTGTTTTGTGGTAACAAAAATATTCCATCATTAAATGTTATTTAGTTAATCACGTCATGCCCTTTTACAAAAATCCTTTATTTTGTTAAATTTAAAATCAAAGCAAAGAAAAATTTCACATTTTTCATTTACACATTTTTACAGTGTGGGAAATATTTGAAGAGATGCTGAGATTGTGAGTCATGGATTAATATGTCACAATGATGGAGTCATCTAATGTACTCAATCAATCAATGTCTTGATTTTGAAAAAAACTTTTATTATTTTTTAAAGGATTTCTGTAAGGAGCGCATTCTTCCACATTTGAACAGAAGTTCTTGTAAGACAAATTGATTTTTACTACACGTGTATGCTGGAAGTTGTAAACATGCTACACATTCTAAACAGCTCTGCTCGTGCATGGCCACACCCACTTACACAAACATCCCCAAATAAACATATATACTAAACAATCTCCCTTTAAAAGCCCAGTATCCTGACTGCAGCACTGCATGTTGTGGAGGACACACAGTGTGTGGAGAAGAGCCAAGAAGAGGAACGTCACTGATAATCAGGTAGAGATTCTCTTGCAGGAAGTAGCCTGAAAGTTAAAGGTGTTATTTGGCACAGATTTGGTATGGGGTTTGGTATGACAGTGATTCGCTACCCACAAAAAATAGTGTCATTGCTAGATGAAAATAAATTGCGACTATTATTGGCGAAGTGTCTCTGAATGGAATTCTTCTTAATGGTGATACCAAGAAAAGTAGCTATTTTCTTTTCTTATTATTTAAAAATTTTTTAACATTTACAGCATAACATAATGGCAAACTAATCTGAGATCTTAGATCTTTGGTGCGCTTGGAGTCCTCACTGACACAGTGCTGGAAACACAAGAGCAAAAAGGCATTGTTGATACTCAACAAAGGACTCAATTCAAAATTACTTTATGTTCAAAGTAATAAACAAAAAACACTAACCGAGTATTTTTCTTCATCAGGGTAAAAAGGCTGTGTTCAAATAAATCTCAGCTAAAAATAACTGGATTATTCCAGTGTCTTATTTGAATTGGTTCAGTTTCAGTTCCTTCTACAGGCATCTGGCCTTCATCTGAATGCTGTTCAACAATGTAGAAGCCAACAGCTAAGCTTTAGAATATAAAGGGATAAAATCAGCATTCTTAAAAGCCTAATTAACACACAGCCAGAGTACTTTCAGTAACCTGTGGTGTGTTTAGTTGTAATCATGCTCCTGTTGAGTTGTAGGATTTGCCACAGGAGGAATACATAACTAATCTCTTACAAGTCACTCACTCACCTGTAATTTAGCCACATCCAGAAGCAAAGAGCTGAGTTTTCCTGGCGAGGACATTCAAGAGGTTCTTTCCTAGTCTTAGTCAGGCATGTGCATAAATATACAGACATGCTGCACAACAATAACTTGATAAATCACATTAAATGTGTAGAAACCTGCACATGTTCAATTTACACACAAAACTACACATGCTTATGGTGGATAAATGTCAAATTAGCATCTCCCTATTTATTATTCAGCTACTAAAATTAATCACTGGCCATGTATACTCACTGATCACTCCAACAGGTCCAACCATGGAATTATTAAATCAGCCAATCATGAGGCAGCAGTGATAGCATGGTGCCTGCTTTGAGTGTTTCAGAAACCGTTAATCTTCTAGCATTTCAACACAAAATTCTCTAGAGTTTGGTGCAAATCCTCGTTGATGACTGAGGTCAGAGGAGAACGGCCAGCCTGGTTCATGCTGACAGGAAGATTAGGGTAAGTCCAATAACCACTGTTTAGAACTGTGGTGAGCAGAAAGCATCTCAGAACACCAGATTTAAGAACGTGAGACCACATTGGGCTGATTGCTTTATCAAGCATAAAGCTTTTACACCTTTTCTGGGGATGTAGAATAATGAGCTCATAGCTCAGCTCACAGTTTTATTTAAAAAAATCCTCAGTGTATGGAGCTAGCATGCATCACTTGGAGCTTATCGCAGGAACCATGAGCACAAGGCAGGGATACAACAGTATTCCATCTTGCACACATTTCTTCGTTTGTTACTTGAACTTATCTCTACGTCACTCATGACCCCTGAGCTAAAACAGTCTTAAAGGGTGTCCTGAGCTGAACAGTGTTATCATGAGCATTAGTGCTAATCTGAGCGAAGTCAGAATTACCCGGTTACATAACTCACTAGCTGGCCAGTGTTTCATCGACTTTCTTTTATCTCTTTTAACAAACAAATAGAAAACATTAATGAATGTACATGCCTAATTTAACCAAACTGCACAGTGTCTCTTTAAATCACTTTTTTTCTTCCTCCAGTCTTTAGAGGAAAGGCAAAAATTCTATTTGGAGAATGAATTTAGCTTGTTTACAATGTAATCTTGGTGGCTAAAGTGATGGATGTGATGTTCTCTGGTAGGTGCTGGCTCAGTGATGAAGATTCAGACCCAATTACTAGAAGAATGAGAGACTGAAACCTGCTGTCTTCTCCTCAGGACCTGTAATCCTCTGCTCTCATCCTAGTTTCCTAATAAGCTAGGATATATGAATAAAGGAACTGCACTTTATATTACATGTATACTGTATGTAGCAATAAAGGCTGACTTTCATTCAAGGATAAACTGTATAAACACAGAAACAAGCAGCAGTTGATAACAGAATATTGCCAACACTTCTAGTAGTAGTGTCCAAAGTTCAAAAAGAAAATGAGAATACTCTTAAAACAGAGCAAGAAATCTAAAAAAAATTAAAAAAAATAAAAAGTTCAATTTTGCATATTTATCAAATTTCAAGTTCAGTACAACACAATACAAGATATGCTGTCTAAAAATTATTTTATTTTAAAAAGAAAATTGGGAAACAAGGCACATGACACTACTTTACTTTTACCAAAAGGCTCAAATCACTAAACAATTAATTTGTCAATAAACAGTGATAAATATAATGAATATATAATAAATTTCACCCTTTTCCCTCTATATTTCCATTTTGCTTGTCTTAAACCATTTAAGATTAATTTTGGGGCTTAAATGACTGTATGCAGAGAATTTTAAACCTTCTGTATGAATCCACAACAACAAACTAATTTAATAATTTTTGAAAAACACTGCTCATTATCCCCAAAAACATCTACTAGAAACTTAGACAGGAGAAAATATTCACACTCAGACTTTAAACGTTTCCTGACATTGCATCAGCCCTCAGCAGCTCATACACATGTCTAAACTCACTTCATATTTTAGTGCGTCAAGAAAAAAATTATGAACACAGACCCACCTTATTTACTCTTGTCATATGAGTTATTTATGCTGAAAGATAAAAAAATATTAAGACCAACATGACAAGGTAAAAGTTTTCCTCCATTATGACCTTTTAGAAGTCTGGAATCTGGAATTTCAGCGATCTAGACCATTCCTGTTCTTCAGCCCTCCTTCCTGTTGCAGCTCCTGAAAAACCTCAGTGAAGAACTCTGGATCCATGTTGATCCTCAGCATTTCAGAGCTGAGTTTATTGATGATACTCAGAGCCTGATGCCAGAACACATCCTTATTGGTATCAATAATGAAGGGCTGGAGCGGGTAAGAGATCTCTGTGCCCAGGTAAGTGTAGGTCAGGTACAGGCAGGTGAGAAAGATGCCATGAAGCTCATCTGGACTGGTGATATCCTCGCTAACAGTGTCTCGGCACAGCAGGTAGACAAAGACAAGGATGGAAGATGTTATGAAGCCCTCCTCCTGCCAGCCCTGCATCAGAAGAGTCCGGTCCACATTCCTGATCCAAGCAATCACCTTGTTTGAGGTCAAATCAGAGATTTTAAGGCACCGACGATGCAGAAATTTACCAAGACAGAGCAGCAGCTCTCCTGTTGAAGCTTGGACAATGATGTGGCCTGGAGACATGAAAAATTTATGACTTGCTTGGTTCTTCTGCACATCATCTAGCTGCTTGGTTACTGGGAGTTTTGCTTGTTCCAGTTTTTGGGTTGGATTCTTGATTTCTCCAGTCTGTGGTGGACAGTTTTTGGATGGTGCTTTTGAATCTTCTTTGGTGTGGATTGTCTGAAATGGTAGAGGATGTGGGTTGATTTTCTTGCCACTTTTCTGCTTAACCAGCTTGAAACCAAAGACTGAAACGATCAACCTCGGTTTGCTCAGGCTTCTCTTCTTGGGTTCATCCGCTTCGTCTTGTAACACTGGGGAGACGGAGAGCACTGTGCCCATTATTCCTGTAGCATAGGACTTAAAATGTTTATTCTGTGACAAAAAAAATAAAACACTCAAAAAAGAAAGAATACAGAACCACACACTCTCTACAGCGATGCACACAAACTCCTACTCGCAATAATCCCATCATGTTCGTGGAAGAGTAGTAAACACTGGCAGGCTGATGAACAAATTGTAATCTGGTTTTAGAGCTAAATTTAGTGTGTTCCAATGAGGTCGTGTGTCTATACCTTTTAAAACCAGACCATCAACATCCATAGTCTACACATCAACAGTTTGGTTGAAAACAAGCAGAAGCAAACTTTAATTAATGAGATTAGTGAGCTGAAGGACTAATGATCTATTCAAGACATTTAGATCAAGACTAATCAAGACCAATTGCCAGCATATCTAACAGTAAATAGTCAAGTACAGAAATATTGGCATGGAAAATGCTATTATTATTACTATATAGTTATTTGTAAATTGTAAAATGACAGACCCAGACTTTTAATGGGTGCCAATATTTTTGTCATTAATTGGAACTTCGCAAGGTATGACCTTACTACTGACTTATTGACTTGGCAGTGTTTCTCAGACCCAATGAGTTTAATCTTAAAAAAACACTCGCTAGCATAGTAAACTAGCCAACAAAATCCAGCTCAGAAGTATTGGTGCCCTGGGTGAAAGTGCTGTTCTTTTTGAGGAAGGTAATTACTTTCTCCAAATGTTTGGGGGGAAAAATGACTTTAAAGTGTAATTTTTGTGCTCAGAGATTAACACATTTATTTTTGGAGCCCAGATGAGGAATGGTTTTGATTTTATACCATGAGTTAAATCAAGTTGCTCACAGCATACATTCTCTGGTTTCCTCTCTTTAAAAGATTAAAAGGCCTCTCTCTCTCTCTCTCTCTCTCACACTCTCACACTCACACACACACACACACACACACACACACACACACACGTGCACATTAATTAGTTGAAGTTAACCTCTGTGCAAGGAATATCACGTGATATCAGTATGAAATCATTGGAAGAAAAATGTGATGAATGCATGTTGATATAATGGAGCTGTATAGAGATATAATGGAGACCAAATAAAAAATAAAAGTGCACAATAAATGTATCAGAGAAGTGAAATGCCAAGATGGAGATTAGCTTTCATCATGTGGAATCAGTTAATTCACAAACTAAGCTTATACAGTGTGGTTGTTGTTGTAAGTGAAGTGGAGCGAGGTGAGGCAACAATAGAGTCTGCCTCTAGTAACTGTAACACCAATATGGAGCGCAGCTAAACCTTAGAGTGAAGCTAATTGGTTTGTCTCAACATAAAATCCCTCCAGACCTCATTGCTAACTTGTTTGTAGGGAGAGTTGATGCTGTTTTTCCAGCTGCTAAAAAACAGTCCAAACCAAACACAAAAAACACACAAGTGTATATTTCTTGCCTTTGGGTTATTGGTGCAGAAGTTTTTCAGCAGCATTCAACACGATTATTCCTCATCACCTGATTGGGAAGCTGAGCCTGCTGGGCCTGAACACCTCTCTCTGCATCTGGATCCTGGACTTCCTGACCAAGAGACCTCAGTCAGTCTGGATTGGGAACAATATCTCCAGCACCACCACACTGAGCACTGAGGCCCCCCAAGGCTGTGTGCTCAGTCCACTACTCTTCACTTTGCTGACTCATGACTGTGCCACATTGTCAAGTTCATTGATAACATGACTGTGGTGGGTCTCATCAGCAAGAACGACGAGTCAGCATACAGAGAGGAGGTGCAGCAGCTAATGGACTGGTGCAAAGTCAACAACCTGTCTCTGAACATGGACAAAACCAAAGAGATGATTGTTGACTTCAGAAGAGCATGGAGCGACCACTCTCCACTACACATCGGACGGATTCTCTGTGGAGATTGTGAAGAGCACCAAATTCTTTGGTGTTCACCTGGCAGAGAATGTCTCCTGGTCCCTCAACACCAGCTCCATCGTCAAGAAAGCCCAGCAGCGTCTCTACTTCCTGCGAAGACTGAGGAAAGCCCATATTCCACCACCCATCCTCCCCACCTTCTACAGAGGGACTATTGAGAGCATTCTGAGCAGCAGCATCACTGTCTGGTATGGAAACTGCACCGTATCGGAGCGCAAGACCTTACAGCGGATAATGAGAACAGCTGAGAAAATCATCGGAGTCGCTCTTCCCTCTATCACTGACATTCACCACACACGCTGCAGCTGCAAAGCCACCAGCATTGTGGACGACCGCACACACCCCTCACACACACTCTTCACCCTCCTGCCATCTGGCAAGTGGCACCGAAGCATTTGGGCCCTCACTGCCAGACTCTGTAATAGCTTCTTCCCCCAAGCCATCAGACTCGTGAACACTCCGGGACTGGACACACACACACAAACACACACACAAATGTACACTCATCTACCTCTAAAATTCTGCACATTTTGCACCTCTATAATTTTGCACATTACATTTTGATTAGCGCTGCACTGTCTTGTCTCGTGATGTCTTCACTGTTTGCAGTGTTTACACATTTGCACACATGCACTTTATGTTGTCTTCTGTTTTCTGTTGCACACATGCACCTTTTGTACTTCTGTGTTGTCTTATATGTAGCACCTTGGTCCTGGAGAAACGTCTCGTTTCACTAAACCACATATACGTATATGGTTGATATGACAATAACAGTCACTTGAACTTGAACTTTGTATAGGTTTTTAAATTAGTGAAGGCGATGGTCACTGAACTGCTGGTTGTCCAAGTGGTCCTGCTAAAACTGTGTGGGCTTTATAGATAATTGGAGTAGTTTTGAGGGCAAGACTGGCCTGTTAGAGCAGGATGGAATCTATCCCACTCATGAAGGTGCTGCTCTTGTTTCTTGTAACATAACTCATAGTCTCATGACAGGCCTAGTTTATCTGTGACAATCCAGAGCCAAGGCCAGGGACCTCAGAAGCAGGCTAAACTGACTGTCTGCTAGCTGCACAGTCATCACTCAGGTTCCACCATATTGAGACTGTGTCTGTTCTCTGAGATAAACAAAAATTTAGAAATTTAGAAATTTTGTTCTAATAACCTAAATAAAATAAATTTGATCATACTGAAATGTTAAATCCAATAAATTAACAGTTATCAAACCTTGATTAAAAAAACTGATCTTCACCCCAGTCAGCTGTCCTACTATATGCCAATATCAAACCTCCCTTTTATTTTCAGAATAATAGAAAATGCTGTACAACAGCAACTATGCTCATACCTACATAGAAATAGCACTCATGAAATGTATCAGTCAGGATTTAAACCTCACCATAGCACAGAGACAGCACTGGTTAAAGTGGTGAATGACATACTACTGGCCTCTGATCAGGGTTGTGTCTCCTTGCTTGTGTTACTTGACCTTAGTGCAGCATTTGATACCATTGATCATACTATTCTCCTTGATAGATTAGAAAAGGTTGTGGGAGTTAAGGGAACAGCCCTCTCCAGGTCTTATCTGACTGATCGTTATTAGTTTGTTGATATAAATGGTGACTCCTTTACACATAGTAAGGTGAAGTTTGGTGTTCCACAACATTCTGTTTTAGGTCTACTGCTTTTTCCTTTATATATGCTCGCTCTGCGTAATATTCTTAAACTTGGTATGAGCTTCCACTGCTATGCTGATGACACATAGTTGAATGTTTCAACAAAGCCAAATGAGAGACACCAGCTTAATAAAATTGAGGACTGTGTAAAGGACATTAGACAATGGATGCTTAATAACTTCTTTCTACTTAAGTCTGATAAGACAGAAGTATTAGTACTAGGACCACTAGCAGCTATAAGCAAGTTTTCCGATTACATAGTGTGGTGGAAAAATCTGGAAAACTCGGTTTGATTGACACTCAGGAATCTTTGATAAGCAAAGATTTTATTCTTTTTTCATGCACTTGGCCTCACCTGTGACAGAAAGACAAAGAAAGGGCACACTTCCTCTTTGACACAGAACTTAAATAGGAAGCTCAAGACTTGGGCTAGTTTTGATACAAAATGTTTTCATACTCTTTCAATAAGTAAAATACCAGTACAAACCAGTTCTGGCAAGACAGTGTCTGTACAAAACATTATTGTGAATTGTAATTCAATTTTATTTGTATAGCACTTTTCACAACAGACATTGTCACAAAGCAGCTTCACAGAAGTATATAAATTCTGAATATAAACTTATGAATCTATACATTTAT
>JAQQZR010000035.1:26391025-26403216 GCA_030068235.1 Notoglanidium macrostoma | reverse complement strand
ACTAATAACCTTTTATGTCAACAAGCGCTCAACTAAGTAAAGAGAAACAACAGTCCATCATTATCCAGTCTCTTTTATATATATATATGCATAAACAACTGCTTATAGCTGCTATAATGTAAGTGACAACATTAAGTGACTTGCTTTTCAGTGTAGATAAAAGTGAGCTTGGATATGTTATCCATATATAGATGTTTGTAGTTTTTTATTTATCTTAGTTATTTATCGGATAGATTTACATATGATGTTGTGTTTAAAATGTCTTTTAGCTTTATTTTCCATACATATTTGTAAACACAGTATCAGTGGAAAACAAATGGCGCCACATTTGTACTTTATAGCTTTCACATTTAATTAAAGACATTCCTCCAGACACAGTAGTGAACCATTACAGCACTGAGTTACTGAACATGCCTTTCTTTTCTTCTCTTTTTTTACAGGGCATAGAGGGAGAGAGACAGATGGCGAGAGAGAGACAGGTGACCACAGGGGATCGGGAGCAGCTAATGGTCTCAAACTATAATAAACGTAGAGCTCATAAAAGCCGCTTGCCTCCCTAAATCACTTTCAAGGGCAGATGGAGAATTAAAGAAGGACATGAAAGAGCAACTTAGGGCTAAATAGGCTACAGTTCCTCAGGCCTGCTGGAATCAAAGGCTTTTAACAAGGGAAAGAGCCGCCGCCGCACGTAAAACACTTATTTTTGAACTTGGGGAATGAGAAACTCTCAGCTAGATGTGAAGCTAATGTGTGTTTAAGTGACATAAGGCTGGTAGGCTGGTGTTCCTCATTCTACAGTATTCATCAGGTCTTTTTAATGCAAGTTTAGCAAAAAAAAAAAGACATGTTCTGTTCTAGTTTAGCATAGTGTATTACAGCATTATGTTGAGCATCCATTTTCTTATTTCAGCATCCAAAGAAAGAATACACTGATTTAATTTAGAAACATTTTAATTTAAAAGGGACATTAAAACTCCTCGCACCTTGCATATTTATTCACCATCAATCCCTATCTGAACATCTCACCTGATAATTCCAAACTAGCAACTGCTATTTCACCACACAGCATACAGTAGCAAGGTAAGATTAATTAGGTAGCTAGAAATCTGGGAACTAGCTACAGTACATAATCTGTGAGGAAGTGCTGTGTTCGCTAAGGAGTGATTTTAGGTGATCTATGAACACACTACGGTGTCTTTATAATCACGCAAACTGCACAGATGTGTTAGACCCCCGAAATCAGGAGGGCCCCCTGCTGGCCACAAGCAGTTAGCTGAATAAACAAATAAACTAAATCAATGCATTTTTTCTTTTTCCACACCAAAGGGATACTGTAGGAATTTAGCTGTAGCTAGCTAATCAGGGCTTGTGGAAAGTTTGTATCCCAAAAATATTACTGAAAAGATGTCCAGTACAGAAAGCTTTCCAATGTGCTGGAAAGAACTACGAGATCATCAGATGGCTGACATCTGTTGTCCCCAAGTCTTTACAGTCAATGCAATTGATGCTAGAGGAGATGGTAAGCAAAATAGCTTTACTATTCTTTCTAATGTCCGGTGAGGCCATAGCAGCCCGTGGCCAGGAGTTGAGACAGAAAAACTGACCTGTGAGTGGCTCAAGTCAGTCATGGATGTCTGTGAGCATATATGCTCTGAAGGGGACAGACAGAGAAAGCAAATGATTGCCTCACCCCTGGCTGCTGGAGTCATGTGACGGGGAGAGACCTAACTGGGGTGGGAATGATATGACCTAATAAGGGAAAAAAAAAGATTTTCCTCAATGGGCTTTTATGGCCAACAGTTTGTTCCCTGAATAGTGATTGCATTCTGATTCTGTAGCACAGCAAATGTGCTCTTAGTAGTGGTAGATATTCACACAGCAGAGCACACCATGCAATATACATGTGTGAATTAGCAGAAAAGCTAAAAAGAAGCACAGCTATTGATGCTGTGATCAGGATTATATTAAAATTAAACATCTTTGATCATGTCCTCAAGATACGCCAAATCCACCCCCCGCAAACATAAATAAGGCTGTTAGCTATAGTTACAAAACAAGCAATTGACTTTTCAGCTGGTTGAAATGACAGCCATGTTTGTTAAAACAGTACTGCGCCTGTGGTCTGGTGAACAGAATCATGGGATTACATAAAATACAGCCTCTCATTCCTGATTCTGGAGAACCCCCTGTCCTACAAGTTAGTATTTTTCCTGCTCTAACACACTGACTTTAACTCAGGCAGGGCTGTTAATTAGCTGATTAATTGGATCCCATGTTTTGAGCAGGTACTCCAGGAACAGCGTTGGGAACCTGAGGCCTACACTGATGACACTCGTACAGCAAGGCCATACACTTTCCAAATGAGACCAGAAGTTGCAAAACTATAAATACAACCGTTAGCTATGAAACAAGCAATTCACTTTGACAGCCATGTTTGTCAAACCTTTCATGGAACAGAATTCTGGGTTTGTATACACTAAAGACACGTGCAACTCGATTGTGATGGAGTGGTGCATGTGCTCGAATTTTGCCAAAATAAAGAGCTTTCCTAACGGTGCCTTTGGTTGCAAGTGCTTTCCAGAAAATGAAGGCAACAACATAATATGAAGGAAATACTGTCAGGCTCTAATCTTCCCTTACTGTTTAGGAACATTGTCCTCAGTGACAGTGCAAAATGAACAAGGCAAACCTCACATGCTGAACATATCGTGACTGATCGAATGCATTTCTTGTAACCCCTGAGCACACATTTGTGCGTTGCCTTGTAGAAAGTGTTGGAGTATGGGGCTTGACTCTTGGCTCTCTGTCAGTCAGAAAGCATGCTGCATGCAGATTGGGACTTGTCCTATTCAGTAGTGGCTTTTTGCCTCTGTGTCCTGTTTTGTCTGTGTTTAACTAGTGACTAATGAATGTAATAGCCACAAGGTGCGAAGCCGCCAGGCTGTGGAATGCACTGCATTCAGAAGCGTGCGTGTTGAACCACGTGCACCCTCAGGGAGGGGATTTGGTACGAAATACTTGAACGACATTCAGTTATCATTTCAAACCTATTGACCCAACACACACTCACATGCACAAAAAGAAAGCAAATCCCACACACAGACAGATTTGCACACAACCTTTTCCGTGCCATGATTCCTCGCGGGCCGGAGGACGGATGGCACTTTAGTCCAGGACACTAAGGAGGACACGGAAATGCTGTTTTTGGCTCCCTCCAGAGCTGACAAGAGCAAATCAATCAACCAAATAATTTAGAGTATGAGACACGGCCGACTGCACTGATGGCACAGGAAGTGGGAAAATGAATTAAGGTTTGAAGGAAAATGTCACTCTAGGTTACAGCGAACCAACTAAACGGGTTTATGTTGTTGCCCGCTGAGAGTTGGGAAAGTGCTGTGAGCAAATTCACAGAGCACACACACACACACACACACACACACACACACACACACACACACACACAGACACACACACACACACACACACATATACAAACATAGCTGCACAGCAGCTTATACACTACTTCTTTCCTGGCCCAAGAACATCAGCCACATTAACACTCCATCCGAACTGCTAGTATTCTGGTGTTGGTTTGCGCATCTTTAAGCTACCTAGTAAATCTTCTCTGCACACATTAGCTAGCTATGTTAGCATGCTAAATTGGTCTATTGTGGGGAAGAAGATTCCAGAAACTATGTACCTATACAGCTGTGGTTTCAGTAATTCACACTTAGTCACCTCTGTAGCTAGTGTTTGATGGTGCACTAGGGTATGCATGAGGATTCATTTTTACTAGCTGACAGATAATAATAAAAAAGTCTTCAACTAGTCAAGAAAAAACTGTTTCAGAACATTGCTAGTTTTATGCTGTTTACTTGTGCAGCAGAGAATGAGTCAAACCGCACTTCACTTAACAATTACACACGCACTACAGATTACATTTTCCAGCGTCGATACTTCTTTACTGCGCTGCTAATGACAAAAACAAAATCAATTGTAGCTATAAATGTGCAGAACAACATATCTGGGCATCAGATCACATTATTTAAAGACATCTCAGTTATTAAAATGCGCTTCTGGTGCTGAGCTGAAATGTCTGATTCTGAAACTGTGACGCAGGATGGAAGCTCGTGTCCATCAACATCCTTATAGTACAATGAGTCAGACTTCCTTCGACGACGGATGCGATGTCTACAGGGGCATTTAGGAAGCATTTAGTTGCGCTCTGGCCTCAGTAGTATCTGAAAATTATTCTGGATTTGAGCTGGTGTTCTGATTTGACTCTAAAGGCGCTGCGTGGGATTGGATAGTGATGCAGAACCCACGGCTCTGAAAGCACTCAGTGCTCGATTTTATTTACATTTTATTTAGCTTTAAAGGCAACAAGAGAAGTGTGGAAGCAGGTGGAAGTGGGATTACAAAACAAGTTTTGCCACCAACTCTACAGTTAATGCAAAGTGATATGAAGTGATAATCCTGTTCATTAAAGTTGGTTCATCTAATCTGTAATATTTTCACACTAATAATATATATTTATCTGCTTTCTTCAGCTTTATTATTGCTTAATAATGGCCATTAACGAACATATTGTTCCCTTAATCTATGGAAATAATACTGTATATGTATAGGCATGATAATTTATTTTACTTTTAATTAATCAAACTTTCTGCTACACTTTATGTATATTTATATAGCTCGTATGTCCATTATTGGACTGATCTGAAGTTGTTCTGTCATGATTCGTCCCTCATCTGTTCATAATCCGAATGAAATCTGACATCTTGCACACAACCACAACAATCGTCTTTTCTCCATCTTCAGAAGATACAATAAAAGCTTTCACTCATGTGTCTGGCCATGACTACTTTTTCATGTCTTTTAAACATCCGTGACACTGGAGACTTTCATGAGGAGCTGGATGGCGAGGCAGTGACCACATTAATCATCATACAGTGGGTGAGGTCATGTCTAGCAGCAGTAAGTCAAAGTGACTGGACTTGTAAACTTGAAGACGTTTCTCCACTCAGCTCAGGTTCCTCATTGGTTTCCCAACAGGATGAGTGAGTCAGTCAGACGGGTCACTTTCACAACCTCACAACATTGACTATACAGTAAGAAGAACCTTAGATGAGTGGAGAAGAGAAGGTCAGGAGTGGTGATATTTCTTCCGGACCCCAAGCGCTTCATCGATTAGAGTATTATTCACATGGGGTTAATTTTACAGACATGTGTGTCTTGAGTAACATTCCTGCAGGAATTCTGATATAATTTATGTGCACATTTTGATATAAACGGAATGTTTTCATGTTTATTATAAGTTCTTGTTGTACAGGGTGTGGCTGATCATTAGTAGGTCACATGACCATAACATGTTTGCAGTCTGCACCTGTGCGATATTCTACATGTTACTGTTCTGCGTTTTAAACTCTATCTCATTGTGTTTTTTATACTGATGAAACAGTGCAAAACCTCTTTTCCCACAAGATAGACTGCGATCTAACAACAGGTCAGTTCAGATGAGATCAATATTACCTGGAATTATTACTTATTTATAGGAGGTAAAATAATAGAAGAGTAATCAGTCTGTAAAAAAAGGCATTACTAATTCAAACAAGACTAAAATCCCAGAGACATTCTGAGAATAATTACCCACATACACATGTAAAACTAATCCGTGTCTGAAGATTGTAAGATTTAATCCCAAACACAATGTTGCATCAGGTCACGATCCTCTCAGACTTTTACAGACTTGCTTCTGTAGCTCACCTCGGCTGAAGATGATGCTCTCGTAGGGAATCTTGTTTCGCGTCTCGAGGCTTGAGCAATTCCAGCGATGCCCCCTGAACTGGTGCTGGCACTCGTGGATGGCGATCTGGATGCCCTGGATGGCCGAGGCCGTGACGTCCGGGTTCCTCATGCACATGTCCATCTGCTTCTTCGTCAGGCCTGGGAGCGTTAGACACACCGTGTTGGCATTGAGGATGGGATCGATGTGCTTGGACAGCCCAATGATCGCGTTTGAATCTGCCCTGGAAGACAAGTAAAGGAGACCGATTCATCAAGAATGACCTTTCAGTATTCTTAAGCAAAATGGTGAGCACTAAGAGATCTCTACTGTCCCTGTAATTTGTTATAGTTGGCTATGAAATCAAATCTTTTGAGTCCCACACTGTTCACGCTTCTCATGCTCACAAGCCGGAGGTACAAAGTGACAGGTGAGCGTTCATGTTCTGTCTGTGTTGCTGTAATGATGTTGTAAATGCAAATGGTTTCTCTGACCAGTCGAATGGCACAGGTGGTCTGGATTCGCTTCAGTTTCCCAACTTTTATTCCTACTGGCAAATAGGACCCATTTACTGATGCTGCAAAACTATGTATATAACAGTGGTTTCATCTTCTCCTGTCATATACGAGCTCTCATTAAATGTGTTCACACTTGGCTCACTTTGATAATCTAATTAGTGAATGAAGCTAGTAGGAAGTAACACATAACTCAAACAATGGATTTTCACACTGATTAGTGTGTCATTTAATTAGAGTTAAATCATTCAGCTTTAGAAGATACAGTATATATAGCTATTACTGTTTCTGAGAAAGACAAAACAGGCCACACCCACAAGAGGCAAAGTGACATGAATGTGAACACAAGTATGTTAGCTACTAGGTCAATAAACAGTTCATTCATTTTGACAGCAAGAGAATGTTATTAATTTGTTTCAGTATTTATCTTCATATTCTTGCTTGTATTTTAAGAGGAGCCGGTATGGATTAACATTGTTTCCTGTATATATTCTGAACATAATTAAAATATCAAGCTGTTTATTTAACGATTTACAGACTTAATAAAACAGAGCCTAAAGGCCCAGGTGACTTCAGTTCAGATCTGCCACATGATCACTACAACAGCAACTAACTTCAGTCTGATATTGCTCTTTAATATGTGATACTGACATGTTTGCGGGGTTTGGCTGGACACATGCGCAGGTATGGAAGCATCTTTATAAAACTCACGGTGTTTATTTAAAAAACACATGAGGCAGGCAGAGGTACAAAAACACGGAAGCTCGAGCTTCCGCGCTACGCATGACAGAGATATCAGAAGCACTACGCTCTCGTATGCCATGAGGAGTAGGTCATGACAGATACTGTTGGATTGGTGAGAATGTGGTGATTAATTTTCTATGACAGCAGCTCTGACAGTAGTGCAGCTGCACATCACAGCTTTATATTAAGGCGCTCGTTCTAATACGTTATCCTTTCTGTAGCAAGAGCTCACTCATGTACGAGGGATGCAAACAGCAGACGCTCCACGAATGTTTATGGAAGGAGTCTCCAGTGTCAGATCTGTGTAACAGTGACAGGTAAAGCTGTAACTTTAAGTTTTTTGACATCTTCAGGACAGAAGAGTTTAAGCTTCGAATTCAAGAGACAGAATAAAGAGAAGCTGGTGAGAGCTGCTATAACATAAGTGAGAACAGGAGCTACAGTATACAGTGCTTTAAATGGATAAATAGTACATGTTGTTCATCACTGGCAAATCTCTGTGGTATAAGAGGAATAAAACAATAAACACTTGATAGGAAAATAAACTCCTCACTGCACTGGGTCACATCACACCCTGCAGCGTGGATTAGTTTCCTGCATCCTCAGTGTTTTATTCCTTATTTAATTCTGATGGTCATGTGAGGAACATAAGTTTTAATAAATAACAGAGATCTGATTCAGGAATGATTAGCTAAAGGTGTGTCACTCAATTTATAAACCAATCAGAGCTCATTATGTTAAAAAAATCCAACATATAGTATATTATCCCAGTAATATTTTTCAGGCACAGAGAGCAGCGATCGATTCTGCACTTCATTAGTCATGTAACTCCGCTGCTGGGAAACAGTGGTTAGAGAAATGATGACTTGTGGACATAATCTGCTACTGATGTGTAACAAAAAAAATTCAAGAAGAGTTAAACAAAGATCTGAGCAGTAAATTTGATCCTCCTGGTAAACACTTATTTTCAGGAAGAAGTCAGTTTATAACTTTACAGCCTAATTCCATTGTGATTAGATGCATTTCCATTGTATATATATATATATATATATATATTTAATGCTTTTGGATGCTAAAGGTGCAGGAAGCAGGCGTGTGGTGTGCACTGAAGGCAGAGAGATGTGAAACAGGATCATTTATCTGCAGCGTGTGCTTGTGTTTACTGCCTGGCCACGACAGGCAGCCGCTCTGCTCACATCGGCGCGGATCTTTGAAGTTGAGTTTAATCTTTGAAGCAGTAATTCCAGTAATTCCAGTATTTATTACATTAGGCCATGTTTATGGTTTCAGAGCATGCACCTGACATCTGAAGGTAATTTCCTACAGCCTTCTGACACACCAACCTTAATTTCTCTCGAACTCCTTAGTAAAACAGTAATAACTGAGAACTCAACCACTCTTATACAACAGTTTCATGAGAAAATATACACAGGTTATGTGAAAAAAATCCTGCCTTCAATATCACTTGAGTTAAAAACGATCACAAATCCATTCACAGCTTCACAGTTTACAGAAAAGAAAGAAAAAGAGAAAGAAAGAAAAAAGATAAAAATAGAAAAATGAGCTAGAAAGACAAAGAGGGAGAGACAGTGAAGGAGTGAGGAAGAGAGAGATAAAGAAAGAGCTGTAGCAAGAGACAGAGAGAAAGAGGGATAGAGAAAAAGGGAGACAGAGAGACAGACAGAGGGAGAGACAGACAGACAGAGGCAGAGACAGACAGACAGAGGCAGAGACAGACAGACAGAGGGAGAGACAGACAGAGGGACGACCTGTTGCTGAATGACAATACGAATAATAAAAACACATCTGATTGGTCTAAAAGCCTTGATGGAAAGTTGTGGAGCTGCTGTTTATAACTAATTTATAATCAAACAGCAAAATAAATAAAGACACTAAGCCTCGGCAGTGTGCTGCTTTATAACACATAAAAGCCCTGCAGCTTCCATATAATTACTAAGCTGTGGATGTAGGAACGGAGTTACAGTTGTGGTTTTTCATTATATTCGGCCACATATCTGCATCACATCAGAGGAGACACTAATTAATCAGAGACTTTACCTGGAGAAGTGAATATTTTATGGAAAAATGATGAATAAAGTTAAAGTTTCAGATGAGCGCTCAGTCAGATTGTCCTTCACACCATGGACACGTTTTCTTTATGGCAGAGTGCATGGAAATAACATAAACCCATTATTTTAATTCAACAAATCAACACTGTGAATTAAAAGCCCACATATTATGATTTCATCTCCTCAATACAGCGCCTTCATTAGTTAGCGCTCAGGAGAAACTGTCAGACCAGGAAACTGTAAAATAACAGTGCACGCTGGATCAAGTGCTATTCTACGTGCTCCTGAATAATGAGTTTGGAAGCCATTTTGGTGAATTACTTTAGTGATTAACGTAATAACTACAACAAGCTGTCACATATTCTCCTTCTCAGCCCATGCTGCACATCTTAAACTTTGTTACACGTGTCGCAGCTGTCAGCGTGAGCGCACTGCTTCCGGGATTTATGTTAGTGTTTACAAATCCGTGTGTGTTTTGTTTTGTTTTGTCTTGTCACTAATTTAGCTTCCTAATGTGTCATGATAGTTCTCACCTGGTTTGTTTTCATTCTTGATTAATTTGTGTGAGTCACAGTCTGTTTCTTGCCCAGTTGTCCTACTTCTTGCTCTTGCTTCTTTGACCCATGCTTGTCTTTCCAGTTTTGAATATGGATTATACATGTTTGTTGCTGCATGCCTGTGTTTTTAACTCCTGCTGTGGACTTTGATTATGAATACTGAATGTGCCCTAATAAACACACTGATCTTACTCTCATAAGATCCCTTTATAAAGAACAGCATAACATTTGGAAGCATCTACATTCGTGGTAGCCATGACAAAGATTTTTTACCATCTTTTAATTTTTCATTTTGTATTACATTGAATTATATTTTACAGCAAAGAAAAATAAACATTATTTCATTCTTCAGTCCATACAGTCCATACCAGACTACAGCTGTACCTCAGAGCATCCATATCCATTCTTTAATATTGTTAGTCACTATGATGTCAGTAATCATACTGAGACAATGGTACTGAGGGAGGTCACACATGCACATTACACCCATGATAATTGATGTTCAAAAAAGTGTTAATGTGCAGGAGAAATGCCTCTGGCGTGGCAAATGAGGGCCTGATAAACCTGAATCAGGAGCAGCATGACCAGAAAAAAAGAAAAAAAGAGAAAAAGCATGGCTAAGAAAATGCTTTATCTCATAGAAAAACAAACAAACAAAAAAGCATTGCTCTGGATTTTTCTGGATTTTATCTACTTAAATGGTAATCAGATACCGATTTTACTTTTAAACAAAGAAATAAGTAAATAAATGATTAAATAAGGCATTCCCTTATCACAAAATTTGCAATGGTTCATGCAGCCTATTTTTTTCACCCTAATATAATTTCAGTTCATTTGAAAAGTTCATTTGAAAGTAATATTCTGAGTGTAAAGTGACTGAACCTGTTTCATCAGCTGAAGCTGCACTTAAAGGTAATTGTGCATTTATTCAGGAATAGTTTTCATTCAGCTCTGATAACAAGCATGTTATTATACAGGGCAACAGCTGTCATGCTGTCAAAGATTTACAGCTTCTCCTTTTCACTTTCGCTTTGTATTTTAATTTTGATTTATAGTAAATATATTTGAAGTGGGAATAGCAGGATTAAATAATCAAGGAACAAACATTAAAAAGCACACAGTCTTCTGAAACAACACTTTTGTATAGCAGAAAATAGTTTGTGAGAACAGAGAGAGTGAGGAGGAGGAGAAAACAGGAGAAGAAGAAAAGATTAAAGAGATCAATAGATGAGGAAAATAGAAAAATAAACAAATAAATGAAAAGGTATAGAAAAGTATATTCCTGTAGGAGAAAGGATAGAGAAGAAGAACAAGAAGAAGAATAAAAGAATGTGTGAAGTTGAAGAGATCAGAGAGAAAAAGACAGAAGAATGATAGAAAGAGTAAGAGAACAGTAGAAAGAGAAGATGTAGAAAAGAAGAAGGAGAAGAAGAAGAAGAAGGAGAAGAAGAAAAGAGTAGGGGAATAATAGAAATGAAAGAAAAGAGAAAAACAGACAACAAATAAATTAAGAGAAAAAGTTGTATGAGAAAGGTGAGAAGGAGGAGAAGAATGGTGGACAGAAGAAGAAAAAGAAAGATGAAGAGATTGGGAGAGGAAGGAGAAGAGAATATGAGGAGGTGAAGAAGAGATCAAGTAAATTGAAAGAGAATAGAAAAATAGGCAACAAATAAATGAAGAGGAGAAAGAGAAAAATAGGAGAGATCAAGAGAAGAAAAAAAAGCAATAAGTAGAGAGGAAAGGAGAATAAAAGATGAAGGATTGTAGAACAACTAATGAGAAGGAGAAGACGAGCAAGAAGAAGATGAAGAAGAGAATATGAGGAAAGGACGGGAAATAAAAAATAGACCAGAACTAAATGAGGAGAAGAAGATGAGAGTATGTCTGGATGAGAAAGGAGAGAAAGAATAAGAAAATAGAGGACAGACAGATTAAGAGAAAATGGGAAGAATTAAAGCTGGACTGGCTAAATGAAGAGAATGAAAGACAAGAACAAGAGAAACTTTAGAGATGAAATGAGAAGAATAAAAGATGATGGAGAAGAGGGGAAGAAGATCTTACCTGGGTAGGAGAAAGGAGAGAAGGTGGAGAAGGAGGAACAGTCTCATCCTGAAGCTGTCCATCCAAAAAATTTATAATATAAAAATAAAGTGTAATAAAGTAGAAAATTGTCCTGTGGACTGTTCCAGCAGAGTTTCAGTTGCAGTTCTTCTCAGATAAAATCAGTGGATGTTCCTCAGGTAAGGTTCCTCTGTAAGATCAATGTCAGAGAACTCCAGTTCTGTTCCTGTGCGAGATCGGACCTTCTGCAGGAGAAGAAGAAGCTGGGCTTGGTGTCTTTCAACGCTTTAAAAAACTTTCCTCCAGGTGAGTTCCTTCTACACCTTTACAGTGTGTGTGTGTGTGTGGTGAGCAGCTGGAGAATCTAGGCAGGAAAACTATCAGTGTGTGTGTGTGTGTGTGTGTGTGTGTGTGTGTGTGTGTGTGTGTGTGTGTGTGTGTGTGTGAGTGAGTGTGTGTG